>CM060969.1:107605828-107943328 GCA_030765045.1 Tenodera sinensis
GTTTACATGGAAAATTTTTCAAAAACTTTACGTTCTTGGCTGTAACGATTTTTATTAGAATGCCATATGTTTGAGATATTTTTAATGATAAATGAAATGTATATCTTGAATTTTCTGGCTATAGCCCCTGTAGCCTTATTCACCACTTTTGCATAACTGGTAAACCGTTTGAGATAGACCAAATCATACTATACAAAAAATGTAGATCTTGCTAAAATACACAATTTATTGTGAATAAATTTTGTTGTAGAGTGAACCATTTCGGAGTTATTCCTTGTTATGTGTGTGAGTTTCGGAAAACTTAAAATTTTCGTGAAATGCAACATCGTTGTTCATTTTTTATAGGTTAAGTGTGCATAGAGAAAAGAATCTCAAAGTTTTAAAAGATTTGACTATCGCAAATAGCGTAGTGTATTCTAACATTCCCTACAAGGAAATAATCAATAAGATAATTTGTATAAATGTTTACCTTAACTAACACGAAGAAGATATAGGAATAAGAGTTTGTAAGAATGGTTAGTACAAGAGTAGAGAAAGTCGTGTCAGTGCAACACATCAGATTTTTTTTTTTTTTTTTTTTTTTTTGCTTACTTCTATACTTATTATAGTTCCTAAAACATGGAGATTAACCGTTACAGATGTGTTCCCTAGGTGATCAGAGATGTTCTGTAAGGTTTTAGACCTGAAACACGAAGAGAGACAGACAGACAATCTGATGGGCTGTTAATGGCAGCATGTAAACAGTGTTACATTTCCGATTGGAACTGCAGGACGGACGGGGGAAAGCCCGTGTCAGCAAAGTTTGGGTGATGCAGCCATTTCGCCGGTAGAGAGCTAGCGCTCGCACGGCAGCAGTATAGAAAACCAATTAGACTCATCCCCCGTACAGACCAGACCAGACCACACTCGTCTGGCCCAGATATCTTGTTGCCAACAGCGATACATGCGGCTCGACCCGGCTCGACCTGGCTCCCAAAGGAGAACCTGCTCCTACTGCAGTTTCTAATTATACACTAAACGTTTCCCTTATTTTATTGTTTTCTAACCAGCTAATGTTAAACAAGGCTGCTTTAATTACATCTGTAAAGCTTATACTCCCCAGGGAATATTCGTTCATCTAACAACTATTCAATTTATGGCTGTATTTAACATTTAAATAAGATTTTCTTCCTAAAATGTAAACTTTGACTAACTTGGCCGTGAAACGAAAATCATATCTTGCAAAAACTTTGTTTTATGTGTATACATTGACTCCAGAAACATTTGTTTCGTTGAAATTGTCTGTGCCTATATGATCACTAAAATAAATAAGCGATAACTTATATTCGAAAAAGAAAGTGTCAGAAAATTCAAACAAATAATACAGGATGTCTTGGAAATTCCTAAAAGCACAACAAAAACTGTGTTTTAAGATCTACATTTTTGTGTGCTAATATTTTGCCTGCGTATTGGGTTTACTAATTATGTAAGACACTCAGACTTAACAAGCCTTTCATAAAATTGTTAGGATAAACATTTTGTTTATGATAAAAGTAGCTTAAATATGTGGTATTACAAATCAGTTGTTAGAACCACTTTTGAGGAAATAAAAAATGACGAAAAATATTCATGTAAATGGTAATTTGCCATTAAATTTCCAATATCTTGTATTGCATCTTTGGAAGGTCCTGGACTTAAAACACTTAAACAAAATAAATAATAAAAAAACTGGTAAAACACTGCAAAGGTACCGTCGAACAACCACAAATACCACAGGGAGAAAAGTGAGTAGAAAAAGCTACGTGAATGTAATGCGCTGCATTTAAATTCCAAACATATGGAAAATTGTATGAGTTGTTTGTAGAAAAGGAGTAGAGAAAGAAATGTGATCGTGTTTCGCAACATAAAAGTGAGTCGAGAAAACCGTGTGAATATATTTCAGTCATAGACAATTGTATGGATAAAGGCGAGTAGGGAAGTATATGTGAATTTAATACGTAAAAGAAAAGTGAGTAGTAAAAACCATGTGGATGTTATGCTGACAGTACAATTGATAGCATGAAAACCTCCTTAAAAATTCATACAGGATGTTTAAAAAGTGTCTGATATTGCAAAGTAGGTTGCAATTAGTCAAAACTAGAATAAATTTTCCTATAAACATATATCCAGAATCAAATATGTATTGAGAAATGAGCCATTTTAAAAGAATGTGCAACGTATCTATATTTTTGTTGCGTTTGGCATATACGAATGTCTTTAAATGTTCCCATAGCCAGAAATATAATGTATTGGGGTCCGGCGAACACGGAGACCATGTTACTGGATCTCCTCTACCAATCCATCGTCCATTAAATGTTTGATTTAAGTATCAGGATCGCTTTAGTCCCAATGTATGGACATATGTTTATAGGAACACTTCTAGTTTTGACAAATCCCAACAGCTGTTGCAATATCGGACACTTTTTTTAAACATTCTGTGCATGTGATGAATTTCATGGTGATTGGTCAAGTGGTTGAGTGCATAGAGGAAAAACATCCAAAGTGGCAATTTTTTTTCTAAACATTCCAGTACTGAGACAAACTAAACAAAAGAGAAATGATTCAAATAGGTCGAGGCATTTTCGAGTTTTTGCGAGACTAACGCATGACAATTGATTTTTACATAATGTGTAACGTAAATTAAAAGAGAAATTCTGGGTCATGGTAACACTAAAGTCTTTACTGGGCGGTCACCGGAAAGAAATCGGGACCTCCCGGATTTGAACCACATGCGTTACAGCGGGCCAACTAAATAAAACTGTATTAACTTTTCCATTTGTCAGAAGTTGGCTTAGCGGCTTTGTTACCAGAAGACAAATGAAGAAGAAGCCGACGAACAAATGAACACACAGAGATGGTCCGAATTTAATTACCGTTTGAGAGGGGAAGTGTTTTGCTTCTAGCGGCCTTATATTCTCATAATCGAATTTGTTGTCAGGTCTACAGGCCATGCATGAAGGGAACCGCACAATAAGACAGGAGTTTCAGGAAAAGGCTGTCCTCGATGTATCGGTGGAGTTACATCATATCCCCGGGGGATGGGGGTTAATTGCATTCATTCACAGAGCAGGGCGTTAGCTGGTCTGGTTTTGAGCCTCATCTCGTATTAAGTGAAGCGCTCTTACAGTCTAACATAACCTAAAACATATTTATTATAGAAACTTTGATACAATCTTTGCCGATGCCTCACCTAATTCTTACCTATGACTGTGGTTAAACATAATTTTGGTCTGTTTCACTCCACTCACACTACTTTCTCTACTCTTGCACAAACTACTGTCACAAACTCGTATTTCTGTCTACTTCACGTTAATCGAAATCAAATTTTGTAGAAATTATCTTGTTGCTAATCTTCTTATAGGTGCAAAGGGAATGTGGAAATACAGTAGTCAATCAGAATGAAATGGTCTTCTGCACTCATTTCCGAAATTCAAGATCTGTATTTGGTTTGTCATGAAGGTTAAATATGCCATATTTCATCAAAATAGTTAGCCATCTTTGTAGATGAAAATTTTTCAAAAATGTTCAATGTAACGCTTAGTTTTGGGTGGGGGAATTTTCTTGAAGATCTACAGAAAACCGACAGCGCTTTAAAAAAGTATTAATTTGAAGAAAAAAAAATCAGTTCAAATAATACATATGTCGGAAATGACCGGTGCTACATAAAAGTTAATTGGAGTGCTTTAAATACAAACTTAGGTTTTTAAGTGACTTTTCGTTTTTGAGTTATGATGTCCAAATAATCACAGACGCAGACTGATACACACACAGACACACACGGAGCTTTTTCTAAAAATGATTTTTTTTTGTTGGATTCAGGGGGCCTCAAAACATTTTCCAACACAATCTTTCTCAAATAGAAAGTCCTTATTTACTTTTTTCTCCTGGATATCAGTTAATATAAAACATTTGTTTTTAAAAAAATCTGGACATCATAGAAGAAAACAAATGACATATTTGTAATCAGCGCCCCCAAATTAGGGGGAAACAGCATTCAAAGCTAAAAAATTTTTCTTTTCAATGTAATAGACATTCTTTGGTTAATGACTTCGACTTTCTCTACCGAGAATCGATAACCGCTATATCTGCAATCGACTTTACTCGGAAGCTACGAGACATATGTCGATATATAGTTCCGATTATTCTATTAATGCCACGAGTGTAAACTTTAAAGTGCAATTATCTAAAAACTGTGCGTTTTGAATGGTAGGAGTGGTCTGCATATCGACTTTTTGGGTGAAATGCAATAGTTTACGTGCTACTGAACATAAAAAGAAGAATGACATCTGTAAAATGCTAGAAAGGATAAAATATGCTCTGAAATATAATTTTATTGCCACTACGTGCTCTGTATATAGAAACAAAGTTGATTTAGAGGTGGAACAAGTGACAAGGGAAAGTGGACCGGTCCGGACCGGTGCTAAGTCAGAGTTGTTTAACACCGTATTAACTCAGGGGCACATGTTGTGAGATAATCAGATAAAGTTAATTATAGTAGGCTGACTGCAACAAGCTTAAATACTTACGGGAACACAGTCTACTGAAGGGAGACAAAACAACTAACTCTGATCACAACAGTATAAACTGTTATTCCACGCTTTACAGCCACAAAATAGTACGCTTCAGGGCAGATAATAACTTTAGTTGTACCTGCAAAAAGCAAGCCTAGCTCCACTGTCAATAAAACAATCAAACGTTCACATAAAATAAACTTTTGGCACACATTACACTTTGTAATGCTTTTTACTGGTATTTAAAATGTTTTATCTCATTATTTAGTTGCGTACTATGTGTATAGTTTTTAATTTATTACATTTATTACTGATACTAACGCACGAGCCGTCACTGTATTAATTAAAGTACCTGGGCGATCGAGTTTCCTTCAGCGTTTTTCGCCTGTTTTTGTGAAATATTGTTTTTTGTTTCCGAGATACAAGACATATAGACATATATATATATATATATATATATATATATATATATATATATATATATATATATATATATATATATATAAATGTTTCATAAACACCATCATTTCAGCTGAAAAACGTCTACTGCTGAACGCAAGCCTTCGCCATAGATATCCATCTACTTTGAGGTTTTCCTCGAGCATTTGTTCCATTATGGAGTTCAGTTCTTTGGTGCTGCGATTGACTCCAGGGCGTTAACTCGTTGGTCAAATTTATCATCTTTCCGTCGAGTTCCTTAACCCCAGCCAGTCCCTGGTTAATATTATCCGATAGATCTATCTTCATATTGAATATTCCCGTCTTCATCTTTTCCCTTTTGCAGTTTAGATTTTTAATTTGTCCCCCATTTTCGTTTCCATTTTGGCTATTTCCAGGGACATCAGACAGAATAAAGACAGGTGTGAGTTGTGAGAGTTTGTGGTAGACGAAGACAGGTCGAACATAACCAATAAACTTAAAAGCCAGATCTGAACAGTCTGAGCCACCGCTTTCCCACACACATCTTCAGTCTCCCATACGTGGAGTGTATGCTGTTGGACAAAAGTTTCTGCGGTATCATGAGAGCACCCTTGTTGTTACACCACTTGCAGATCGCCGTCCCCACATGACTTTAATACTGCAACAGCTGTTTTGGTTGCTACTAATTACTCAATCTCCGAACTTGACATCAATGGAGCAGTGGCCCACACACAAAATTATCCTACATTCTATCTCACAGCGCAGTGGTAAAATCCCACATGAATAGGTACGCCTGCAAGCTACGCAGACTCGCCACAAGCCTACCACACACACATTTATCTGGACTTTCTCTGCAAGACAGGAAACCAACTGCGAGTGAACTGAAATAGTTTTGGGAGAATAAATTTTATTGAATTACGCAGTCGTGTGTTTTCATGAAAAAACAACGCACCAGATCCAGGACCAGTATATACACACAGCCCTTCTTATAAAATTATTACATATAAAGAAAGTCAAACTTGTATATATCTAAAGGAACCAACATATCTATTTTCGGATGCAATGCCATTCTCCAGTAAACGACTGAGAAAGGAAAAGCTCTTGATTCTCATTTGTTCTGACTTCAAAGCCTCCAAGTTGGCAGCAAAGAGGTCACGTCAAAATGGCAACCTCATGCACTCGGCAAAAACAAATTATTGTTAGCAGATATGACTGAGAAGGCAGGCGATTTCTAGAACACTTCAACATGCATTGTGCGTCATTTCCTCGAACTCTCTGACTGTCTGTCTAGCTGTCATACTTCCAGTGAGAAGCTTCCATTATTTCCAACAGCGTTCTCCGAGACAACGGCAGACAGGCGGTTTATGTATTACCTTACAATTATTGTTGGTCGCCGACGAATGTACATGCTACCAACGTTTGGAAAATTAATAACTAAAGGCTCGGCGGAAAGCGTTCTCCAAAGTTTAAATGATAAATTTGATACTAATACTGCTGAATCGTCATTGTACTTTTAATCATACACTCCTGAAGCACAAACTGTCTATTTTTTATCAAACAGGAAGAGGTTGATATGAATTTAATTCTCATGAAAATTACTCAAATATATGGCATTTTACTCAAATATTTTTGGAATTTTTTGTAACAACAACATACCAAGGCACCTTTATCGCGTAAATCTTGTTTATGATGCGGTTTTGCATTAAATTCTTTACAGATTCATGCCGCCTAATAATGCCTCGAAGTTCCTTTGAATTAGCCCTTTTGCCGCCGATAGAAGCTATGAGCTTTCTCTCTCTCCGGGTATGCGTGAGTCGTTATAAAAGGACGATAGAAATTCTGATTATAACCTCTTTCATTCTTTTCACTTGAGATGTTACCGACCAATGAACTTGTATTATATAATTCACTTGGATGTTCCAACAAATTTTACGTCTGTTGCCTTCGACAGACCAACTTTATTTTAAGAAAATAAAAAACAACTAAATGTTTACATTTAAGGTGTAATTTTTGTGGATGGGAGGCTCTTTAAAAATATGCTCATCCGTGGAAAATGTTGCACTTTATTACTAGATTTGGTATCTGTCCATCATTTTGTTTTTGAGCCATACTTTTGACACACACACGCGCACGCACACACATATTTTTGTAACAACGCTTTTTTGGGTTAAAGGGCCTGAAACCATGTATTTTGACGAAATTACTACTTCGAAGTTTGGGTACAATGCGATACGACCTTGTCGAGCTACCAAGGCAGGTGCTAGAGCAATTAAAAATGAGGTCGTTTCGGACAAATCCGGAGTAGCGTTGTCAACAGTACATTTGAATAACAAGTTCAAGGTCGAGATGCATTGTGACGTCAGCAGCAGGGAGAGAAGTTTAGCCCAGACTGCGGTCAGGTCCACTCCAAATAACCCCCCCCCCCTCCTCCCACACCTCTCTTCACTCAACAAACAGACAGCGCCCGTGTTTCATGACAAATGACTTTTGTTTGCATAGAATATAACGGCAAGTTGTGTTTTGGAGGGGCCGCGCGCGATATGTTTTCTGTATCGCTGTACCAGGTTTTTGTTTCATCAGCGGACGTGTTCACAAACCAAGTTAAAATCAGTTATATGCCTCTGTGGACTTTTTATTATCTAGTCAGCTTTTTCCACCGTAATGTTGTTTGCTTTATCTGGTCACAGCGCTTAGTACGGACGGGTCAAGTTCTAAAGTCTGATTACCTTTATTATTATTATTGTTATTGACGGCTAGCATAGTGTTAAAACCCAACGCGTAGCCTTCTCTATCCATCATTACTTCATAGCAAGCCTAGAAAGTATCCATTGCAGTTCCAATTGTGCAAGAAGTTGTCAAATATAAGCAATTAAGGAATTATTGCTAATTAATTAGAACTTAATTTAATCAAATGTATTAATATTGATCACAAATAACAAAGAAGCAATATTGTGACGCGACCGGCAGCCGCCGTCAAAGGTATTTTATGACCTTGCTAGGATCGGCGCGAGTGACGTCATGCAAATTCATGGTGGGGGTAAACATCTTGGTTTCATAAACAAGAGACAAACAAACAATTTTCCATGTAAAAGGTAGTTTAGGGTGGGGCTATTTTCTTTAAAAGCTTCATGTTGCATCCTTGAAAGATTAACACACACACACACACACACACACACACACACACACACACACACACACACACACACACACACACACACACACACACACACACACACCTTCTTCTAAAAATGATTTTTTTTTTTGGATTCAGGGGGTCTCAAAGCATATTTCCGGTGAAATCTCGACATCAAATTTCTGGGTGCAATACAATACTTCCTTCCACTTACCAGTAGAGAAAGTAAAGAATAGAAGGCAAATTGAATATATTGGTTTTCAGACGAAAGTTTATTTCATGTATAAGTTATTTATTTTACAATTAGTGAAATTAATTCGTAGAACTGTGCTTAGTGCAATATTCTTTGAAGCTGATGCTGCATTTAGGTTAATTTGTGTGTTTTGAGTAAGTTGCACCAGACTTATAATCAATAAGTTTGGGCATCGTCGAACATAAAGTTTATTATGGGTCAGTACATATTTATTACACCAAAGCGTGCATTTGTTTATGTTTCGGAGGGATACCAAGGATATGCCCACCTTCTGCATATAAGGTCGCGGGTTCAAACCCAAGGTTTTCAAGTGTGCTTAAAAACGACAGCTCCATGTCAGTAGATTTACTGGCATATTAAAAACTCCTGCGGGACGAAATTCCGGCACACCGGCGACGCTGATGTTATCCTGGCAATTGACAGCGTCGTTAAACAAAAATATTTTTCCCCTTGGTAAGCTTAAGTTCTGGAATAAGGCTTGGTGAAGCCAGGGTTAATAATATTAAACAAACTTTAGTATCAGTGTTTAGCATTTTGGCTGTGTTTTTTCGTTCCAATATGCAAACAATTCCTGTGAGGCATCAAAGTCGTTTCACGAAAATTACGTCACTGACACGTGTTAGCGTAAAAACATGACACGTAAAGCACTGAACTTTGATGGATGGAGCTCGCTGTAATCGAACAGCTAATAAACCATTCAGGAGAGAGCAATCACAAAGGCGGTTTTATAACCAAGTAATAAAATGATTTACAAATAACGTAGCGTATTGTTTGTTGTTGAAAAGACTCCCTTCTTAATTGTTGCGTCACGTTTTGGATTTCTTGTGCTACCTCGTGAAGCAAACAATTTTTATGTGCCAAATTAGAATTTCCTGCAATTAAAGGATTCCGTTATAGTTGGCCACGGCGCTTACTTGGCGTAAAAAAGTTTTTAAAAAGAGACCATAAAACTGCACTTGGGAGATTTATCATCCGCGGAAAGGATCGTTAGGGGAAAAATACTATGTAAATGAGAAGAGGTTTAGTGCGCTACCAGTTGGCAAGGAATGTGCTGGCATTAATATTAACATTGGGGGGGGGGGGGGGTATCGCTGGATCCCGCGGAAAGAAGTGCTAAAATTAAATTTGGCGAGGCACTTTCTTCCTTAGCTGCCTGCGTAGGTCGTACATCCAAGCTCACCGCTTCTCTATTTGGAGAAAAGTTATAACCTGGGCCTATTACACCCTACAGAACTACAGGTATCGAGTTCAAGCCCCGTCGCGGACGTCCATTCTGAACCGCTTTCTTGTCTTTCTTTTTGTTTTTTACTTTCTCTACCACACACATAATGGCAATAAGTAGAAAAGATTGCATTATGCCCAAAAATTCAATACGAAGATTTCACTTAAAATACATGTTTTGAGGTCCACCATGCCCAAAATAGCATTTTTAAGCGTCAAGGGTGGCAACGGACCGGGCGGGGACCGGCGCACTCTCCACCAGAGTTACGCATAAAGAACCGGCAAGTCACGGGTACGGAACACTGTTGTACTAGCTTGCATTAGACTTAGCTGCATCACAACAGATGTTGAAATTGATGACACACTCTCTATATCTCCAAAAACAATTCTGGTTTACTCGCAAAAGTTCATTTTCACAGAGTGCATGTATTTCTCTCGTGATTTTGTCCTTTTGTGCGGATTTAATGCATGGTATTTTAATAAAACATTTTCGGAAAATGCTCTATGTAAAGGTGATGGTAGAATTTTTCTTGAAAATCTTCCTGTTACATCCTTGGAAAATGCTGAACATAAATAACAAGTGTGTGTAATCGTTTTATCGTTTTTCGGTCATGCTGTTTCACACACACGAGCGCATTACGCACAGAGACTTTTTCTTAAAGTATACTTTTGCAGATTCAGAGACAACAAAACGTGTATCTCTAGTGAAACATTGATATCAAACTTCTGAGTGAATCTATCTACCATATACATGGTAGAGAAGGTAGCAACTTTTGTAGGAATCGTTTGTAGAAGTTATATTAAAAATATGTGACGGAAAACCGATGTGAAAGTAGCATATATATTTTTAATGCTCGATCACGCCATAATGTAGCGCTTATACGCCACTATAATGCACCTCATTATATCCAGCTCTTCTTAATGACACTGCTGTCCACCAATTACAAGTGCACCTTTTCGTAAGGATACTGAGATCCACCAATCAAAAGATCTGCATGTAGCACTCAATACTTTTCTTTCTGCGCACATTTCCACACAGCTGAAAGCGAAACTATCGATTTTTGGGTATGAAATAAAGCTACTCTGTTTATTTAATAAAATTAGTGTTAATATTGTAAATAACATTGTAATTTGTGTTCTTGGTTTTGAAAGTGTATCTTTTAAAGATTATATAATACATACTCCGTATTGTTGTGTTAAATCCAACTTAACAATGAAATCAATAATTTCGCACTTGAAGGCGCAATTATCGATCCTTGTGTGTACAGTCGAATAACAAATGCATTATTATAACGTCGGGCAACAATATACAGCATAAAATATTAAAAACATTTTATAAGCTTTTTTAACCTTGACTCGTGGTCAGGACCGCGCGTTTCATAAAATATATTCACATCTTAATTGCTGCCATTATCCTCTCGTTGCAGAATATACTATTAATAAGATCCCAGAAAATGTAATTTTATTGCCGATTTTCAAAACGCCAAACGTTTAAAGTTCCCGCTAGTGATGGTAAAGTCATTTTTTTAGAAACTTCTTCACTACACGACCTCGTCAGAAAGAAAAAAATAAATAAGCCTTATTTAAGCCAACAAACTTACTTTTGGTGCTTTTAAACACTCAAGCCGTGTGTGGACAATATTTGAGAGGTAGAACTGCAACTTAAAAATTCAGTGCCACAGCTGGGATCTGAACCACAGACCCTGCGATTACCAGGCGGGTGCTCTAACCATACCGGCTAGAAATACGAACTGGTTTGAGAATTCAGTGTCATTCTGGCAGGTTGTCACAGTAGCTTGATGGTTAGAGCATTAACAATGATAATAATACTCCTTTTATTGACATGCCTATAAATTTAATCACTAGTCATAACAGAACATGTCACCTTAATAAAGACTTTTAAAATTTTGTTAATTTTTTAATATTCGGCTCAATGTTTGATATTGCAATGCTCATGCTTGCTTATAAATGTTCTTCAACTTCAACTTGAACTTATTTTATTAAAGAAGCATTAGTTGCCATTTGCCAATTTCAATGCATGGTCATGGAGATTGTGTATTTCTTTGGCTACAAATCAAGGCGTGATACGTCACCAAATTTTGCTTTGAATTCTGTATTGCTCTGGAGATCAATCAATTCCATATGAAACATTGCAGGCACTGTCTCAGTATCAACATAAAAGGGTAGTGAAAATAACTCAAACAGTTTTTCGAACTTTCAAACAAATGAAGACTGGTGCTGAACTCTATTGTGAGCTTTTTCAACAGGTGAAAGCCCTGTTCATAGATTCTATCATTTGCTCATTGACGAAAAATTGATAAATACTGCACTTTCTATAAGTTTTCTTTGAAAAGATTTGATTAGATTGATCATGTGCATTGCATTCTGGCATTTTCTGTCAAGTATAGGACCACCGTTTTCGAACACATATTTCTATATGAAAAATAGGTTCTTTACTTGTTTAGTTTAGTTACAGTGATGGAACATAGGACACCAATCTTGCAGTGCTTAACAGCAAGGAGTTCATTCTCCTTATGCTACTTTTGTACTCGAAATGAAGCAGGAGACCTATTCTGAAACCTGGTCATGTTTTAACACCGTGTTAATGAAAAAGAAGGGAACAGAATTTCACTTGCTGAAGACGTTCTCGGAGGGAGTTATACGGGAGTTTAACTCCACCGCTGAAGAGTCGTTAGATAGCAGAGTGGAGAGTAGGACTCCTGGGAAACCTCGTGTTTGAACTATATAATAATTAAGCACAAGTGGAATGACACGGCACAGATTAGAAATCGACGGTAGAAGCTTCCCCTGCAGGGATATCAACATCGCGACACCAAGGCCTTGTGGCTGGCTGGTTGGCTGGCTTATATCTTCCTGTATTTTCTCTCTGGCTCTGTAAATAGACTGTGATATCACTTCTCTACTTCGTGCCACATTTACATAGCGTAGAGTCACAGGGGCTGCATCTGCAGGCGCATTTTACCAGTCTCCAAATGCCTCGAGTGTACGCCTTTCATATTTCACTTTGGTAGCTTAGTAAATTTGATCGGGTGCTTACAAACTCCTAACTGGTGGCGTGGTAAAGTTATCACACTACTGGTGACCTGAGGTCTGGGAGACGTCCATATGTGTGCTACTCCAGAATTAATTTTTTTTAAGATTCTACGCTTTTTATTTAATCAAGGCTTCAGAAAGCATTATTTTTTATACATGGCAAGCGAAACAATTATATTATTTTACACGTTAAAAAAGTCAAAGAACACTCATGTGTAAATAACTAGAAGATAAAATGTTTATTTGGCGCTTTCTTCTCCCGAGAAATAAAGTATAGGCAGAGCTTAACAAAAACAAGATATTTTCAGTTTCAGTAACGTATGCCGATTATAAAAAATGTGAAGTGTTTGTATTTCAATGTGTCTTCAAGACGTGCATGCCCTTCCTGTTCCGCTTTCTTCCTACAGTTTATAAACATTTTATAATATATCTCCTGGCGAATCTTAAATATTTTAGTTATAAGACATTGATGAATAAATCAAACTTAGAACATACTAGGAAAGAAGCTGTACCCATATATTTACAGGTTTCAGAACGTTAAGTACTTCACAAAAATGAAAAACAAAAGATAAATAGAATAAAATAAAGGCAGCAGAAATGAGATTTCTAAGTCGCAACTGGTGAATGTTCTCTAGTTAACTTGCTTCAACTTAGATCAGAAGAAATGAAGAAGCAACAAATAAATAATACATCTTTAAGTAAAACAATAAAATGGTAAATAATGCATATTTGTGGTTACTTAGATAATAAAAGCACTGTTTTAAATTGATTAATGTCCAAAAAAGTTACAGTAGAAGCAAAAACCGATTACTCCTAACCTAGAAACTTTTTCATAAATGGTGAAATGTGAAGTTATTGTCCCTAGAAAAATAAAAAAGTTAAATCAATGTGTAATTGTGTAGTAATTTAAGGAAAATGTGTTGGTCTTAAATATGCTTTGTTCCAATAGTTTCTAAAATAAGCAAATAAAAAGCGATTAATAAGGTAAATATGTAATAAAGTTAACCTCGGTTTAAAATCCTCACCGCCTTCCTTCCATGGATAAACTGAAACTACTTTGGTTTTTTATACTTTTTGTTTTGATTTCACTATGACGTATTTATACGTTTCGATTACAGTATATACTAATATGTTTTTTCTTCGTGGCTAATAAAATTTGAGGACCTCTCTTATCTCTTGTTTTTCCCATTTTCCTATCGTGCTGCACCCTGTCGCTGTTTTACAACGTTGCCAAATGTTATATTATGAACCAAGATAAAAATTGAACCGAGACTTGATCTTAGAATAGTTTTATACAATGTGATTCTACACTAATCTCAGTTCATATTCTCAGGTTCGATTAAATCTGATCTCCATCCAGTGATATGTGTGCAATCGGACCTAAAAGTAACGCTGGTTCAAATAAGTAAATATTGATGCGCTGTTTCAAGAAATTGTGGACGATGGTAAGCGATGAAGAGTCTTGTTATTATTCCAGGACATGATATCAAAACAAATGTAAATTTTAAGTGGGGAATATTCGTTTCAAATTGTGTATTTTATCTGTGGACACACTTTCTCTCCAACTACAGCGGTTGTTTTTTCTATACTAGCAGAAATACCCGGGGTTGCCCTGGGCGTTGTCGCTTTTGGTAAAATATCCGGTTTTCATCGGTTTTATTTACACTTAAATTAATTAAACTAAAAGAATACAGAGAATATGATTTATATTTATATTTTACAAAAGTATTGAGAGAAAGCTCCATTCGAACTGAACATCCATAAATATACATACCTATTTCTTCAACATATTAATCTACGGTACTATTGGTAATAAATGATCATGTGATGTAGCAAAGCTGGTGGTATTTATATAAAATATATCAATTTTGAAAGGATGAAGCCACAGAGAAAATACTCTATGATGGTAAGATAGGATAAGAGGCATTCTTGAAATGGGATATGCGTCTAATCCATCGGCCAGGATATTTCTTATTTACTACTAGAGAATAGATATGACTGGAATTTTATGAAAAGCGATAAAAAATATTTTATTTTAATTCTGTAAACCAGACACATTTCTGAATAAGAAAAATGAAAATTTGTCTCCAGACGCCATTTTAAATGCTCTACTGGTTGTTTAAGTATTGCTTGGGTTTTAATAAATATTCTATTTCTTTCTGTAATATATTCCTTACACAGTTACACGTGTTCACTGAGATATAACAAATAATAGTTCCTCTAAGTTTCATCCTCAGATGTGTCCAAGCGTATATTTTTAATTTTTAAACCAAAAATTACAATTTAAGGCAAAAATATTTGCAGATTTAAAAATGTTTTGACTGAAAGGAAGGCTGAGAAATCTAGAGCGATTTTAAAAGGTACATGTATGTTGAATATTAGGCCAAAATTTAAATTTCGTTTTGTCCTGAGGGCTTTTTAGTGACGAAACAAAAAAATTAAGCAAATTTCTAAATTATTAGAGCAAAATGGATACATTTTAGACTGTTACACGTTTGTATTACACTACAGCTATAGTATGAACTTAAAAAAGTTACCATTCGCGGTTCAGAATCTCAAATTTTCACTAATACGTATCCTTGAAGTTATTCAATTTTTAAATCTACTTACATATTATGCTCAATTTATATAACTTTCTTTGTAAGGGGAACACTTCGAATATATTCAATACGTTAGCTAAAAACGCAAAGTCTACCCTACCCTTTGCAGCGTAAACAGTTTTGAGTGATGTATGCTTTAATATTTTCAATAAATGTAAAATTTATTCGCTAAAGTCGGCAGTATTGCTTTTACACAGCTTGTGGTAACGGTCGACGTAAAACAGAGGCACCCTTCCTTCACCACCATGATGGTAAAATCCATTTTCTTGCGGGAAAACGGAACAGGCAATGTAAAAGAATAAAATATTCTATCCCACACACAAAGAAATCGGCACGCGTTCGTGCAGTTCTTTGCGGTAGCACACATAACACGTATTTACCTTTCCTAACGCTTATCTATAACAGATAAGTTAACAAAGTCAAATGTATATTTCAATGAAAATACTAGTTCTAATGTTTTCAGTGTGCGTGGGTATTATATTATATTTCTTAGTGCTAAATTCATTACAAGCAGAGTCTCTTGGCCACCTTTCTGTTAGACCTCCAATAATTGCAAATTAATCAAACTCCTTACTAAAGGACTTGTAAGAAAATTATCATCATTAAAAATTTAGTCCGGTTACTTTTCTATCGCTACATTTTCTTCTAAAACAGTTGCACAAGAACACAGTTCTCTTTTACTGACGCTGACACAGTCTATAGTCTTTTGTCATATTACAATTCCCAACTGCTTTCTTCTGTAGCCTTGACCCAGTCCTTTCAGTGTCGTTCTTCACTTTTTCTGTTCCTCCCGACGTTACAATCATTCGACGCTCATTAAAACTTCTTCAATTTGATGTACTTTATAACCACCTTGACATTTCCTTGTTTTTCCCAATACAACAATAAAATAATTTGGAAAATTAGCTGCATGACTTTAATAAAAAAATTAAAGACAGAGTTTAAAAAATTACAAAAGCTGGGCATAAAGTACTCCGACCCGTGTTAGCGTTAAGGTTTACTAAAGCATACCTTTAGCACAGGATCCCAAACTCACACAATATAGAACACCACATTCAGATTTTTTACCAGTCTGTCGTTGACTGATTATCTACAGTCTTTAAGCACCCACATTTGTTCTACTTGAATTTTCAGGCCACGTAAGAAGGGCAGCTGGTGTCAACAATGGCCACATCCTATGTGACTTATTAATAGCCGTTAACAGCGAAACGTGCCTGTGTCTTCAGCAATAGAACTACCCGTGCGCATAAAACAGTAATTTAACGGCTGTAAAACGGCCAAGTTCAAAAGTTGGTAAACTGCGAATTGCTGAAACAAAATTCATGGACAAGCGAGATATTTCTCTCTAGAATAACAAAAAGGAGATTGATATGAACCTCTAAAACCCAAGTGGTATTTTCTCCTTTGTCATAGAAGCCTGTAAAATTATTTTAGCTGAAGCGTGCTAAAAACTGATTAAAACAAAACAGAAGTTGTATGTTTTCACCGTTTTGGTTATGAGGTAGAAAAGCGACTGCATCTTTACATCCATTTTATATCCCAGAAATAATCACTGAACTTTATTTCATTCGGTAAAATAATATATTAGCTCGGTCTGTAGAAAAAGATTGTGCAGAAAAAAAAAAAAAAAAAAAAAAAACTAATTAAGTTTGTAAATAATGTATGATTGAATAGGAATCATAAGATGGTGGTTAACCTAAAATCATAAATATCAGTAAATTATCAATAACCGCCAAGTCTTCACCAAATTTGAAAGAGACTGGAAAAGTTTCTTCAAAATCTTACACTATTGTGACAAATGAGAAGTGCAGTAATTCTTTCTGTGAGTTTATTTCGATTATGTAAGGCCTGTTTTTGAAGAAGCTCCATTTAAATAGTTTGCCACTGCAGCGCTGCAGTCGCGACTCTGAGCATGCGCAATCACTTCCTACATTCTTTAGGAAGTCAAAAGCACCTGTAAGTGATCGTCACTTTGCGTTTTTCTATTCTTAGAGCGTTTCGAAGTGTTCAAAACACTCCAACTCCTCAAATTCCTCGTAAGCTTATAGATTGCAGCTTTTTGCCCAATTGTAACCTTGACAAACAGTTCACAAACATTCTCTCTGTCTCAAACAATAACTGCTTCCGACGATACACTCAAATTTACTAACGCAGCACTTAAAATGAAACTGGCTTCTATCAAGACTATATTCTTTATATAGCCGAGGAAATTGGGAGAATTCTTACAGGACATCTTCGTAACAGTAAAGTGTGTGCCTTCAGATGTTTTTTTTTTTCTAAACTGGGAATGAAGAAGATACAAAATATGTTACCTAGACCTCCGAAACGTAAAAAAATATAATGAAATTAGAAACTATGGGTGGATTCTACTGATTTTTGAGAATCCCTTAGTTTTTATCCAATTTGTACCATATTTTCACAATTTATTAGTAAAGTGGTGAACAAAGGGCACTCCCGGGGAGGGGCCATTGCATGAGCTGATGCCTTGGGCTGCCCCTAAGCTGGGTCCTAGCCCCTTTGCTATTACGTTAGCCCCCTCACACTCAGCTGTTTCATTTGACATTTTTTTCAGTAGCTATTCTTGAATCCACACTTTTTTCGCTTCCTCCCTACCTTGACTCTTTCCCCTGTTTCTTTCGCGCTCGCATCCCACCATTTCTCCACCTTGCGTTTTGATCACACATAACTTTGACGCACTTGTTACTGGAATAATAACTGAGATGCTGAGTAGTTGCTTGTTGTGGGGTATTTTCTGCTGATGCTTGAACATTTTCCTGTCTCCCTTGGTGCCTGTCTCCCTCGCTAAGTGCGTTTTTCATCTCTGCTGCCTGGTCAACTGCGTGAAGTTTGAAGTTTTTAATGTGCACCCTCTTGCCTTCATTTCTTGCTTGTCTTTGTTGACTAATTAAGTCCTTCATTTGCGCCCTTTGTACATACGTTAAGTGCTTGTTGAAGTAAGTAGTTGACCCTCTCAAGTTTTTGTCTGGTTTAGTACTTCTATAGCCGTTTGCATGTTTGGGAAATTCACAAGAATATTTCTTTTCCCTGGTATTTTGCTGATTCTGAATGCGTTGCAAATCTCGTAGTCTCTCAGATGTTCTTCTAATTTATTCACTAGCAGATGTCTTAAATCCTCATATACTCCCCAGGTTTTTCTTCAACTCCTAAAATCACTACATTGTATTGTTTGCTTTTGTCTTCTATTCTTTCCGGCGTTCCTTTTAAATTTCGAATTTACAGTATGTCACTTAACTCCTTTTTCCCCTTGACCGCGAGAGCTTACTTCACTTACGTCACCTCCACTGCTAGATGCGTACTCTGGTTCTTATTGCTTAGTAATTATAAGAACAGAGCAAGGAAAGAAATTTACCTCGATGAATCCATTTGCCGTCCAAAAGGGTCTTGACAAAATAGCTGGCCCAGAAGTCTTCCACTAGATCGCAAAATGGCACGCTCCTGATCGAAGCTAATTCAGCAAGCCAGGCAGCTAAAATACTGAAATACAACTTGTTAGCCAGTTATTTGGCTTGAGTAAAATGCAGATACGGAAATTGAAGTCATTCTGATGCTTAATTTTATTATTTTAAAATTTACGAAGATAGATTCAGTTATATTTCTACAGTTCTAATCAAAATATTTAAATAATTTTTCTGAGACCTTTTCAATACACACATTATGTGTATATAAACAATAGTTGCTATGTAAAATACTCTATAATAAGTTTAAGGCCATCAAAAAATATGTATATGCTACCATTTTCAAAAGTGCTATATATATCTCAGTATTTTTATACTCTGCCACAAATTTTTTAGCTTAAGCATAGTTTTTTTCTAAATGCAATTTTTGTGCTGAACTCGAAAATAATCTCCATTTTCTCCCATCACGTCAGGTTTTCAAAATATTCATAAATAACTGAAATGAAATACAAAATTACTTTGAACAAGAATTTTGTATGAAAAACTGGGCCATAATTATAAGTCCAATTTTTTTCCTCTTTGACCTTTCTTATTGTTTAGAGTAGTCCCTTTTTAACATGCAACAATGGTCCGCCATCATATGAACACCTCACTTTCCTTGGTACCTCATTTCCAAATTTTTATATCCTGGTGAAATCTTTCGCCTGTTTCTCACTCTATCTTAGGCTTTACCAGTTGTACCAAACAGTAAACAGGATCACATAATCTATAGCCAGAAAATTCAAAATGTGCATTTCATTTGCCATAAACATATCATAAATCGTGGCAGTTTAATGAAAATCGCTGGTCTTTTTGAGAAAATCAAAATTTTAAAAAACAAAAATCTTTTTTTATAATTTTTTTTTATTCAAGGGCTTCAAAAGCTATATTTTCGGGGAAATATCGACATAGAAATTTTGAGCCGAATACAATACTTCCCCTAATTATTATACATAGAACAAAAAGTAAAGATAGGTAACGAACTAATCAGGTCAACATTTGAAGAATGAAAACTGTTCGTTGGTCTGAATTTAGCCAATGGAGAGTATCTTAATGCGGTAGGTGTATTCCAATTGGTGTAAGAGGATTATACTTGGGAATAGGGATCTCTATGGTGCATCGAAATAAATGATAGGCATTATGGATTATTCTGTTGTAGAGTAGCTCGCAAAAAATGGACGCATTTTGTCTGTTCCAGGCATCCTCGCCTTCTGCAGAGCTCACCGTGGTTGTTAGAGAACATTTCTTTTTTGCCTTAAAATAACTAAAACGGGAAAGTTAGACAAGCCAAAACTACGAGAGAAGCTTAACAATCATATAATTATAATTCAGAAATAAAGCAGCACTACAAAGGAACCTTGTTTTCACTTCCAGGCGTAATACTGAATTTCTCGATTCAAATACAAAATACCATCTTATTCTATACTGACTGAAATATCCGCTATTGTCCGTGATTTGAGCTTTAAACCTACAAATTTTAGGCTTAGGTCACATTTGCCCAATAGCCCTGTGTTTCTTTGGAGGCATTTTAAAATATTACATAATACATCTAAATATAGAGTCAATTAAAATTCTTCAGGTAACACAAAGAACAATAAATAAATAACAACTCCAGGAAGACACTCTGTCAAAACACTGCTGAACTATCACAAATACCACAGGAAGAAAAGCGAGTAGGGAAAACCGTGTGAAAGTAATATGCTGCATACAAAAATGGATAGTAGAAAAAGTAAATTTTTTGTAGAGTGAACCATTTCGGAAATATGTCTTGTTATTGGTATGAGTTTTGTAGAACTTATGCTTCTGGCAAATATGACGTCGTATTTCAGTTTTGTATGCTAATTGTGCATAGAGAACGGAAGATTTGACAATCGCTCAAAGTCTACTGTATTCTCGTATTCCCCTTGCATCTACAAGGAAATAAGAAAGGAAGTAATACGATATCTGCAAATGTTTATCTCAAGTAACACTAAGATATAGGAATAATAGTTTGCAAGAATGGTTAGTACAAGAGTAGAGAAAGTCATGTGAGTGCAACACATCAGATTTTTGCAATATAGAGAGATGCACTAATTTGTTGAAAATGCTGCAACAACTATTACCAAAGTTTGAACCCAATCGTGTGAACGGTATAAGAATCCATACAGGACAAAGAAACATAAATATTTACAAAATGTCGAAATCAAAATAGTAGGGGTAAAAATAGCGTTTTATTTTGCAACCATATGAGGAAAATAAAATCGCTTCTAATACATATGGCATATACTATTTTTGGACTAAGCTCAAACTTTTAAAATATCAGCAACATATTGATTTCTGAAACAAATAGAAATCACGTTTAGAACGAGATAAACTCATGTGTATAGCGATATTTTCCCATGTAGCCAGGCTTCAACTGTTTTCATATATTGTTGGTTCATATGTTTTGCCTCATACCAGGCAATGAAGCGATTAAATATCATTTAATATTGCTTTGTAGATCTAATGAGTGGTAGTTCTTGTATAATTTCACTTGGTTGTTCCATTTCATTTGTTCTAAATGCATATCTGCCGCCATTTAATCTTTGTGCAAGTTATACTAGATAAAGGAATAACGTCTTAGATCAATGAAGGGAGAAGGCTCCCAATAAAACATATAGGTTAACTCTACAACGAATTGCGATAAATGAAGTATGGCGATTTGTATTGTGAACAGATAACAGGAGTGCCGTGAGTCAGAAGATGATAAGTCGCAGGCAACAGGTTTAGGGACTGGCGAAAGCCCAGACTCAAAGACCCGGAGATCTAGAAGCTTCTGCTTGCGTCCCGATTGGCGTTCTGGGCTGTTGGTTAGGTGGGATTCCTTTCCCGCCGCCCCTCTCTCTCCGCCACTCCTATGGTGCTGGCACAGAAGACGCCAGTACACTGCGTGAGAGATCACTTTCAACATACAAGTTAGGGGCATGAGGTAGAAAACGAGTTTTGTGGGCAGAAATGCCCAAAGTTGATTGATTCTTGCCTGTTCGTTGGATAGGAGTCGAACATTTCCCAGCTTCCCCACGACAAAAACAAAGCCGTGGCTACAAACAAAACCACACACCCTACCAATTCTAAATATTGTTGGTACATTATGTCAACAATTTCAAGAGAGAAAGGAAGGAGTACAAACAGCTCACATATTTTTAGCCTACAGCGAGCGAAGCTGCGAATAGAAACATAAACTTGGTAAAAAGTAGGTCTCGTGAGATCGCTCCTTACCTCCTTGCTTATTTATTTACTCGTGTATCCTCACCATGAGCCATGAACTCCTTTATTGGCGCAATAGTCGTCTATTTTTATCTCACGGAAAACAAGCGTTGTGGATAAAATATGCAGGGACCAGTCTATTTCTCATCCTTGGGTGCACTTGCAAGAGGCCAAGATCGGAAATACGAGAGGATCGAACTAACATACGGTCCATTCCATATATGACGTCACAAGCACAAGCTGTCTTCATGCATAAACATCTTCGTTCAGAGAGAAAACAAATTCGCTACTGTCTCACGATGCAGCACGAGGCACAGACCTGGCCAGCTGTAACGCTTCTTCAGAATCACATGGCTGCCTCTTATAGATACAACGCAAGTGTTTCGAATTGGATCATACATTTCCAAACAACATTTAAATAGTTTTACCTTATGTTTATTTATATACCATCTAAGTAGTAGGTAATGGAAATATTGCATTTCACTCAAAAATTCCATATCCATATTTGACCTTAAATAGATATTTTGAGGCTCTTGAACCACAAGAAAATCTTAAACCTTCAAAAACACGCGCAATCGTGTATATTTGTGACACTATTTAGTTGAAGTAGATTTACTGTGACATCGTTAGCCATTGCGGAGTTATTCGTTATTGGTTTGAATTCCACAATACTCTGTTAATTTTTAAACCAGCTATCATATTCGATTGTTTCATGCAAATTGCATGAAATTTCAAGTTTAAATTAAAATTACATAATTTTGCCCCTCAACGACGCTGTCAATTGTCATGACTATATCAGCACCGCCGGTGTGTCGGATATTCATCCCGTAGGGTTCTGTTAAATGGCAGTAAATCTACTGACAAGACTGTCGCTTAAAAACCATCGTTCTGATCCCTAACATTTCACTGGAAATGTTTCGAGGCCCTCTGAATCTCCTCCCCCCTCCAAAAAGTTATGCATTTTTAGAAAAAGTTTGTGTGTGTCTGTGTGTCCGAGAAATCAAAGTTGGTATTTAAGTTTAATATATTTCAAGGATGTGACACGAAGAGTTTGAAGAAAATTCCTCTACTCACAACCATTTTAACATGCTTGTGTTAAAACATTCATTGATTTGAAATACTATTTTGGAGTGCTGACTTAATTGTTTTGAGCTGGCAAACAATATCGATATCATCTTCACCCTGCCCTTCTTCCCTTCACAAGTGGAAGTGGTCGGCATCTTATAAGGAAAGCTAAATACTGAAGGCACATAGGTTTCCATCTTCAGGAGAGAGCTATCTTCCGTTAAACTGTGCTGCTGCCTCCCTTTATTCGTCCAATTTACCGGTTCTTTCATCTTTCCTCGACGCTGCTATCGCTTCACTTATATTCACCCCTCCACCTACATGAGAATAGAATTCTGTTACCATGCAACAGCAATTTTCAACCACCCTCCCCATTGTTGTGTTGCTGTGCTGTCTAGGATCAATTGATCATAGCGAAATATTACACACACACACACACACACACACACACACACACACACACACACACACACACACACACACATATATATATAAAATCAGATCTGTTGCAGTGACATGACTTTCTCTAGAGAAAGAAAGGAAGAACAGTGACTAGTAGTACTAGTAATAATAATAATAATAATAATAATAATAATAATAATAATAATAATAATAATAATAATAATAATAATAATAATAATAATAATAATAATAATAATAATAATGTTATTTTTTTTATCCCTTGGCCTTGGAAAGGGAACGGAATTTCAAACGCACCGCCCCTCTTGGACAGCAGTGGTCTGTAGTAATGGGCTCCTGTAAACTATAAGATACCTCAAGAGCATGGGACACAATGTCTTCCCATTAAACTGCTATCACCTAACTGCACGTAGTGGACATGCTGTTACAGAAGTTGATGGCGTGGCTGAGTAGCTTTTGGCGCCATAAAGCCTATTAGTTCAGGAGAGGTAGATCTCTTAAGCCTTGCTCAGCAAGGTGCTCCAGACTACGGATTGTATGATGGGATGTTTACCCATACACATAAAAAATAACTAACTAGTGAGTCTCTAAGGAATAAGCCGGATAGTAATCAAAGTAGACGAGAAGGCCATGTGATTTGATATAAAAAACAGGAAGCAGGAATCTTCTTCTTCATCATGGTTTAGACCTTTTCTTCATCACGGTCTGTTCCATATTGTATTCCACCTAAAAATGCGATGTCGAGATATCACCGGAAATAGTATATGTTTTGAGACCCCCTGAATCAAAAAAAAAAAAAAAAAAAAAAAAAAAAAAAAAAAAACACACAATTTGTGTGTGTGTGTGTGTGTGTGTGTGTGTGTGTGTGTGTGTGTGTGTGTGTGTGTGTGTGTGTGTGGACAGAATAACTCAAAAACGAAAACTCGGTTAAAAACCAAAGTTGGTATTTATCTTTAATGTCCTTCAAGGATGCGACACGAAGATTTTAAAGAAAATAGCCCCACCCTAAACTACCCTTTAGATGGAAAATTTTTCGAAAATTTTGATTATCTTGAAAATGGCTCTAACAACTTTGATTAAAATCATATATGTTCGAGATAATTTTATGACAAATGAAATTATATCTTGAATTTTTTTACTATAGCCCCTGTAGTCGTATTTAATCTGGATGACTTTTACATTACTGCTAAACCGCAAAAGATGGACCACATTTTACTATAGAAAAAATATAAATCTTGCTAAAATACACAATTTATGTCTGAATAAATTTTTTTGTAGAGTGAGCCATTTTGGAACTATGCCTCATTATTTGCGTGAGCTTTGGTTAGCTTAGTCTTGTGTAAAATGGAATATCTTTATTCAATTTGAAAGGTTTAAAAGATTTGACTATCGCTCAAAGTCTACTGCATTCTAATATTCTCGTTGCACCTACAAGGAAATAAGCAATGCGATAATTTTTGCAAATGTTGATCTCAGCTAACATAAAGAAAAGGGAAGGATGTTTAGTACAAGAGTAGAGAAAGTCATGTGAGTGCAACACAAACCACGTTTTTCGTGCCCATAAATTACTGTAGGCTTATATAATTATATTACAGTCTCCTTTCTGGTTTTATTTTTCAAAGTTCTATTTAGCGTTCTTGTTATAATTATATAATTAAACTTATTTAGTTTTGTTATACTTATTTCGCTTTTTTAATTTTAAGATATTGTATTGTTTTTGATATTTCGTTTAATTTTTAAAGTATTGTTTTCATTTACTCTTCTCTGTTTGTTATAAAAATCTGGACATCTGCGAAGGATAATATTTTATTATGAAATTTCCTAAGTTAATTCCTCCGTTTGTTTGCTTCCATGATCTAATCACATCGTCAAAATATAAGAGTAAATTTTAATAGAATCAGAGATTATGGATCATTTGAAACAACGAAACAAAATATTGCTGTAATAACAGAAATTGAGAGGAAAAACTTACTTAAACAGTTACACATTAATCTACAGTGGACTCGAAAAGTGCCAGAAGCAGTGAGTGGAGTAGGCAATCCGATCTGTTTGTGGATTTAAAATTGTAGATATTAAAAATTCCGAGTGTTGCATGAAATCATAAAATTTGAAAGTGCTTTCGCAAATAAAATTTACCGTACGAAACCGCTACTACAACAGAACGCACGTCTGAGTAGCACAGTATACATAACGTGGAAGGAGGTAAACCCAATCTCCCCTCTTTCCAAACGTTGGGCATCGCTGAGTTAGCTCCAGCAATTTTACAATGTTTAAATAAGGATTTAAGGTTTACATTTTTATTGCCTCTTAACGAATATTTATTGGACCTCTGTGATTACATTGAATATCAATTAAACTAAATTGTCCTGTTTTGCATGTTCACTGTAATAGCTTTCTTTCTCGTTTAAAGGCAGGGTTTACATATTAATCGTGATGAAGTTCACGTAATTAATTGCCTTAACCTATTTCGATTTTAAAAAGTTATGTTTTATGCATGTCTAAAATTGGTTTTAAAGAATTATATTTGGCTATAATATGTTTCAATTTAACGTGTGAAGCATTATTATGAAAGGTCAGTTAACACTCTTGCCATTAGCATCAAGATCGTTGCCAAATTTCTGCTGGGGATGCATGTTTTTAATCCATGTATTGGATTTGAATAACTGAAGTACATTTGTGCAATGGTTTGAGTGTTCTTTTTTTTTTTTTTTTTTAATCACCTTAACTCCACTTCCAACACTGGTGACAAATGGAAACCCTTCTCTAGGATCGTATATGTTGTGTTACTTAAATGCTGATAAAAGCTTTACAAAGTATTGTGACGCCGGGCGCAGCACAAAACAAAGGGCTGTCGGGGCTAAACTGCTTCACGCGAGTTATCTAAGTGGACTCTCATTACGTAGGGCCAAACCTCTCAGCCTCTGCTTTCGTCGAGTTGTACTGGTGAGGTAGGACTTGTTGAAGAAATGGCCCCGATATTTGCAGGGGATTGGGTGTTTCTAAAACGCAAAATTTATGTCACAATTCATGACAATATTTTCGCCAAGTGAACCATTTTCGACGCGTTCCTTGTTATTTGTTTACAATAGTTATACTTTTATGAAATGGGAAGTTATTATTCGTTTATTTAAATACTATGCATACAAAGACATTGGAATATCAGAGACGTCACATAGTGACTAGCTCTTAAAAGCTCTGAGTAACACTTAAACCCACTGTAATTTGTTACTTCCATTATAACTTTGAAGAAATACGTCTATCTCGATTAGCATAAAACAGAAGAATAGGCGTTTTTAAGAATATTTTTACAAGAGTGAGTGGAGAAAGTCATATGAGTTCATAATAAAAGTTTTATATATAATATAACCTACAATATTTATATCTAAAATATCAATGCCGTTGTGTAATTTATAAATATATTTTGTTTTTTGTAAGTCCTGGGGGTGTAAGTCTTTCATAAGGGGAGTGTCACCAGTGAAAGCGAAATTATAATGTGAATACAAGTAATTAATAATAGAAAGAACTAAGAGAAGATTGTAATCGATAGTTGAGGGGAGAACATTGTTAATAAAGCTGAATATATTAAAGTGTCAAGAATGGAAGCCTAGGCAGATTAGATGAGTGACAAGATTACAATTGTTTTGCGAGCAAAGCCTAGTTGATTCTTATCTTGCCATGACGTGCTCAAAAGTTGACCAATGAAAATCGCTTTCTTCGTGTCAATCACGTGATCACGTGCAACGCAGCTCACATTCGTCTTCAATTGCGTAGCCAGTGCACACGCAACTTTGTGTGACTTGTACGTAGGATGGCGCGTATACATAATGCGGCGGTCGGTAAAGGATGAAGTTCGACAAAGGTCCGTGGCACGTCATCCTCACCATATAAGGAGGCGAGGCAACGAGAGTTGGGAGTCAGTGTGTGTGTATGTGTGTGTGAGTCTGTGGGTAGTCAGCCTTCAAGTGAGGCAATTTAGTTTGTTTTTAAGTGCTGAATGACTGTCTTTGAAGCCAGCTGTTTGTAGACAGTGGAGAGCCAGTGAAAAATGTGTCAAGGTTACGATAGGACAGAACAGCTGTAAGATCACGAGGAATTGTAGATTGTGTTAACAACGATAAAACAAATGACTGCGTTTTTGCATTTTAATTTTAAGGGAAATAAAGTGACAGGAAAAGTACCTGGCCTTCGAGATTTTCTCACATTATTCATAAGAAAATACGTTTATTTCTTTGTTTATTGGCTGGATGACAAATAATGTGAGAGGAACTTCGATCCTGATTTAATAATTAGAAGCCGTAAATCAGTTCTGCAGAACAGGAACAGCTGACTGTTGTCTCTGCTCATTAAAATGGACCTATGGTGTTACGTTGACAACATGCCATAAAGCTGTAATTCGAAATGGCGGCAAATAAAACGTTACAACAGTGTTTGCAGTACAACAGCTATACGTATGGCGATCTCGATCCAGCTTCTGTTTTGTTTTTATCAATGGCGATCGCAATTACTGATTTCAGGTATTTGCTTGATAGTAGCGCGCTTTTGCCACAATTCAGCCGTTGGAATTAAAAACCGGAAACAGTCAGCGTTTTTCCGTGCTTGATTGCTTGATTGCTTTGCTTCAAAGAACGTGAATTATCAATGCCGTTTTAATTTGAAACAGTAATATTTTCTCTTCACACAGGAATTCCTAAAAAAAATCCCCGTCGTCTCATTGGCATGGAACCTGAAGGTTGTCATATATTTCGCGCAGAATGTAATACTGGGTCACGTGTGTTCACAAAGGAACACTTCCTTTTGCCTTTAATTACTGCAATGCTTACCAGTGAAACATCGTGTTCAGTGAAAAATTTGACATTGATAATTCAACAGAGATATCCCTTTAACCCTTTCAGACCCGAATTTTATCTAGAGATCAAAAAAATTATTTGTGCACATTAAAAGGTTAAAATAGGTATTCTAAACAGAATAAAACAATCAGAATCTCTGTAACTCAATTTATTAATTTTTTACAGTGTGTCCATTACAATGGACAAATAGACTCAAGTGGTGTTAATTACCATCAGCATGAAAATTCTTAAAACAATTTCTCCCTTTAACAAAACACAAATGTACTTTACATTTCTCACAGAATACATGAGTTTTATTCATACATCCTAGCATTTTACATCTAGAGGCTTCTTTTTGGTTATGAAATTCAGGGAAATGACCGATAAGATCTCTGCGATTTATGAAGTCATAGCAGAGACCACTTTTACCACATAATAGAAATAGCTTTATGCCCCAAGCATTAGGTTTACCTTTACAATATTGCTTTACTCCTAAGTGACCTTTGAAGGGTACTATTTGTTCATCGACACATAAATCATTTTCTATCTGAAGCTCCAAGCACCTCCTTCTGATGCAGTCATAAAGGGGTCTTACTTTATAAAATTTGTCCTTACAATTTTCTGGCATAGCTAGGTTATCGACTACATGAAAATTTGACCTCAGTTCAAAAAATCTTTCTCTAGACATAGCTTCTACAAATAAATCTATGTGCAGAGCTGAATCCCAATACATCCTAGCTCTGGGGTACTTCAAGCAACCCATCATTATATGAAGGCCCAAGAAAGATGTTATTTCGGTGACATTTGTATATCTAAATATACTTCCCTTTTGTAGAGAATACATATTTGTCTTTTCAACCATATTGTCTATGCTTTCTTCTGAAATATATTTTGAAAAATATTCAATTGGTGTGGATTCATTTACTGATTGTTCAGTCGAATTAAAAATTTCAGGATTGATCAGATTCATTGGTGTAAATGGTTTCCTTCTCCATTTGATATTGTTCTTCTCAGTAAACAGCCAGTTAGGAGGAATAGTGCATTGTTCAGGGTTTGATGCCTGCTGATGTGTGCCTTGTTGATCCTCTTCATCAACATCACTATTTTCTTGTTCTTCTTCCTCTTGATTTCTGGTAACAATATTGGCACCTGTAAATGGAAAAGTGCTCTGCATATAATAAACTACTCTAAGGAAAATTTAAACTAGGTACTGAGTAATAAGTTATGTTAATATAGTTAATAATCCAATGACAGTGTCAAATTTTATCCTCAAGTACCTGGTCTAACAGGTTGTGGAATAGGGACAGAAATGTCACATTCATCTTCGTCACAGTCTGACCATTCAAAATCAGAAACATCTGCTGATATCAGTAAATCCAACATTGCATCAGCATGCTTCTCCACATTGTAATATTCTGAAAATGAATTAACAGAAACAATTTGACTGCATTACAATTTTCTCTACACTACTGAAATAGCACGTAATAGATAAGTGAATATAAAATCTACCTAATCACAAGTAGCATTGTTCATACTATAATTTTACAGTAATATAGAGTATGTATAGCAGAATGTAGTTTATATTGATGAATATTGTAGCAGCTATGTAAATTAAGTAACCCCAAATCCATATAAAACAAAAATGATATCTTATTTTGCCAGCAAATAGTGAGATTAGTTGAAAATGTCAGATTATATTTACACCTGTATACAGTAACCGTTGAGACCGTATGTCCATTTCAGTGGACATGCACTTATGAAAGCTAATAATATATTGATTTATTGCAGAAAGTGCAATCCTTTGCAATAAAATGTATCTTAAAACATTCAGGATGGAGTAAAAGCTAAGAAAAGCTGCCATTCTTGGGTTTAAATACACAAATTTACTAAAAAATGGCACCTACCTTTATCATGTTTCCTGTTAGCAGCCATCTTGCCTACTTCATCTTCCTAAAACTTTCATATTGCGCCACCAGATAGCAGCAATGCCTGACAGAGGTAACTATTAAATGTCCATTGAGATGTGCAAACAGGCTTAACAACTTATACCTTCCCAGAAAGAAAATATCAGCATGTGAAAGTTATGTCCATTGAAATGGACATGGGGTCTGAAAGGGTTAAAGGTTCCTTGAAAGCCCCAGAATGGAAAAAGCTAAGTGGACTTTTTCAAAACCGAGAACTTGAATGCGTATGACATTTTTATTAAAACCCAGCATCTAAATTAACAATCAGATGCACTTAAGAGTAACTTTTATTGGCAGTCCAACAGAAACTGGCCTCCTAAATCGGATTTTGGATCAGTAAAGTATATAAAAGGATAATGTGAAGTAGTATATCTCAATATTCACTAGAAATATTTCAAGGCCACCCACTTTCTGAAAAAAATACTTTTTTGAAAAGGTCCCCTTGTATATGTCTATAAACAGCATAACTCAGAAACAAAAAGTCGTTAAATACCAACCTTGTTACATGATTGGACAGGAATACTTAAAAAAGGCCATGATTTTGAGATGACCGTTTATTTCCTATGCACTTGTCGATGAAGGCCAAGGGTTTGATTAAGATGGCCATTTATTTATTAGTAATTATTCATTTCTTGATGATAGTCATGTAAATGGCCAAAAGGTCGAGCAATTTCATATATATTACACGGCTGGTAAGCCGAGAAGCTGTAATTAATAATCACTGCCCTGAAAGCTTCAAATCTTATATCTCAAATATGGTCCAACGATTTTCATTACAATACCATGTGTAAACGATATTTTTATTACAAAAATAAAGTACATATCTTGAATTTGTTGGGAATGTCCCCTGATATCCTCTTCGCTCTAAAAGTTCTTTTTGCAAAACTGCTAAACTATAGGTAAAATCCTACTAAACAAACATTTGGATCTCTTTGAAGTACAGAATTTACGTCAAATATATTTTTTATGGAGTTAACTGTTTCCAAGATTCTTATTATTAGTTTGACTGTCCATATTTTTACTTCTAGGGGGAAGCCCTTATTCGTTCCATTTCACTGTGGCGACAGACACAATTAATTCACAATCTTGTCAAACATCGGTATTCATTCACATAGACATATAAGGAGAAAGAATCCATCAGAAGAATGTTGCATAGAGTACTAATGTCCAGGAGTGTACACTTAGGCTTGGACGACCCAACGTGACGTGTCAAAGGCAGGCTCGTACATCAGTCAGAAGATCAAAAAGCCTATCGATTCCTTTTTTTCTTTTAGCCTTTGTAGAGCGATCTAGTTCTCAATAAAACCTGTGACCCTTCTTTCGTCCTGTTGACATGCCCAGTGGTGGGTATCCGTCAACATCGTTCTAGATCAGCAGTGTCCAACAGTTCCGGGTTTGCGTTATCTCCCTCAACTTTGCTTCTTTTAATCCCCAGCCATGCATTGCGTTGCAGTGGCGGATTGGTTATATGTACATTGCGTTTGATATACGAAAGCACTTTGAAATTTTATCCGATAAACATACGTTCATTGGCAAGACCAAGAGATAAGAAAACAACATATTCCTGTTTGAGAAAAGTGTAAGTATTGGTAAATAGAAATAAATAAAGAATATCTCGGAAATGGTTCACTCAAAACAAAAACAAGTATTTTACATAAATTGTGTGTTTTAATGAGATCCACATTTTTCATTTAGTAAACTTTCTGTCTCTTAGTACTTACCATTTATTAAAAAATCATGAAGTCTTCTGAGGACATTCCCAGAAAATTCAAGTATGACCTCGAAACGACCATGGAATCACCTCTTTGTGTCCGTCACTGGATACTGATTATCTGTCCCTTCGACTGAGGACTGGAGTGGGAAATAGCCACTCATTAAGTAAGTTCTCCTGGACATTCCTGTTCTAGATTGTCTGTGGCCACAGTTCTGCTCACGGAGCTTAAGAATTATTACACACATACATATTCACAGCCTAATTTATTCGTTTTATTTTGATGCTGTTTCAGATAAAGCAACCACTTGTCTAGTTAGAATAGTTGGTATATTATGCGACGAGGGCATAATGGTAGCAATTAAAAGGCGAGTATATTTTATGACAGGATCAGCAGCGAGTTTAATAATATTCACACCAGCATCTTAATTTTTGCCACTATGCTCTCGTTTCGTATAACTATGCTCGACAATGAGTCAAGTTTACAACATTTGAAGGGTGAACTTTACAAAGGGACTAAGTGCCAAAATTAAAAAATACGTTCCTTAATCAATGCAATTCTTTATTTCAATGTTTCATTTGTTGGAAAAATGTCTACATATCTGATATGTGCTCATAAAATGTCACTAAATATACAGGGTGGTAGGGAAGTCATTACATTCATTTAAACCAGTGATAGATTTCGCTATTTGAAACACATTTTTTATCTTACGTTTTTGTGATCCTAACACAAAATCGTTTAACTCAGTAAATGCTGCTTATTTCAAGCAATATTTACAAGATTTTACATAATAGGTATTATGAATTTGGAGGTAAATCTAAGGAATATGAAAACTTGACTTTTGTACAGGCCAGGTGTATCTAACCTTCACTCCTCTTTACCTGTCCTCACTACAGCGCCACGCCTCTAGTCCTGTATTGCAACTGTCAGTAGTTATGCCTCACCCTTTGATAGACCATAAGACACAAGAAACTGAAAGATTTACCATATTCCTCAGAAACTAATGTTTTCATCAGTTTGAATCATACTTTGGCAGACATAGGGAATTGGGGGTATATATACAAATATTATAATAAATCTGTCAGTTGTTTTTTCCTCTTCGTCTGACATTTCAACACATTACCTACCTATTTTGATTTTTTGTACGTGCAAGGGCAATATGGGAATACAATATACTTTAAGCGGTACTCAAATGTTTTAAAGTCTGATCGCTTTGTGATGACTTTGAAATTCTGCTCTGTTTACGTTTCCAATTGGTGTAAATAGGTAAATATTACTTTAATAAACATGACAAAGTATAATGCCATTTTTAAAAAAAGAATTAGTCAGATATTTTGTTACCAGTGGTGGTTATTAAGTACCCCCCCTCCCATTTGGTAGTTTAACTCCTGGAATAAGCCTTGGTATTGCTGGACACTGAACTTAAATTTAACCGACTTTTCACCTTCGAGTTATTCTGTTTGCAGCTTCACACACGGACATACACACACGCGCGCGTTGTTGGCGTTTTCCTAAGAATGTTTTTGTATTCAAGGTTCTCAAAACGTGTACCTCGACTATATACGCAGTACTATATACGCTGCTGCAGTCATGAGGGCAACGAAACGCACAGGCTGTAGCAGGTGGTGTGTTTATTTCCAATATGAACAGAGTGGATGATTCTTATTTTTCCGATATATCGGATAACAAGCTAGTGCAATAAATAACTGGCCTCGACTTAACAGCAGCGCTATGTGGAACAGCAGAAAGTTAAACACGGTTACACTAGGAGACAAAAAAAACAGGTAAACCTGTGCTGTAGGATAAACAAATAAATAAGCACGGAGTAACAACTCTGTTTGAACTTGCCTCACAGCCAGTAAAAAGAATAACTTGATCTAACTTTTGCAACGCCATTCAGCTATCGACTTCACGAAATATGTATCCTTCAAATATATTAAAATCCAAAAATCTTAACGTTTCTTATCACTGATTTGATTCTTTTATCATATACTTAGAACAAACAGTATAATCCAAATTTTAAATTTGAGCCTAGTAAGAGAATTTTTTTTTAATTTAACTTCCTCTAATGTAATGTCATTTCGGACGGTGAATGAATGAAATAGTTGAAATGATACTCAAATGAGCCCACGTGGTGTTCCCAAGCGGTCACCCATCCAAGTTCTGACCACGCCCAATGCTGCTTAACTTCGGTGATCGGACGAGAACTTGGTAAGCGAAAGGTTGAACGCCTCCGTAGCGCCTGCCTCTGGGACAAAGGACCCGGGTTTGATTCCCAGTACCAGAGTAAGGATTTACCCCAGCTGGGAGGTGGTACGAGGTGCACTCAGCCTTGTTGGGCAGAGGTGGAGGATGCAATGGCCTGGCGGTAAGCCTTGGCCCACAAGGGGTTTTTGCGCTAGGGATTATTTATTTTCTAAAGGGAATAATTTATATTCCGAATACTTATGCAAATTAATAAATAAATATAATCCTGAGGTAAGGGATGAACATTCATCTCAAGAATTCAAGTTGAAATATAAACGAACCAATTACTATATATGATATACATACTCGTATATTAATATATGATAATTATGATAATTATTCTCCAGACCTATTACATCATTTGCCCCTTCTATGATCTGCTGCATCAGCAAGAACATGAACACCACATGCACAGCTTATCTTCCGGCCATTTCGTCTACCACACATTAGTTTATTTGGACCACTAATGGAAATTGCTACCACAGAAGCTTTATCCTTTTCTTGAACTCTCGCGAGCTCTCACTATACCGGGTGGAAGGGAAGTCATTACATTAATTCAAACCCGTGCTAGATCTCGGTATTTGGAACACATTTTGTATCTTATGTTTTTGTCTCTGACCGTTTCCTATGGAGATATTTTAGTTTTGTCGAAAACAACCTGGCAACACTGCAGACTGAGTGCCACTTCCCCTAGCTCAGTAGATAAACAAACACCGTAACAGTGCGTCTTGAAAATAAACTTATACCCTACCTTGTCCTTCCGTGTTTACTATGCGAGTGTAAGCCAATCACAAGTGTTAGGTTCCAAAACATTACACGAAAGCGAAAGTGCCTGACCTGTTTACATTCACAAACCAGGTGAATTCCCTGACCAACCTCAACAAAAGGTTGTCGACTTACCTCACGTCTGTCAGGGATAAGTTACTCTAGACATCTTACAAGTAAAAACTGTTATCTGCGTACATTCTTGTGGAATTACGCATCCAATTTGGATAAAAAAAAAAAAAAACTATTTATTTTTTCGAAATCGGCTGATCAAAGAACAAAAGGTCATTCGACTTTTCTGTTTGTAATGTTTCTATGAAGCACATATTAGAAGGAATATAACGAGTTCCCTTCCCTTCTACTCTGTATATAAACCTATCTTTAGGGGAAATGGGACTTTTGAGTCCATCTGCACAGTAAATAAAGACGTACACTCGGGGGACTGTGCAGGGGTTTAGTTGGTAAGAAAATTTTAACCCATCTCTGCTACTCCCGGTTCCCACCCCTACGAGTCCTAGCTGTCCACGCCTGGTTTTCTTTACGGCCCCCATTTTCCTCACTCCGAGCCTGAAACCCAACCATATCCTAAGGTTAATATTTGAGTGAGACAGCTTTGGTATCAAATCACTACGAGATGGACCCTGAGGCTGGTATGGACCATTGTTACGAAGCATGTCTTCCAGTCACTCAAGTGAACTATCTCCATGCTCCTCCCATTTCGCCGCTCACCTAGGTCTAACCTTTGCTCATAGACAAATGCGTGTTGAATGCAAACCAATAAGAGAATAACCTTTGGTGCGAAATAAGGAGATAATGCCAACATTTGATAAAGAAAAGCGTAGTGGGGAACAATCAGCAGGCTTCCATGCCTTCGTCTATACATTATTGGAATTAGAAATTTTCAACTCCGCAGTATCTTGGCGTTTAGTGGTTGTTTTCTATTGACCACATGCAGCAGAAAGTCAATATATTGTTAAATTTTGCCTTTACGGGAAAATAGCAGAGAAAGGCAACAAAAAGTAACTACTTTCTATTGTTACTATGGTGATACAGAGTAGCGCAAAATAGTTATGAACAAAAGAACACTCCACAGTAGTATGTATGGTTTCAAGTGCAAAACAAATACAGACATATGACGGTCTGCGCTGTTATGCGCTGTAATTCGAGTGAACTTGTAGTAAGCATCCCACGCATTTTTCAATACACAGAATTAATCAGGAAATAAAAAAGTTCTCTATAAATGAGTTATTGAAAAGCTGTTGTATTCATTTTTTTGAAATTCGCGATAAGGATTGTGAATTGTGTTGGTTTGAAGTGAGTGACATGGTCAGATCAATAGGTCACCCTCATGTGGGCGGCGGGATGGGCGCGGGGGTGCACAACGCCTCTCTTATTGTCGCTCCTCAATCGAGGGCTCACAGTCAATACAGTTGTTTGAAATTTCAACGGCACTCACAGAAATAAGTTGGCAAACGCAATCCATAATAGCACAGAAAAAAAGAATTGCTGAAGATCATAAAAACTCTCGTTTCGGTTCGTTTCATGTCATTCTATGGCCAACTCCTACATCAAATGTGATTTGGAGCCATAACATTATGAAATACTAAGTTAAAATGCTTAGCAAAATGTAACCACTGACAATTAAGCGACCCGAGGATTGAAATTTTAGCAACTTCAGAGAATTTGATGACTGGTATGTTAATATGTAGCCACTTAAAGGGAAACGAAATACAAAAGTAATGTTTCTTTCTAAATAAAGATTATGGCCTTTAAAATGCAGTGGTAAGATTGTTTCGTTCCTAAGTGATACCGTTATCGCTGTGCAAGCGAAATACTAAACACTTCATACGTCATCAACTCCATCCGCGCGCTGCAGGTACGTGGAAATTCACAACTTGCTTACTACTGCATGTGCACTAGTACTTATTCATAAATTCATAAACATATTCCCACGATATGTTTGTTGGAACCTAAAACATCTAGGAAACAAGGAATGATGAGGAAATTAATCAGTCACTACAAAATAACCACTTATGGTTAGCTGCACTAAACTCTATCGAAAACAGTGCCATATTGAGAAATTTATATCAATTCTTCCTCATATAAAAATGAACATAAATGGCTAAAACTGGTGAATGGAGACTTGGTGTACATGGTGAATTATTGGAAGATAACGAAATATATAAATTACGAATTAAGCCAATGTATCGCTAAAAATTAAAAAATCCACAGTTTGCTTTGAATTTTTTCCCACACACACACACACACACTCAGAACATAAAGTAAATAGTATACACAAAATTTCAATGTAATACATCAAACCATTTTTAAATTATTAATACATTTATTAACAATAAATCACTTTTCGATAGGTATACTCATATGAAATGACCCTTGGACCCTATAGTTTATTGTATCCCTCTTAAATTTTTAATCTGAGTTCAGTATACAAATATAAAGAAATGTTAATGTTCTTAGTTAACCTCTACACAATGCACCTTCGTAAATTTATACATAAAATGCTTGATATGGCCCTACTATAGAGTAACGAATAACTTAAACCTTATTAACTACCTAAATAATGTGTAATATATAACTGGAACACTGAAATAACCTGGCAAGATTATAGAATTACAGAACACTGACTGCATTTCTCTGTTTGGAAGCGAAACATGTCAAACTCGCAGCATTTCAGCTCGAATATCGAATTCATTTCAGTACAGCTAACTTTAACTGAAGCAAAATAAATGAATAATAAATCTTCAAAATCATGTCTTTTAGGTTCAAAGTGATAATGACGGATGCCACGTTCGCTCATTTTCAAAGCAGATGTTGGACTGCTGTTTATCACTAATTTGGTACTAACGCGTGAACCTTGTTTGTCATTTAAAACGATCAGTGGAATAACTGACGTCACGAATCACATCAACAATTGCGAGTAAAATTAAAACCACTCACCTTCGGACGGTGAAACTGCTTACGTTGCTACCTATTCTTCACGAAAAATAAACTGATGTGGCGAGTGAAGTATTCATTTTTGTATTTTGTTCCACTTTAAGGATGTTATTTCTTTTTCCCCCTTCCCTCCCCCCCCTCCCCCAATCGAATGAAGAAACTGAAATAGTACTAAAATATCAGATTCCTATCTCTCGGTACAGCTAAAAATACGTTTTAACAAATGTAATGCCAAATTTAGAAGCTTAATTTACAATTCTACAATAGTTGGTCTTGTGAGTGCATAGTTGGTCTTTCTTATGCACAAGATTTAGTCATTATTTAAGATAACACCACTTGATAGTACAAAGGTTGATTTCCTGCTTCTAAATACATCTGTCATGCGCAAAATATCAAGGTCTGGTTCGGCGTTTGGACATAGACCTTCCACGCGTTCACACCTAACTGGTGCCCAGATAGTTTGGGGTCATTAGCCTTGCAGCCTTAGCTTTCCCCCTCAAAATAATCCGTCCCTCGATCTTGGGGAAAATAAACACGTATGGCTGTTGTATACCAAGGCTTTGTGTGCAATCTGAAAACAGTCTACTATTAATATGTAAAATTATAAGTCCAGAAATGAAGTAAATATTGGTGTAATATGTTCATTATATTATTCAAAACCTTATTACACAAAAAGTACACAATCATAACCTATATTTTTGAGCCTCTGTTTAGCGTTTTAAAATTCTTAACTATCACTGAATGTTGTCTGAGAGTAAGAAAGTAGCTTAAGACGAATTCTTGTTCCAGAACAGAACAATAAAGTAAATGAAGTGTGAAGAAAAAGTTGGTATCCGGGAGTATAGACACTCTGTGGTTGGTAATAAGGTTAGCGAGATAAAGAGCTGATAAAGAACAAGTAGGTACGACCCACTCCCCACTAATTAAGAGGCTGCCTGCTGTTTTTGATTCCACGACGTTTGATGTTGTAACTTTTAATAACGTTATAGATCATTGCAACCACCTCTTCTGGGGAGATGGAAACTTTTTACTCGAGGATGGGGATGATTTTTAATTAAATTGCAGCCCCGCAAGCTGAAATTGCTCAAGACCTCCGTGGCGGAAAATTGCCTGGGCCACGACGAAATACAAATGCCCCTCACTGCTCATATCATGAAATATGCACTTACTCAACACTGTATTTGTGAATCACTGCATTTTTATGTTCTGCGCGCTTTAAGTATAGTTAGGAACTAAAGTATTAAATTATATATACTTAACAGGTAGATACCTACAGCTTAAGGTGATATTCAGGAATTAATTCACCCGCATAGATTCACCATACAAAGTCGTTACTGAAGTTTTAACAGTGTATTATACTGTTAAAAAAAAAAAAAAAAAAAAAAAAAAAAAAAAAAAAAAAAAAAATCAACAAAATACGAATTATCGTTACTTTTCTAACACTTTATGACTACAAATACACAATTTCCTTCTCCTTGCTAACACAGCGTATACTCAACTCTACTATTACAATTCACATTTTTCTTCCGATAATTATAACCTTTCTCAGTCTTTCAATGCCTTTCTCCTGTTTCACTGTCTCTTATATCTTTACTATTACGCCTCAATCACTCGACGACATTTACACAGTCGCTAGTTGCCCTGCAGTCCCGGACCTCCATTGTTACGGTCACACACACATATAGCCGCTCGCGGTATCCAAGGTCACCCGGCCTCCCCTCATCCGTATATTGTTAAACGACCCAATGTCACAATACAATCGGAGCATAATACCAGCAATTAAATGCGGGTATAGTTTATGAAACAAGCGCTAGCGATTTCATAACATTCATATGAACTTCATAATTGCTGCCATTATGCTCAATTTCAAACGGATATGTTCCAACATGAGTCAGCTCGAACATTTTATCCATGTATTTGTTATTGGATTATGCAGCCGGATCCAAATGTTTTCCGATGGACAGGAAGGTGTAAGCCAAAGAGACGAAAAAGTTTCTTATGAATCACTTGCGTCTGGTCCACCCGGCCCAGCGATGGCTTCACCAGAGCTATTTACTTTTGTGTGTGTTCCTCTGATATGTACTGAGCGGGGAGCAAACAAGAAGTTAAATAATTAATTTTATTCTATTCAAACAAAACAAATCAGCACATTCTTTTCTATACGTAGTTAAAGAAATATCGTTGCTTTTTGTGGTAGCATTAACGGGGTTAAAATAAATATGTATAAACAATTCCTTAAATAAAGATCAATAATAATATTAATAATAATAATAATAATAATAATAATAATAATAATAATAATAATAATAATAATAATAATAATAATAATAATAATAATAATAATAATAATAATAATAATAATAATAATAATAATAATAATAATAATAATAATAATAATAATAATAATAATAATAATAATAATAATAATAATAATAATAATAATAATAATAATAATAATAATAATAAAAGTGCGAAGGTCTAATTGCGTAGAAAATTTTAAAAATCTACCAATCTCAATGCACGCCTCAGATCGTTTGCTATATACTATTAATATTTAAGCCAACATACATAGTTATAGCTCGTAAGGCAAGACAAGAACAATTCCCTTAGCTGCGCAGTGGCAACTCTTCGTCTGAAAGACTGATGGTGGGGGAAATTGCGCAATCATGTATGCGCAGAAGTCATAATGTTTCTATCCACGAAGGAGTGAAGTTTGCTAGCAAAGGTTTAGTACATATTTCTTATACAATATATATGTATAAAACTTAGATTTATAACGAACAAAACGATTTCGCTATAATTATGGTCACGTGCCAACAATTTCTTTCCTGTGAGCTGCGATTGTTTCAGGTGCACGCTGTTGTAGTGTTTATTCGTTCGCGGCAAACTGACGTCACAACCGTTGCAGACAGGGAGGGAAGGAAAATAGCTTCCCCTATGCGCAAGCATTGTTAATATCTCACCTCACGACTTATACGTGAACAGTTTTACTGCAAAGAATGAAATCAGATTGAATGTTTCATATTTTTGATGAACAAATTTACTCAAATTACATTAGCTAACTAATAATTCTGTATATCTTGCTAGCTTAGTAAAATAAATTCATAAACCATAGCTTACTCTTTTCACTGTAGATATTTACAGTGCTGCACTGCGTATCAAATCCGCTCCTAGTACTTCCCCATCCCTCTGAACCCACTTGCTGTTGTGCGGTACAGTATTCCTAATGACGTCACAGAATTCTTATTTTGCGGGCCTCTGCTTAGACTTCACTGTGACTAAGGTGAATTGCTGTATTATCCATTGTCACAAATTAATTATATGGTGAATCTATTCTGCAGATGAAGATATTTAATAAAATGTTACAAGTAGGTAATTTATATTAGGGAATCAGTTGTTCGCCTAGGGGCGTCTACGTTCTTGAAGGAAATATTACGATGAGCTTGTTCCAGCACGAAGCTGTAGCTGCATAAAATAGGACAGGGCGGTGCCGAATAGAAACATTGTCGCACAAACTGAGCTAATTTGGTCGTGTTTCTTGTCTTCAGTATAATAAAACCGCACTAGTGGAAGAATGACATTTCCTCCTCTTGTCTAGACAGAGGAAATGTACTCTACTTGATGACATCAACTGTTCCACTCGGTACCATCACTTAACTTCTTACAGTTTCGTCTTATTTTCGACCCGAATTAGAAGATGGCCCGGTTTCTAAGTTGTATTATTTCTGCAGCTGGAATAATGCTGCAATCAGATGCCCTGAGTACACAATTAAGTTATTCGTATACTGAGAACTATTCTTGAAACAACATAAAATGCAATCAGGGAAGAAGTAACGGAACAACTGCATCGCTGTTCTTCCGACAACTACAGGAGCACACGGCGTTTCAGCTCTCCCTCATGCTTGCTGGATTCCCCCACTACCGGCTGTCGTTGTGCGCGTTGTGCGCTGTACTGGGCCTCTGTGTCCTTCCTTGAAACAAACACGAGACTATTGATAATGCGAGCTCAACGTCTAAAGATACCTGTGTTGTTATTATGACTGAAATAATTGAGAATCATAAACTTAACCCTTCCATGCCTGGTGTGTATTATAAGATACACAGGCTTTTTTCCTATTTGTACTAGTTTTAACTTTTTTTCTGCTACATTCTTGTTATACTGTCTGTCACCTATTAAAAATACATATTTCAGACGTTTTAAATTGTAAAAAATTATTTTACAATTTATATTGTAGTGTTTTTTTATAAGAAAAGAAGCAAAATCCATGCAACCGCAGTCAAATGATACCCCGTTATTATCCACGCGTGCCATCACACAGATTATTTTACGTGGGCCCTCCCCGTCCTTTACCACAGGTACATTTGACTGCGGTTGCCGAGACTCGAACTCACGACCTCAGGTTTTGAGTGCATGGCCAGTGCACTACGTGTTGCCTCAACGATCATGGCTATTCAAGCCAGCAGGCTGGAGGTGTCCCAGACCACCTAATCTAAACCGGTTTCGAATTAGAGGAAGAACGGCATAAGTAGCAAAATAATTCAGGCATTAAAGGGTTAAGTGGTATGGTGACGAAAAGGGATGGATGAGAAGAAATAGCCAAACATCCTGTTACAATATCTCCGGCGGGCACGACCTAGAACGTCCTGGAAGTCTGCAGTGTCGTGCACGATGGATGAACGAGAATTTGTTGAAGGTGACTGGAATGAAAGTTATAGATGGAATAAAGGTAACCTTTGAAAAATAGAAATGCCCAAAAAAATCAAGGAAAGTACTAGGTAAATTAAATGCTAGGCTCAGTGACTAGACAAATGACGTCATGCGTCATATTACGCACATTTTGAAATTTACTACCAATAGCTATACATGCCAAATATGTTCTAGATGTAACCCCATAGACCATACTCAGTGGAAATTTCTATCGTGAGTTATTTTTGCAAACCACATTTTGTTCTTACGAGCCGCCCCTGATTCATTTTTCTTTTTAACGTCTCCTGGAGTCCAGCATGTTTTAAACATGGGATGTACCACATAAGTCCAAGGAAATGTCGGGAAGGAATACGGCCATAACACGTCCTACCCTCACGTGGGAGGAGGGGTCAGCCCCCTCCCCCCCCCCCCCCGCCCTTCTCACTGCTTTACGTAACAGGTTACAGATGTCGCTGTAAAATATGATGCCCCTGAGGAAGATTTTTCCTTGCACTACTGGGCAGCCCAACTGCATAAATCTTCAGAAAAACATGGTAAAACAAATGAACCTTGTGGCATGGAATATCGAAAACAAAGCTCTAGCTAAATTCTTTCGATTTCTGAATAAGTTAGAGTAATGATTGGTCAATTTTTGTAAAATATGAGGTTCACTGAGCCCGACAGAAGGCGTTTTACAAAAACGGGCGCTCATGCATATAAGTGAAGAGACAAATGAAGCCAAATCCTTGCGTGCAAAGATACCATTGTGAATGTAATCGGTCCCAGCTTACACAATTTTACACTACTTGCCTTTTTGTTTTTCTCTTCCTTTCTTTCATTTTTTCTTTCTATTTATCCATTTATTTTTACCTTTGCTTTTTATCGTTTTTTTTTTCTCTATATCAGTCGCTGTTTTTCTTATTACTCATTGAGTGTGCGAAACTATTTGCAGTAAATGATTCCAAAATGTTCCTTCTGCCCATCTTTTTTCCGTCCTCCGTTCATCTTTCTTTCCGTTCTTCTGTCCTTTCTTTCCTTCCTTCTTTTTCTTATGTGTTTTGCATTTTAATGGCCTGTTGTTGAAAGGGGAGATTATATATGTATATCCTCGGGAAATTCAGAATTACAAAGTGTTATGAATTTGTTCAAAAGAAAAAAGGGTATTATATTATTTAATAATGTATGAATTAAGAAAGCAAATAACTTAAGCTAAACATTCCAAAACTTCATGTAATAAAATGTAAAATAGGAAAATAATTTATAAAGCGTATTGAAACAAATTAAAACGTTGAAATGTTACTCGCAAGGATGGGTTCAGTGTGTAAAGTATTATATTATAAATGTCTTAATAAGTGTTAAAGTATGAAATAGTAAATGGTTCAAGATATTCTGGTGGATATTAATATTTCTTAAAATAAAACATCCAATTTCCTCTTGAGACTCAGATAGCAATGCTGGAATACTAACGTTGCACGCCGAATTACGCACAAGATCGTATGTTTTCTAAGAGGCCTCAGCCTTGTTGATATATTGAAAGCCTAGCTGTAATCTTTCTCAGAAGTCGCTACGTTTGTCACATATCTTATAGCCACATTCTGTGGAAGCAAAGCAGTAGTTAATGTAGATAGTAGATCTATTTGACACCATCGTGAGGTGTGATATGCTACTGTCTCCCATTTCCCCTCCAGAGAGCAGACGTTTCTCGTCAGACGCTAACGTAGTTTGTAACCAGACATCCCTTCATTTTATTGGGATTGGCCCCATTTTAAGCCTCCCGTTTCGTTGTCCCGACAAAACCTTAACGGGACACTTATTGCCCCTTTTTATAGACGTTGATCCCGTTCTCTCGTTTATATTCATAGAACGACTTGGATATTGCAGGTTCGGACATCTTTTTTCAAGGTAGAAAACATCCATACCTCGGTCATTATCCACCTGTGTGAATGCACTCTCTTTGCGACAAGGAAGCGATTGGCAGCACTGCTACATCAAGCCAGTCTATGTTTGTGCTCAATAATAGTGAAGTTATTAAGGTAAAAAGTCGGTTAAAAACCATTTTTGGTATTGAAGTTTAATGTCTTTCAAGAACGTTACTCTACCCTAAACTACCCTTTACATGGAACATTTTTCGAAAATGTTTATCTACTTGAAAATACCATATGTTTTAGGTATTTTTATAACAAATGGAATGTATATCTTGAATCTTATGACTATAGCCCATGAAGTCCTATTTACTCTGGATGACTTTTGTATAACTGGTAAACCGTAAGAGATAGACCATATCTTACTATACAAAAATGTAGATCGTGCTAAAATACACAATTTATATCAAAATAAATTTTTTGTAGAATTAAACATTTCGGAGGTTATTATTTGTGTGAGTTTTGCAGAACTTATACTTCTATCAAATGGAACATCGTTATTCATTTTTATATGTTAGTCGTGCATAGAGAACGGAATTTGAAAGCTTTAAAAGATTTGACTATCGCACAAATTCCCCTTGCACCTACAAGGAAATAAACAATAAGATAATTTCTGCAAATGTTTATCTCAACCAACACGAAGAAGATATAGGAATAAGAGTTTGTAAGAATGGTTAGTACAAGAGTAGAGAAAGTCATATGAGTGGAGCACATCAGATTTTTCAAACACGCTTTCTTTTCATTTATATTTACAGCTGCTTGTTTTGAAGGCACAAGGCAGAGAGAGATACAGCACATCACTTTGAATTCCATAGCTGGATGAGTGATTTTTGTTTCTCTGTGAGAATATTGAGGGGGGTCACTGAAATCGCTCTGTAGACAAAAGGGCAATAGCAGTTACCACTCAGCGTGGCGGAGAACAATTCATTAAAGAGAAAAAACGTCTCTGATGGCCGCTGTTCGCTGGCTGAAAGTTAACAAATACCCCAAACAAATTCCCTACCACCTTTTCCCTCCAAAAGTTAACACCATTATCAACATCAATACCCCTAGAGGAAAGCATGGAAAACGGCGCATTTTTTCTCTCATGTCGCATACAAGAGGAGGAAAAATCCCCTGCAATATGTGAAAACAAGTGAAATCAATAAAAGCGAAACAAAAAGCAAACATTAAGCCCTTATTCGTGTCTCAGCAAAGAACAATTCCCTACTGTTTTAGTCAGCTGAAGTCCCATTCTACATCTCACTTTAATAAACACAAGACAAGTGTCTATAACGTGCCGGGGGTGTTTTATTCCTTCCAGTCTTTATTTGTACTCGTTTTAATACTAGAGATGTTACAAGATATAATGTAATATCGGCACGCTGGCCATGGTAGCTCAGTGATTAGAGCAGCCGTAGATCCGTGGTTCAAATCCCAGTTATGCTACCCTTTCCAATCCTGTCCTACACCCTGCTAGTGTGGAAGAGCAATTACTTTCCGTTGGCGTATGTTATCTCATATGTATTTGACATGTTGAATATAAATAAAATAATTTGTGTTAGATATTCATTAAAGGTAGATCTGCTCTATTTAAAATTGCAGCTTTAAAAGGTACAATTTTAAAAATTAAATAAAGACGGCTACTGTGTTTTTTGCGTGACATTCATAGATGTACAGGTCACGTTTCTTAATTTATTTGGAATTTCTGAGCGATTTTATTCATTTATTTGCAAATATGGCCTTAAAGACGATGCATTGGTATGCCTGTAATTTTTATCAACTTCTTTTCTTAAATGCCAGTCTCAAACGTACGTGCTGTGCACTTTATTTCTACAATTAAAGTATCAATATTCTTCTTATTTTTCTCCTCCTCCTCCACCAAGCATTAATCCCTTTCTGAGGCTTGTTACGTGCTCCTAATGTTTGATTTATCCATCGTTTCCTAGCTCTTTCTAGGTTGTTTTCCTTTGGGTGTAAGTATTTTCTTCGGCTAACGTTCCTCATTTATTCTCTCTCTGGAAACTTGTCTGTTATGATCTATTTCTTCATGACGGGCCCTTAAACCCAACACACTCACACACACACTCACTCTGCTTCTTCATTTTGGTTAAGGATTATTAAGTGATTTCTTATACCATCATTCTTTATTCTCTCTCTTCTAGTAACTTCTTAAAAATCCCATTTCCGCCAAATCTTCTGTCTGTCATTTTTAAACGCCCCGCTAATTGTTTTTCTGCACATGAATACTTTGGATATTCAGAAACGTAAGAAAATTTTTAGTTTGGCGGAACCTAAAGAGGAGATGACATAACCAAAGCGATAATACCACGACCATAAAGTTATAATCCGGCATAAGTAAAATATTTTAAACACCTGAGTTGGAAGGATGAACATGTGTATTTAAGACGTCTTGCGTTCATGTTTCAAACACAGCGATGGATGGACAATTTAGAAGTATAGGTTATGGGGTCCGTTATATTAAATGTGTGACATTGTCGAAGCAACAGAATTACAAATTAATGTTGTGTATAACAACCTGTAAGCAACCCTAGCATTACAAGCAGGGCTTTTAGTTTATTCAGTATGATATGATTCATTATAGAACGATTTTTCCTATAGCAATGACGAGATACTGTTTACTCTGGTAAAAATGCAAACTGTTCTCTGCATTGTTAAACATAAAATAATTAAGATTTAAAATTTTAATTACCAGCATCAAGTAAAACAGGTGCATCATTGAGTTTGAAAATCATTTAGGAAACTAAAATGAAACCCCAAGCTTATATATAACCGTAAAAGAGAAGAGAAAGAGAAGGAAAAAGGGTAGTGACGATTGACCGGAATCTCAAAGCTTTAAAAGATTTGACTATCGCTCTAAGCCTTCTGTATTCTAACATTCCCCTTGAACCTACAAGGAAATAAGCAATAAGATAATTTCTGCAAATGTTTATCTTAACTAAGACGAAGAAGATACAGGAATAAGAGTTTGTAAGAATGGTTAGTACAAGAGTAAAGAAAGTCATGTGAGTGCAGCACATCAAATTTTCTTTACCTCTTTAATCCAGAAGGTGAATATTAATTGGATTCAACTTGGTTTTGTTGTTGTTTTTAATCAAAGTTTATATAAGATTGCTTTAACCATGTTGGTCATGTCACGACCGATTTACATTTGATGTACTGTGGCTATATGACTAATTTTCACAATTAGCCATATTACTAGAGAGTAATACGAGGGTAAGTTAGTAAGAATGCAGTAACAACTTTGATTAAACTTGTTAGTGGAATCCAAATGCTTTGAGAAACTTGATCGCATCTCCAGGTTATGTCCTCCAACATTGTGTTGGACGAATGAATGAAATGAAATGGGTGAAATGATGCTCAAATGAGCCCGAGGTCCATGGAGCTTTAAGTTACCCGACATTCGTCTTCTCAGGGTAGGGAAAACCTCGGAAAAAAACCTTACCCGGATAACTTACCCTAAGCGAGATTCGAACTCGCGACCTCTTGAACGTGAGGCAGACACGCTAACCATCACGCTACAGAGGCGGGCAAAGGAACATCATGGAGTACTGCATGGGGAGTTCTTGGAATACGCTGCTGTTCGAATACTGACGTATGTTCCACAGTTAGCGCTATTTACATTTGTAACAGACAGATGGAGCACTTCTGTTCCACAAGTAACAATGTGCAATTCTAGTAGGTATGACCAATTCTGAGAGGAGTCGTCACAATTTGGTCCTTGTGCTGCAGGTTTTTAACTGGGTAGGGTGTATATAAGGTGAATGGTACATTATGAAGCTTACTGCATAGATTTTGCGTCCACTTAATCCACAATTGGTTGTGTATCTGTGTCAAAGGAAGATTAAGAGGTTAATTTAGCTAAAAATGACACCCTTTGTTTCTAGAATGATATCATTTGACATTTTCTCAACATTTTGATATATAATTTAGTATTAGGGGTGCATTATAAACATTTTTGAAAATTGTATTCTGCTTGAGCTTCATTTGCATCGTACCATAACTTTTGAACCAATTACGCTAAATATATAAAATTCAGCTCATTTTATAGCGGAATTTACGCTGCAAGGATTGGTACCAGTGCTGTTAAGATGACCGCTGCCTGGACTAGGGGAAAATAGTAAACATTGGAATTTTATTTTGAAAAAGTGTGATATTTATTTTCCTGTACCAGAGTATAATACGCATTTTCTGTTATAAAGGTACAGTTTTCTCAGGAACTTCGGAGGATAAAACTCTCACATTTTCAACACATATCAAGCACACCATAACAGAGTTGTATAACTAGTCTTGTGCTGATCAATGAAAAGTTTAAGAACATTTTGTGGTTCTTCATGTTTGTTGACAGCAGAGATGGTAGGAAAGGGGAGGCTGACACAGGGCTACAGTAAGCTGTGTGTAAAGCGATGCGATTGTACCGCCCCTGCCCAACCTACCCCGTTAGATAGGGGTGGTAGAAAACCTTCCTGCAAGCATAACTTAATCGCCGAAAACATGCAACTGGCACCGAAACCTACTTATGTTAATTATATGTTTAGCAGGTAAAAAAAGTGAGAGTCGCTCAGACAATTCCGCGACTGAGGGTCATGGCTCAGGTGGTAGCGTGTGTGGTTCACATTAGAGAGGTCCCGGGTTCGATCTTCGTGGCCAACCTACTTGGTCACCAGGTGAATACTGGGAAGGATTTCATATCCTCCGAATTTCCTATACCTGCATTTCGTTACATTAATAATTTCATTTCACTCCGTTAGGTTAATTTCAGGGTTGGAAGAGTTGGCGAACGTTGTGGCTGCAGCACGGCAGGGGTAACAAATGAGTTTTGGAAATCTCGTCCCCCGAATTAGAAGGCGTCTCTACTGGTTTCCGGGCCACTTATGGATGCTCAAGCCCGGTGCGGGGTGGGGAGCTGGTCCCGCGCCCCCCTTGGGAGTACGAACCCCAAGGGGTGGGAGAGACCCCGGGCTGAGCCTCCACCGGGGGTGCTTCTAAATGGGAAAATGCATGGACCCTACCCTCTTGGCCAAATTCCGGCCGCCCTTCGAATCCATTCACCTCATCCATCCTCCCGAGGGCCATCCCGTTGGGATCACAGGCATAAAAGATCGCCTTTCGGTCGAGATGCTAAGCTCCCTCCGCAAGTTGTTACTGAGTCAAGCTTCTCCGCAAGTTCTCTAGGCCTGCCCTGGCCATCTTGAAGGTTCCTGAAGGGTTTGTTCATCGAGAATGGTGCACAGCCATTAGTGTAGATGACTGCTCAAGGTTTCTTGCACCTATTAATCACTTCTATTATTCATCTTTTATCTGTGCTTTCTTCCCTCTCTTTTAGTCCCTCTTGGTTTAGATAACGTCATTTTCCTGGAGATAATTTACTTTGAAGTACGAAATGCCTCAGTGACTGAGACATCTAAATTCGAAAACCTGCATGTTTCACACGCTTAGTGTCGGCTCGTGCTGGTTCAAGCTGCGACTATAAAACACATACCGCCACTGATTTATCGTAGCGGCTAGCAGGCAACATAAGCAGTTTGCGCATGCGTAATGGCGCTGACTTGGAGCACTTGGCGTGTTTTTTGTCTCCCTGCAGACAGAGTGAGGGGGTCGAGCATTATTGATGGGCCGCCTCATCATTTGCTGCCGGAGAGTGTGACAACATGTGACAAAACTGTTAAATTGGGCGTGCACGGTAGTGTTGTTTCCCTCTCACTGCCAAGCCAATTGTGTTAGCTTAGGTTAGTATAAACACATCGCGAAAAATAAACTTCAGTGGTGGCTCACCAGATATGTTCTGATATACTCCAGTATTAGACACCATCAGTAACACAAATATGTTTAAATCAAACATCTCTCTATTCGAAAAAGATATCAGTGCTTGTTTATGTTTACTAGTTCCTTACAAAGCGAATGCAGTAAACGTAAATCTTTATATAGCGCATCCCACCCTTAGATGACAGTACACGTTAAATGGAGCGCAGTGTTGCAACATGTACTAGTTGCGAATCTTTCCGCGCGCGCGATCCCGAGGTGGCCTGAGTCCTGTACTTAGTTCTTCAATTGCTGCTTGACGAGACGGGCACTTTTAACTTTGGTACCTTTCCACGCCTTTGTTACTGTATGACTTAAATTTACAAATGACTCGTCTGTATAAACAATTGATTTCCCCTGGTCCCTTAACCTTTTTACGTCTTTTAGATATTTATGTCGCCATCTGATGATATCTATATCGTCTCTTTCTATTAATATGCACTTGTTACCCCTTCTTTCATATTCGAGCCCCAAATTATGTAACAACCAACTAAGACTGGCCCTTGAGAAATTTGGTAGGGTCTCATCACTGTTGACCCGTGACAAAATTATATTCAGCGTGGGTGGAATATTTGCAAACAGTAAAGAAAGAACAGTTCACCGCACTTCACTTTGCACTATTCACTATATATTTCTTTTTTTCCTGCCCTTTTTGTTTTCTTTTTCGATGGCGTTCTTAGAAGTCCTTTCATTACTTCCTTTTTAATCCTATACACTACTGCTTCTGAAGACCCGATAGCCTTAGCTGTTTCTTTTACTGCCTTACTTACACGCATTTTACTTGAATAATAATCTAACATCTTCATAATTATATGGCGTTCCTTACTTCTTAATTTACCAATATATCATCTCTTCCTAGCTTCCCCTTCCATAACTACAAATATTTACGGAAAATATTAAATAAATAACGCGATAACAGCTCACAGATTCCACACAGTTACACACACGACTTCTTTCGAACTAATGTTAGTGCTGCTCCTTATACTATCTTCTGTGTCAGGCCTGACGCTCAATAGATGAATACCTTTTGTTTACCCTACTCGATGAAAGAAAGAGGTTACTGCCTTTTGGTTTATTTTAAAAACTTTCTCCAACCCTCCTCAGCATTTGTTCTCGCTGGTTTCCTGATGTGAACTCAATAACAAAAAAGTTTCACACTGCGTAACTTTTGCAGTGCACAGGTATAAAATTTTCCGAAAACATTTAATTTAAATAATTGTAACACTTAGCTGAGTAAACATAGAGAATTCAAAGTAGGCAGGTAGTAGCACTATGGTTTACTCTACCTAAGAACAAAATATAGATGCATTCTAGCAGTTAGTTTGTTACTTAGTGCGTGATGAGTATAGAAACAGCACATATCGAACTTCTATTGAAAGAAAAAACGTTTTTTGAAGAAATATGAGCCTATAGAAATGTATAATGACTCTAAAAAGGATATAACCGAATAGAGAAACAAATTCTGCGTAGGATAATGTGTTGAAACTTGAAATTTATACCATGCTATTAGGAACCTGGCAACAGCGCGAGAGTAGAAAAGGACGAGGCTAATGGCAACTTGTATGCGCTAGATAGAGACAGATATATCCCATTTAACTCCATACTGTCATATAAGAGTGGAATAAGGTATAGAATACCATGCACCTTGAGTACCGTCAGGAACGATGGCTGTAAGTGACAGGTCGGTCTGGGTGGCTCAGTTGGTTAGACGCTGGCCTACTGATTCCAAGGTCGCGGGTTCAAACCCGACCCAGGCCGATGGTTTTTAAGTGTGCTTAAAAACGACAGCTCCATGTCAGTAGATTTACTGGCATGTAAAAGAACTCTTGCGGGACGAAATTCCGGCACACCGGCGACGCTGATGTGATCCTGGCAATTGACAGCGTCGTTAAATAAGAAAATGTTTTTTTTTTTTTTTTTTTTTTTTTTTTTGTGACAGACAACGTATATGTAGGGGAAAGAGGGGAAGTGCTGCGTTGCAACTGTTTCCCATCTATTTGTACACATACACCATTTCTCTGGCTTGACTATGAATAACGCGATTTTTTGTTTCTGCTATCTTCGGAACTGTTAAAGAACTTACACACGGCGGGGTGGACTTATTGCTCGGAATTACTTAATTTCTCTATGAAACTGTACAAATACTCTCACACATGCGCACTGAAACAGACTACGTAACTGTGACGTCATTGAATATTTGTCTACTGCACAACCGTCTTCGTTCCTGACGGCCACTCTATAGGTAGAGGTGCTACATTAGAGCCCAGAAATCGATATCGGAAATACATGTTTTGAGGCGTCCTTAGACCAAGCATGAAAAACACTGCACGGAAGTCGGAGAGATACTGATCTATGTGGTGGGGTTTTTAATTGTTGAATTTTTATGTATATTTATGATTCTTTAGCTTCTTTAATCTGGCCCCTCGAGGCGCAACTTCTAGTAATTTTTTAAGAAATGCTTGTAAGCCTCGGCGTAGCTACAGTCGTCGAGCAGTAAGACTCCTTCAAATTTTATCTTGGTAAGGGATCGATGTGAAGTTTATTAATAATTCTTCCTTTTAATATATTTGTAACGAGCTTTATTCTTTAGAAAATCTTCACATTGTATATTATTTCAAATTCCATATGCAATATCTTTCTTACCTGTCGCTGTTTATTAAACATCTGAAGAATGACTTCTCTATGCCTATTATAAGGGTTTACAAAAGCAGCTGCCTTACCGGATACCCTTATGTCTTATAAATACAAAAGTGAACTCGTCCATTCGTCCGATATGACACAATGTTGGAGGACGTTAATTAAAAATAAAAAAAAGTGAACTCGTCCATAAACCACTACACATCTATCGGCCATTCGCCACGTCCAAAATACCTTTGTATGTATTACACTAGGACGCTATCAAAAGGTTCAGAGAGAAGACTTAGCACCTCGACCAGTGAAATCTTTTGTGCCGATGACCCTGACGGGGCACCCCCTGAAGGGAGAGGTGAGGTGAGAGAACAGCAAGGGTAGTTGAACTGAAGAGAGATGAACAGAGGGTAGAACCCATAACCTTCAAATGTGATCCACAGACGCTAACAGCTGAGTTACCCGCTCGATTACATGGAGATAAATAGTATCTCCGGAAAATAAACACATAGGGCAGAAAGGATGCAAAAAAGAAAGAAAAAAAGTCTTATCATAACATCCGTATTCATAGTTTACAATGTGACCTAAGCTTTGACTTTACAACTTCTATCGTATGACTGATATGAATCTCTTTGATGTTTGCCCCGAAGCTTCTAGTCAGCAGCGAGGCATAAAAATAACATTTTAACAACTGTTTTGATGTTCGTAATCTGATCGTTTATTAACGTAGGCAGACTACAAACATTCCTTGTCATTTACATGAAACCTTCGTTAAATTCAAGGCAGTAGAATTTAATCCGTGACATTTTTAGGAGTGTTTATTTGTGATTTTGAACCATCCGGAACAGCAGTTACGTAGTTAATGAACACCTGTCGTTTACAGGAATGGATTTTATGTGGAATGTATCCCTTGTTCCATTTTGTTTTGAAGGTATACTATTCCGCACATTAGCAGATACAGCCGTAATTAGAATCCAGTGCTCTTCACGGCAAATTGTTGAGGTCGTTTCATGCTTTAACTGTTTGGCTTGTTCACTGAAGTCATCAGGAGCGTAGAGTAAATGTGATTTTACTGAAGCATCAAATAATAGTTCGATTCCCCAACCTATATCCGGTACCATGTATGTACAAAGCACGCCCAAGGAAACCTCATTGCACCTCCCGTCTACGTCACATTATTTATCGTTATACGAAGTCCTGACTATTTCCATTGGTTGCTTTAGACTACGGTGCAAGAATGTGCCACGTCTTAACCAATAATCGAAACAAAAGATACAAAATGGCGTAGAAACGGAATACATGTTTACGCTTTCGACTGTACTGGATAAAAGAGAAAGAGGTAGTGAGTGCATTCAGCTTGTCATACAGACATCTTATCATGATTGGTAGGCATGCTTTTTCAGCTAGATCAGACACGCCTTCGAAGGAGTTAAATATTAAGGAAAAACTTCAGCAGAGGTTTCCAGATGATGCAAATGAAAACTTCAATGGTATTCATTAAATACATCAGGCAGAACTTTGTAAGAAAAACGTAAACAGAGGAGCATTCTCCCAGTAGATAATATCACGATTCAGATATTGTAGGTGTAGGGAGAACATGAGAATACAGTAAGTTTTAAGCGATTAGTGAACTGTTTTAAGGGCTGATTGTAATGCAATGCCTTTCAAATTCTGTTCTCTTTGCAAAATCAAGAGATAGAAAAAAAAAAAAAAAAAAAAAAAAAAAAGAATGACACATTCCTATTTATTGAGAAAAAATATTAGCAAATTCAAACGAATAACAAAATATCTAGGAAATGGCTCATTTAAAAGAAAATGGAATATTTGATATAAATGTGTGTTTTGCACAGCAGCAAAACTAAATAAGTAAGTGAATTAATTCGTGTTATATATACAGATAAATACACATAATAGTGTTTTCCCTCTAACTCAGACTATAATTGCTTAATTTATCTTCACTAATCTATTGCTGATCACAAGAACAGAATAGGAGTATAACACAATTTTAGTATCATAATATGAATCATAATATGAATCGCCATATTCGTATAAACGGCGGTGCGGGGCCAAGCACTACCACCCAGGCGGCCCGGTTTCGATCCCAGAGACCCGCGTGTGCCTACTGTTCGTAATGGACGAAGCGGCGTCAGGGCGGGTTTTCTCCGGGTTATCCGATATCCCCCGCCACTCATTCCACCAATTCCTCCATCATCAACTTTCCCATCATCACTTTCGCCTGCATTTCATATCATTATCTTCCTCACTAGCATACCTGGTGCTTGGCTGACCACCGGCTTCCAGGTCTGCATTCTGTCTGGCCCAGAGGTTCCTGTGCTCCCCGACAGGCGTCTCACCCCAGGCACTGGCTGTGAGTCCTATGGGTATAAGTCCTACATAAGGGAACGGTAATCAGGTAAAGAAAACATTCATGTAAACCGTATACATAATTTTTTCGTAAACATGGTTGGCCAATTATAACAAAAAAGTAATTTATTTAATCACAGGTATGTTTATCCTGACAAATGTACCATAATTATAAATCACTATATATCTACATATATAAAATATTCCTCTAGTTCTACATTATATTGCTGTTTCCATTTGAATTCAATTAGCGGTCTTATGCACCTATATAATACAATTTTCCTCGCCAGCCTACATATATGACAAGATGTGTGTGTGTATGTGCGTGTGTGTGCGTGTGTGTGTGTCCCTGAAAAAAAATAACAAAGGCATCATCCTCCCCTCTTTTTCCCCTTATTGCTGTGTTATCAAGCCACCATGCTCTGCGATAGGTAAGGTAAATAATACGGTTCAAAAGACCGCAGAAAAGATACAAAATTCACCGAAGCTTTTTTTTTTTTTTCGTGCTTTTTGTCGAGAAGGTAATATACTCAACTTAATGTCGAGATTTTAGGAAGTATCTTAGGAAAATTCCCATCTGTTAATTTATCTGCAAACAACATAAAACAAAAACAGAAAGTCCGGCATATTGCAAAGATGGGACACAGATATTTTCAAGAATTCAAATCTCTTCCTCAAAAATGGCTCCAATTATTTGGATTAAAATACCCACCAGATATTCTACACAACCTTAGTTATTTGAGTTGCTGCTCACAGTAATGTTCCTATTATTATGTATGTTGAATTCACACCTTTCAGGATTTAATTATGTCAGTGTTACTTATTTTCAGCAAGACAGTGATATTCATTACCAGGCAGCGAAAAACTTGGACATCGATGGGTGAGAAATGGACGATATCAGATAAACTGTGTTGTAGAGAAGCTCTAGATGTCAGTTACAATACGAGAGTCAGTCTGGCTCCATTGTAGTTATATCTAAAACTCGTGAACATGCCAAATTGTGTGTAATAAGGATGCATTGAAGTGAAACAGTCCACTTAAAAATAACAAAGTACATGAATTGCACAAGTATTTGTGCTCTGCACTCATTGCACTATGTGACCTCGAGCGCACAAAGGAACGAACGAATAAAAAGTTTAGATCGATGTGCACATGTTTCACAATGTGTATCTGATATTGCTGTTATGAATATTGTAGATACAAATGTATCTCTCGCATGAAATACAAATATTTTGATTTGAATATATACATATACAGTTTTAAGGATAAAAGGTGTCACTTAGTACTCAACTAATTATACACATGCATTATTTCCTTGGATGAACGAAATATTCAATAAAAATAAATGCACCAGCTGTTCACAAGATGGCGTTCCTTCTTCTGTTTCCAAACAAAAACTGTCTAGCGTGGCAATCCCGAATTAACTCGACGGGCCCCGAAATAAGCCGAGGAGTTTGCCTAGGACAGACCGATTGAGTTCAGCGGTTGCCTAATGCATAATTATATTTCTTTTAAAATTTTAAATTTTTTAACTAGACGAATGAATGGCCACATTTATAACTAATACTTTAAACAAAACATTTATTTATGAACCCTTACATTAATATTCCTTTCTTTAGCTTTCTTTTAAATTACCTGCCTCAAATGTAGGATGACGTAAAAATCTAAAACAGCAAAATCCCCGAAGAGGAGAGTAATTATTCCTTTTTAGATCGAAATGCATATATCCTTTTGTCTTCCATCCCAAATAAAAATGTTTAAAGATATAAAACTAAAAATGGGTTTTTTTTTTTTACAGACCCAAAAATGATATGGGATGTTGGATAGTGCTAAGAGGCAAAAGAAGAAAGAATCAGAAGGAAGATGCTACGGGGTTCAAACCCAAATCCTCCAGCGACTACTGTGAAAATGGCAATTTCTTCTCATATAAAGCCCTTGCGGCAGTGCTGAAGCTCTTTCATCGTGCCACATTAATTTCCAACCAAGCCTCCGCTCGCTCCATGGCCATGTTAGAACAGAATCTTTTCATGGCCTCCTTTGTTGGACACGTACGGGCACACAAACTTGCGAGTTTTAATTACAAAGACATCCCCCTCTAGCCGTTCTTCTTCACAGAGAGAGAAGAGAAGATGGGCTTTGTGCCACGTGGCACACAAACTTCCAAATTAAAATTCTTGTCAATTGCCTGACGAATATTACTTCAAATGTTGCACTCCCTTTTCTGTAAATGCGAAAAATTAAAACTGCAAACTCTAATTTAAATTCAAAGGCTAAATCTCGTCTTCTCGTTTCTACAGAGAAAACTGCGCGTAATGAAAATGCGTCCCAGTGAATCATCATTTTAATGATATAGGCAGGAAAGATACAGCGTACCCTTTAACCTGAATAACGTTCCCATTCGTGAGCACACAGGCATGAAATATGGGTCATGTAATTTTGAATCTAGAGACATGATAGTCAAAATTAATGTCATCTTGAGCTATTAAGTTCTTGTTGTTTGTATCATCAGCAAAGTTATTACAAAAACCATCATATTACCCAGAAGTTCACTTAGACTAAAGGAATACTTAAAAAACAATAACATAAAGGTGGTTTAATAATAATATTAATAATAAATACAATATTAATAATAATATCTAAGTATTTGGGGGTAAAACCAGATAAACAGGAAAATAACATTAAGAACAGAATCAATAAACGTAAAATTACATCAAGCTGAAACATGGATTTTTACACCAATTTAGAATCAAAACGTATGTCGATGGATATGGATTTTCTAAGGTCAGCGAGATTTCAAGATTGGAAAAATAAGAAATAATGTTATAACAGAAAAAAATTAATAACGAGAACTCAATATTAGACTATATGAAATATAAACAGCTGGGTTGGTACGGACATATTAAAAGAATGAAGATAGATTACCGAGAAGGATTTTGGAATGGAGTTCATCTGGAAGAACTCGAAACTCATGGAAGCGGGAAATAAGAACTGGAATGAAAGCAAGAGGACTGGAATAAATGAAATGGTTGGATAGGGATGCGTGGAGAAAGAAAATTGTTTAAGCACAGAAAATGTGTAAACATTGAAACTCTATATATAAAATAAATAATAATACTATCAGTAATAATAAATATAAAATACATATATACAGGGGATAATGATATACCCTACAGGTTACAGAGAGAGCCAGTGAAATAATAACTTTAAAAGTGGTTTGAGAAATGTATTGTTGTAATCCACGACATTCTTTGTTGGATACAGATGGCAATGAGCGCCGATAATACACACGTAAAAAACACTGCACAGCCGGTTCTAAGTTCATTTACTCTCCCAGTAGTTGTATTTGTACCAACCTCCCCCCCCCCCCCCCCCTCACCAAGGTTTATTACCCGCCGAGACATGAGGTTTCTGTGCGCACATGCATATGGGGAAGACAGGTCACGTGGCATGCTCGCTCGTAACCGCAGTCACCTAAGCATCTTTAAGGATGAGTACCTTGTGTGCGCAGAAACATTGGTAACGCCCACTAAGAATCTTCCAACCAATTCACTGAAATCAAAAGGCATGGGTTCAGTTCAAATGGAATTAATATATGAAGTACGTAATTATGATCACAATCAATTGATACGAAAATCAAAAGACTGGCTTTAAATATTAATATCAGAGGAATACGCTGTATAACGTTAGAACGTATTAAGTTCGTAAGACAGGAGAATTACTTCCTGGATATCAGATGGTTAAGTAACTCATTAGCGGACGGTCGGATTCCGTAGGCCAGCTCATAGAATTCGCCGAAGAGACGAGAGTAATGAACAACCAGGTTGCCAGATACATTACCATGTTTACCGAGAACCTCCGGATTTCCGAGAATTTTATACTATGAAGTCAGCATGAAAATCCGGAGAGGTTAACAACGTAGACCAAGCATCGGCAGGGTTTGCTCGATCGAACCTTGCTCTGGTTCGCTGATAGCTTAGAGCCTCAGCGCGACTCTCAGTGGCGTGTATGTAATATTTATTCCAATTTATCAGACAATTTATCATACATACTTCTGTGTTACACGTGCAGCAGAATATTTTCGCTCTGTTTATCTACTTGGTGAATTTAATTATTTTATAACCATATGCACAGCAACTTAATCAGTAAAACTTAACACAGAAACGGATTTTCTACATTTAAAGATAAACTCTTAAACATAAGAGGAACAAAATTCTATCCCATAATATAAAAACCCAAGACTGGTAATACAATTATGACATTATGAATAAATAACTCATATAAACTATAAAATACAAGAAAACTAAGCTGTAACTTATATTAACGGTTTATTTTTCGTTGGTTAGTTTTCCGTTGACCAACCTATGAATATTTGGGGTCATATTTCGTGCTGCCTTGATAGTAAGCACTGCATCAAGATTTTCATAAAAAAGTATATACTTTGCAACATGACATTGGCAGGGGAGGGGGGGGGGGATTGAAGGGAGTTAAGGAGAAGGGGGATCTATCTTGGATAGACCTCACTTTTTCTGCGGTCATCGGAATATCTCCGCATTTTGGCACAACAAATTAAATACTGAGATTTCACTACAAATGTGTAATTAGCATAACTCAAAAACGGAAAGAGGGTGGAATTTCAAAGCCATCACATAATCCTCACTAAGAACACTCTAAAATGAATGTATAAATGTCAAATAAAACTCTGTCTCGATACCAAGCAGGCAGCAGAATAAGCTTCTGTAGGAATGTTTATGAAATATTGACTAGAGAAAGGCATGTGAGTGCAGGCTTTTTTAAAAATAATTTACCACTTTAAAAGTACTGATACCAAGACATTAAAACATGATTGCTGTTTATAATAAAAATGTTTATTTAAAAACAAGGTTTCCAATTTAAGAGCTATTCGAAACTTCGCCCAGAGTATATTCTTAGTATGCCGTGTATTCTGTTTTCCTCAATATTAAATTTAAGCACGAAGACCCTTTGAAGTAGGACAGGTGCGGTGTTTCATTTTTGAAGTTGCGATAAATGTCAAATATTTGACACTGTTCTTTCCAGCCAGGGACATACACTCATCCTTTAAACCACAACGATCGAAGTGATAGTTTCACGGCAAAGACTTTTTGAGTTAACCTTTTCCCACCCTGAAAAATATTTGAAGAGCTGATTAATATAAACCTTGGAAACACGCTTCCTGTTTATCTTCGCTTTAACACAATGCTTCTTTCTAACCCTGCGTTGACTTTACTGAGATTGCGTTCAGTTTAACCTGGCTGTCAATGCCGTGTATCACGGTATTGTATGTTTCATAAGAAAACGTTATTGTGACAAACTAAATAGGAACACAAAGTATTGTTAAACACAAAACAAGCCAACATTAATTCTAAAGATTTGGAGAAATGTTATTAACACAAGCCAGGCGAAGAACTGCCGTTGAAAGTTGTAGTAATTAATTACTCTACCCACTAGCCACACATTGGTGCGACATTTGTAGCAATTAATGTTTCTTGCTATCACTCGTTGGTGTTGTATTCCCTAACCTAGCTGCAATCGGTGAGTGTGTAGAATCTTTTGAAATTCTATCTATCCCGGTCGCGGTACGGATGAACTGCTTTTGATAAAGTTATAAATTGCTTTGATTAATCTTTATTGATATTATTAAACACTTCTCAAACAGTAATCGTCACAATTTTCAGATCGCTAAATAATCCGCTAAATTATGGCAGATTCGTCGTTATTATACAAATAAATTTACATCTGATCAATCCTTCCAATTAATGTTCAAATACTATGCAGAAGGTTCATAGTGCAGTTCAAAATTCACGAATATCACTTAATTCGTTGATAATCACACTTTTAAATATACTTATTCAAATTTAAACACAAAAGTCAATTTCAAACACTTCTTTCCTCCATTAATTGCAAAGAAGACAAAAGAAAGGCAACATAAGCCAGCTATATAACGTATTATTACAGGAGGCTGCCTATGTTTCCTATATTATATATTCTAGATACAGAGGTTAAGACATAAATTGTTGTAAAGGGCTTACTGAGAAACACTACCTCAAAGTTCATTTCCAAGCCGATTTCTTGTTGGAGATTTATTTCCATAATAGAAAACATCTGTTTACATTTACAAATCTAGCCAAATAAACAGAAAACGTTCGCACACAATTTATACACATTAGCAAAGCGTCCTCTTGACAATCCGTCATAAAAATGCTTATGATTTGACCTTGAATTATATTTGCATCGCATCTCAGTCCATGAGGGAGAGAGAGATGAGGTTTAAGGGCGCTCAACTACATGGTCATCAGCACCCTTAAAAGCACTTCATGGCAAACGCCAAGTATGCTTTAATATAAAATAAAACTACTAGTAAAAAGGAAAATAAATATACATAAAAACCGCTTCAACCGCTTGCTTATTGTCCGCCGGGACCTCTGCAAGTCTGGCAGGCAGTTGCAGAGTAGTCACCTTAGCCAATGAATTCGCACTGTATTAAAGGGGAAATGCAATCACTAATAGTTTAGTATTAAAACACATAGCATAATCAGGAAATATAAATCACGGAACTTTGATATAACTTCTTCTAATAGACCAGATAGAATGCATGCACTTTTTAATTTTTCACGTTCAACAATTGTTTAGGCTTAGATAACGACGAGAAATGGTAAGAATAGGGTGATGGTTAAACAACTATAAGGTCAATTAATGGAAATTAATTATTCTTGCACATAATAGCCGTGTGTAGGACAAGTTTGGGAAGAGGTAGAGTCGTGTCGGCACCGGATGGAGACCGGAAGTTCCTGGTTCAAATACCGACTAGAGCATTGAATTTTCCAACCTTGTTCTACACACGACTAGTGTAGATTCGGGGGGGGGGGGGGACCTCAGTGGATGTATTCCCAGTGAAAGATATAACATTTTTGCATTGGATGCAATCCGCACCTTCTCTACCTATTATGTTTGTGGTACAGGAAATAAAAATGTTTTGAAGAAAGGAAACCTTTTACGCTAACATGCCTTTCTGTATCAAAGAATATTGCACATGAAGGTGAAGTGTCATATGATTTTACAATCTGTAGCTTTGACTGAAAAATGCGTAAGGGAAAACCATACTGCAGGAGAATTTGTTATGAACTGCGAAACCGTCAGATGTCATTTCTCACTTGTTTCTCCGCTATGACGCTCACATATGCACTTGGATTTCAAATGGTATGTTTCGATGGGTGTTTCATGGCTGTGTTTTTATCTTATGTGTCGGTAAAAGAGAAACAGATATGATAATGGTGCACTGTAAAGGTTAATATGAAATTTATGAAGGCCAAAAGGACTTTAGATGGTTACCTATGTGAAGACATATTAAAATACGAGAGAAAATGCACCACAAAGAGAATATTTCATTCAGTAGTGCGTTTACGCTGCAAAATCATACGGGATTTAAATATTTAAAGTGGATATATTATATATTCCTCGGCTTTCAACCAGACAACACGAATCACTAACATTCGGTGATCTCAAAATTACTCGCTCTGTACTACGGATAGAACTCAGAAGGAATTATAATTACTTATAGGAATGTATAAAATATACTGACCTGCTAGTTAGTATACTAACCTCCAAATCCAGAGATCCAAGGTTCGATTGCCGGCGGGGGGAGGGGGGATTATCCTTTTGCCAGGATTATTCCTCATCCTCTCTAGATCTGGAAGTATTATGAGCCATAATGTGATCTCAGAGAGAGCGAGAGTGTGTGGAGAGAGAGAGAACCTCAGGTCGTCATGGTCAGTAGTGCAGAGGGAGCAAGCAGCAAGTCAAAGCAAACCGATATGAATGTGACTCACTGTCAGACTTCGAAAGGTTTTAAACATAAAAGTCGCTAATTTTCATGGTTAACTTAGCTTAGGTGTATATTTCGTTCATCCAGAGAAATAATTTATAAGATTACAATTATTTATATAGTGTGGCAAGTCCATTCCAGTTACTGTTTTCTTGTCACTTTATTTCTCTTAAAAAGTGAATCACAAAACCAGACCTCTTTTAACGTTAACACAATCTGCATTTCCGGACCTTACAATTGAGAGCTGTTCTGACCGTTCACAACCTAGACACATACTTCAGTGTCTTTCAGTTCTACTTTCTGTTCTTACATAATAACTCCGACGCGACGATTTAATGTTTACAACTGTAGCATACGATACACACATTCTCTCAACTCTGACTGCACACTCTCAACTGTTGACAGCTAACAGAAATTTAAAATTATTTTGTTGTTTAACGACGCTGTCAATTGCCAGGATCACATCAGCGTCGCCGGTGTGCCGGAATTTTGTCCCGCAGGAGTTCTTTTGCATGCCAGTAAATCTACTGGCATGGAGCTGTCGTTTTTAAGCACACTTAAAAACCATCGGCCTGGGCCGGGTTTGAACCCGCGACCTTGGGATCGGTAGGCCAGCGTCTAACCAACTGAGCCACCCAGACCGACAGCTAACAGTCGTTCAACACTTAGCGACTCGGAAGAACATGACTTTATGGCTACCGTACTCGCTTATATAAGCGAGAATGGCGTAGCACGGATTTTTCTTAGAATTTAGTTTTTCTTGAACCTCTAGTTGATAAGTCGGTAGTGGAAATCTAGAGAATGTTCACTGTGAAACACTGTGTTCATTGACCTGAATTTTTATGTTAGTCCGTTTTTTCTCCATGATTGAAGAATTAGCAGTGTAGTGCACTGCAATATATTTTCTAAAAGTCTCAAAAGTAGATCTCCTGCAGTTTTCACTTAAACACTATGGGTATTGCAAGAAGTTCAGATCCTATACTCTTGGCATAAATCCTAAGAAAATGATCCCTTATTGCCTCATTGCTAAAATGAATGCTAAGATACTGGACAATCCAAAGAAATAGCAAATAGTGTATTTGAAATGGTACAACAAATTGAACATAAACTTTGTGTTTTAACGAGGTATAAATATTTTGCATGATCGATTTCTTTTATGTTTACCAGGAAAAACAAAACTATAATGAAGAGGATATACAATGAAAAGGACATCATAAGCTAGAAAATTCAAGACGAAATATCCTAAAAATATCACAGTAGGTAGAGCTACTTCTAAGAAATTCCAAAATTACTAACTTTTGTAGGGTAGTTCAGAGTGCGGGAAATACCTATAAAATATTGGTGTTGCATCCTTAAAACATACAGAAATACAATTCCAAGTTCATTGTTTATCCGAATTTTGGTTATTGGCACACGCACACACGTGGGGAATGCATATTTTTAAAAATTGCCCTTGTTCCGTAAAATGCATTTCAGTGGTAAATTTCTATGGAATTAGGATATGATTGCAACTTTTATGATAGAGATTTTATGTAAAAGTATATACTCACTGATTTGAAGAACCCTTCCTCTGTCTTTGTTGGTAACATACACGAACTGAAAAGAGAAATATAATATATAATTGAATAAAGCAGAGGGAAGAAGAGGGTGCGTTAAATGAAGAGCTAAAATATTGTCATGGAATGTTAACAATAAACATGGAAAGGAAAAACTTCTGCTAAAGGATATTAGAAATAAACAAAAGAACAAATCTTTTCATTTTAGAAGTTAAAGAGTTGATAGGAAATTAGAACGAAAAGCATAAATATTCATAGGGAAACCGATGCACAGAACTACATAAGGAAATAGGGTGGAATAGAAAAATATGAGAATTGACAGGAAAAAGGACTAAATAGAACTGACAAATAACAGGGAAGGACCGACAGATGGATGAGCCAGCAGAAGAGAAAACAAATAATACGGTTGGAAAGAGAAAAGAAGAAAAGGAAAGTGGATAATCAAGGAGAATAGAAAAAAAGAGAATTTAGATGGAAAGAGAAGGCAAGAGAAAAATAGTATAGATAGAAAGAGGAGATAAATGAGAGTAAAAATACAAACACACGGAAATAGAAAGTACAGACGGTAATTAAAAAGAAGAGGAAAAGGAAAGGATAGATGGTAATGTAATAGAAGAGGAAAAGGAGAATATGGATAAAACCAGAAAGGAAGAGAAAAAGAGGAGTAGAAATGTCAAGTATAGAAAAACGAGAATGCAGATACAGAGAGAAGAGAAGAAGGATGATACAGATGGAAAGAGAAGAAAAGAGAAAGAGCAGAAGAGGTAATTGCCTTCAGCATTAATATTCCCTACAGATCACGTTTTTTTCTTCCGACATAACGGACCACGAGCTGAAACCCTTAATTGCGAAACTTGCTCGCTAGAGAAACATATTAAATGAACTCTGAAAACGAGGTAGGACGTCTTTTAAGTGCCCTTTTTTCAATGTTTATTCAACAAGTCATGATTACTTACCCTTTTAACGTACAGAAGTTGGTAGTAACTGCGCATACCCATTCATCAGGGAAGAGTATATTACTGTCGTCTACCATTAGGTTAAACAGTTGCCGACAGCAGCGCTATCTACGACCCAGTTTGGAACACACTGATTAATGCCAACCTTGCAAACAGAAACAACAGAAGTCTTTCTTAGCCTGCCCGACGCTATGTAGGTTACCGACGACGATAAGGTGAAGATATAGAGGGCGTTTCTGCCTTAACTTTGTTTCTAGGAGGAAAACATGCAATCTTCATGGTCAAGCAAAAAGTTTCAACGTCTGGCGCCCTTGCTTGCTCAACATAGATATATGCATGTTAACATATTATATGTATACAAGAGGTTTCTTTCTCAGTAGTCACTCGATCACAATTTTCCGCCCCTCACTCCAAATCTAACCACTTCAGATTCTCCTTGTGGTCTCTACTTATCAAGGGGAAACTAAATGGTGAAAGTGACATTTCAATTTCTTTGTGCAACCTTATAAATTACAATTTAGCCTTTAATCATATAAAATATAAATGATTAGGTACATTATTTGTAACTGAAAACACAATATAATCATATTTTTAACACGTGATACTGCATATGCCACTTTGGGCTTGGAAACAGTATGCCAAAACATATTTTAATAAATTGCGAGCCGAAGACCGTCGGAAGACAGTGAACTTAAATACAATACCTCACACCATTCCCGATGAGTAAGAGCAACAATGAAGCGTGGCAGAACAAAGCGTTTCGAGAACCTTCGCGAGTCTGTGGCTGCCAGCAGGTTTGGATTTCTGTGTGTGTGTGTGTGTGTGTGTGTGTGTGTGTGTGTGTGTGTGTGTGTGTGTGTGTGTGTGTGTGTGTGTGTGTGTCTGTACAATTTTCGTGAGAGAACTGTGTCGAAAGAGACGATTTGGGACATTGATGCCTCGCTTTTAAGTGAGCCTTGAAGTGAAACAGTTTTAGTGAGTGTTGAGTGATTTATCGTCAAAGCCAGCTGTTTTTGAAACAGAGAGAGAGAGCACTAAAAGACAGAAAACAATGTGTCTAGCTTACAAGAAGGCATAACACTCTGAGATTCAGGACCAGAATAATTGTAGATTGTGTTAACGATGATAAGACAGAACTGTTGCTTTTTTTGCTTCAGTTTAGAAGAAAATAAAGTAACAGAAAAAAGTAATGGAACGTTACAACATCTATAACAGCAAAGAAAGGATACAGAGTTTAATACGAAGAGGGAACCCAAAAATTCAATTTCAACAAATATGTTTTGAGGCTGTCTTTGAACAGCATAATGCGACGAAGATTTTTAACAAATTTCCTCTACTCTAAACCTTCTTTACATGGAAAATTTTCGAAAATTATTTTCTCAATAGTGGCTCTAACGATTTTGATTAAAATGCCTTAGGTTTTAATATATCTTTATGGCAAATGAAATGAATATTTTGAATTTTCTGGCAGTGGCGTATCTAGTCCTGCTTATTTTTGTTGCCTTTTACATAACTGGTAAACCAAAGATCAAAGGTTACTGTACAAAAAATGTGAATCTCGTTAAAACACACAAGTTATGCCCAAAGGAACTTAACTATGGACTGAACCATTTCGGAGATATTCTTTGTTATTCGTGTGATTTTTTCATTACTTAAACTTTTCTCAAATAAAAGATCGTTATTCATCTTTGTATCTTTCGACTGTGTAAAGAAAACGGAATTTCAAAGCCTACTGCATTCCCACATTCCCCTCGCACCTGTAAGGAAATCAGTATGATAATTGCGAGAAATATTTATCTCGACTGATATGAAGAGATAGGAATAAGAGTTTGTAAGAATAGTTAGTACAAGAGTAGAGACAGTGATGTCGAATTTTTTTATAAAGACATTTAAAATTAAAGTACCTACTTACTTTGCACTCTTGGTAGTTTGAAGCCTTTTACGTAAATAGAATGAATTTGAAGATAGTGCATATTAAACGTTCCCGAAACAGTAGTGATACGTGCAGCCAAAATGCGCTCCACCTGAGGCAGAACGCGGCTACAAAGCGCATAAAGAGAAGTGATGCCGTTACTCATCGTTTTAATGAAGGAACCCGCGTGCAGAAAACTGCACTGCTGACCTACTTGAGGTTTCTTGCCAAAATATCTGCACCTTATTCCAGTTCGACTAGCTTTAATTATCCTGATTTGCTGCGGCGATAATTGGAAATATCTCTATTCAATTCATTTGGAACAGTAATAACAAGGATGCTGTGGTTGCTATTAGAGACAGTCCTAATGAAAACTTTAAGTAGCAAATAATAGTCTTGGGCTCTCAAATTCGCGTAATGTGCGCTATGAAAGGAACTGTCTCAATGTTTGAACCACGCTATTGTGAAAACTTGGCTAGACTCTTTATCCACTAAATAGCCCTGTTCCGAAAGTGACCTATCTTTATTTCTAAAATAATGTGGTTATAATACCGCTAGTTGCGTCTTGGTTGTAGGAGGGTGGTGGTTAGAGTTGTAAAATTACCGTATAATTATAAAATCGGATGTGTTGCACTCACATGACCTTCTCTACTCTTGTACTAACTGTGTCTACAAACACTTATTCTCCTATCTTCTTCATTTTAGCCGAGATAAACATTTGTAGTGATTATATTATTGCTAAATATTCTTGTAGGTGCAAGAGGAATACGAGTTTACAGTTGGCTTTGAGCGATAGTCAAATATGTTAAAGCTTGTCTCTATATGAAGCCATTTAAATTCCATTCTCTTTGCATGGGGAATGAATAACGACCTATAATTTGAGAAGGATCTATAAGTATTGCAAAATTCTGACACATAACAAGGAATATCACCGAAATAGTTCACTTCGCAAAAAAGACAATTTTATACAACTTGTACGTTTAAACGAAACCTACATATTTTGTGTAGTAAGATTTGGTCTATCTCGTACTGTATACTTATGCAAAATACGAGATTAAACAGTACTACATGGGCTGCAGGCAGAAAATTCAAAGTTCATTTGCCATAGAGATATCTTAAACACATAGAATTTTAATCAACATCATTAAGAGGAATATTTGAGAAAATTAAAATTTTAGAAAGATTTTCCATGTAAAGGGTAGTTTAGAATGGAGAAATTTTCTCCACAACCGTTGTCACACCCTTGAGTGATATTAACCTTAAATACCAACTTTGGTTTTTAACGACTTTTCGTTTTTCAGTTATGCTCTTTAGTGCTTCTGATTAGTAGAAGTTCGCTTTTTATTGAATGTTGAAAAATGCCATGTAATTTAATTCTTGCAAACATGGCCGTCTTTTGAAATACCATTATTTTTAAATTAGACAATGCTTGTAAAAGTTTCATAGTTAAATAAAGATGCACAAATTAAATTCTGAATTTATTTTAAATTAATATAGTTTAGGGTAGCACAAAGAAAATTGGAACAAATTGTTATAGGCTAAAGTATAACACATAAATAAAACAATGTCTGCTGATGCAGAACCACTATAATAAAACGAAAATACACACAGTTACTTTGATTTAAAGTTGACGAGTCAATAACACTGCTGGAAGAAACCATTGAAAGTACCTCAGAATTTTGTTCTATCATTCATGATCTTCTATCACAATGAAACTGCGTTTACTGAGAGTATATTGCGAGTAGTATGGAAAGTACATTGTAATTATCTTTAATAAATTGTTGGTGTTGATGTGAGACCAATGTAGAGGTGCAGTTTAGCTTTAATTAATCTTCGTTGGAATGAAAGTCTTTTCAAAGTTTTATTACTCGCGGCTTAGCATTAATTGCAGAGCTATAATTCAATTACTGTTGTCACAGGGAGCTATTTTATCGATGAAATAACCAATATTACTTTAATGAATGTTTTAAACAATTTATTGACACTTAAAAATCACTAACCTTCTCAAGAAACACTTTTACAATTTTCTCGCTAAATATGGCGGACTTCTTCACTAACAAACAAAATGGCTAGGCACAGGCAATGATTGTGAAAAGCCTATGTTATTTTCTAATCTCGCCGCACTCCATTGATCTCAATCAATTGTTGACGATATTGTTCCTTTTTGTGAATTTCACAATTAGTTATTCACTTTTCGGCGTATGATTATTATTTCTCGTCGTTATAATGTCGATAAAAATCACTTCTTCCTGCTTCGTTGTATCACACATAAACAGAAGAAGTCAGCCTACGCTACCTATAATTTAACATGATTATTTCAGGGGGCTTTCTGTTGCATCTGTATTTACAATTTTGAATTATTTCATAAAGCTTACACAAAGATAACGTCTCACCTTATGCCAGCAATAAAGGCATTTTCCGAATGCTGGAATGTTCTTAACACACGTATTTGTAATGTCTTTGACATCTTACTGGACTCATTTGGGAACTATAGCAGCGGTTCACGAATTTAAACTTTTTTTTCTGCGGCACGAAATTAATCAACTCTCTAAACCTAGTTTTGTATGCTGAATTTAAATCTGATTTCCATTTTTTCGTACCACGTACCGTTTTCTGGCCATGCAAAAAGGAATTATGTAATACTAGAGATTCTTTCCAGTTTTTAAGTAGAATTTAAAATGCGTGAAATCATTCAAATTAAGAAACAATCTCAATTCCATAGACGCAACAGTATACACTGAACTAGAAGATTTCAAACATACCTTATGATGGAATTTTTCCCTCCGTTTTGCTGAAAACGAATGCTGAGTTGACCTGCGTTTGTGGTCTTGACGAATGCAGAAAATACAATTTTTGTGTTTTAGTAACATAAAATTCGTGTAAGGTCTTGTTCTACATTTTGATTTTTGTACAGGAATTTGCATGAAAATTTTCTTATAGTTTTATAGTAATGCTAGCAATTTGATTAAGTAGTTTTTGAATAATGTTGTGAATATTATTATATATGTTTATAGAAATAAAAGCAAAATAAATGCATTGTGTTCAAATTTCCCCATTTATCTAATTTTCTGCCGTGAGAAACAAATAGAGAATAAAGTAGGCCTTTATGAGCATTTTATCCTACATCGCATTGGCGAAGTAAGTCATTATCCCTAATTATGTTTGATTATTATGGCACAAGGACATGAAGACGTTTATAACAATAGTGAATGTTAATTAACGCTTGAGACTAATTAAAACTTAATTTTTGGTAATAATGTTATCATAAACGTGCGTAAATTGAACACACTAAACATATTTTAGCCTTGCTCCATTATCGTGGTAAATTGTTCATGCCAGCCGGAGCGTAAAATACCCTAAGGACTCGACAATATTTGCCATTCTGTAACAGTTCGCACCTAGGCAGTAATTATTGAGTGACAAGCCGGTGTCCATCATAGTGGCTGAAGTGAATAAATATAGTATTTAGTTTTACGTGCACTGTTACAAGTAAATATTTGCGTTGAAGCGAATAAAAAAGTAAATATCTGAGAGGCAAGTAAACTCAGGTCTCGGAGTTCTCTCGCATGGGTACAAGAAAGAAATTATTGACAAGCTAGAATGATCCACTAATGATGTCTAATTTGATTGCATATGTTGTTAATTAAAGGGTATTAAAGAGGGAGGTTACAAAAGTGTGCAATTCTGTCTTCAAGTTTTCTTAATTTTCCTCCATCTCGCCCGCTCTCGCCCCACCCCTCTCGCCCCCACTCGCCCCCTCTACACCCCTCTGAGAGTAGACTGTGAAGCCTTCTTTATTATGAATTACTTATTTTAATTGGTAAACCGTAATATATAGATTATTTTAGTATTAAAACATATATTTCGTTAAAGCATACAATTTATATGAGATGAACCTTTGAATTTTCACATACTGTTAGTTTCCAATCATGTTTTGTACCCATACCTTATCAGCTAGCATATGACGCGCCTTTGAAGCGGTTAAAATTTAAGAGGAAAATTTTATGAACGCTCAGGTTAGTGGTGAAGGTCACAGTTCAAGGACCGCATGAAAGATAAAAAATCCACCGAAGGTTTTCTTTCGTGTTCTTTGTATATTCTATAAATCTTTTGGATCTAAGATTTTGGATAACTTGATTTATAGCTCAAGAAAATTACAGTAAGATTTTTTTTAAGTCTGTCAAAACCTATATGTATAAACTTTGGCTTGTACTTAACGTAGAATTATTCAACCGAGAAAATGAGTTTGGGGATTTAATTCTCTCACAAAGTAAGAAATTACAGCATCATTCTGCTTCGTGCAAGAAACGTAAAAACATCACCGGAAAGTAATGTGGATATTCACCGGAGATCAAAGTAAGCGGAAAAAACAAAGGATGCCAGAAACGTGGCGTTTGAACTACAGCTAAAAGGTATTTTTAGAATTACAAGAAAAGCACCAAATGGGACCTGGGAGAGGCGGTTGGACAAAAGACAGACGAAATAAAAAGTATGGGATTGTTTCACTTATGTTTTCAATAGTTCACTTTGAACTAGAGGAATTCCAAGTTTGTCAAGTTTTTTCTTGGAGGCTTTTTTCTTCTTGGCTGAAAGGTCGAGACTTTGATGCTGCGTGGTCCCTTCCTTCAGGGCCTTAACGTTTGAAAAACACACATACCTTTTATGTCGGATTGTCCTTCGTTGTTCTTCCTTAATTCCGTTGTGGACAGCAACATTTCTTCACTAGCGTCTCGCAGTAGTGCAATTACTTTCAACTTTCTGACTCTTGGTTCAACTCCCGATACACAGTTTTCTCCTTGTAGTTAAAATAGTTCACAGTCTATCCTGCTATTGCAACTTACAACTGTTCTTCCCATAACCTTACTCTGTGTTTTCAGCATATCCTTGCAAGTAAAATAACTGCGGATGTTAAATTATTGGGTATGGGCTTGGATCAAGAGCTGCTTTGACGTTCTCATGTTTGTACAGAAATTATTATAAGATTCCGGTACATTTATGTGGTAAATTGCTATTAAGTTCTGAGTTTGCAAATAAGTTATATATCTCTAGACTGATATTTAGACCTTAAGTGAATAGGTATCAGCTACGTTTCATTGTGAATATTTATTTTCCTTCAATAGCGGCATATAATAAGGAATATCTCTTGGTAAAACATTTTTCCAATCCATAACCTCAAATTTCTAAATAGATCAAACGGTAAATCAATTTGCTACGATTCGTTGAAGAAAAAAGAATATGATGTGTTGCAGTCAATGACTTTCTCCACTCTTCTACTAACCATTCTTACAAACTCTTATTCCTATATCTTCTTCGTATTAGATGAGATAAACATTTGTACAAATTATCTTGTCGTTTATTTCCTTGTAGGTGCAAAGGGAATATTAGAATACTTTTGTGCGATAGTCAAATGTTTTAAAGCCTTGAGATTTCGTTCCCTCTGCGTGGCTAGGATATAAAAATAAGAAACGATCTTCCATTTCACGAAAGTTTAAGTATTGCAAAGCTCACACAAATAACAAGGAATATCTCCGAAATGGTTCACTCTACGAACAAATTTATTTGAACATAAATTATCTTTTAGCGAGATCTGTTTTTTGCCATAAAAATATTTCGAACTTATGGCATTTTAATCGAAATTGTTATAGCCTGGAGCGCTCAAAAGTTTTGAAAAAGAGAGTAAAAGATTTAATCCACCATAATCCTGAGTCATTTTTAATTTTCTGTGTGTTTGGGACAATGGTTCACTACGGTATGATAGAAAATAGGTTAAACGAAAAAGGTGTTGTATAGTTGTGTCAGAAAAACAAGTGTTATTCGAGAAAGTGCTTCTAGAAGAGGCGGACAATAGATCTTGACCAGGAGCTTTCTTCTCTGGGAATCTGTTGATTGCATTCCGCACTTGAGCACGAGTGAAGGACCTATTGTAAAGTGATAGTTGAAGAGCTTGAGTAAGCGATTCCTGGTAAATGCAGCGTCTTTGTCAGCATTTGTTTCGTCCTGTTCATTAAACAGCTCAAAAAGTTGGTACTAGTTTCTAATGGTGGTATTTTGTTTGTGTGCTTTAACCGCGCCCTGGTAGAACACCAGTCAGGCGAGGCCTGGTAGATCCACGCTATATTTTTGTTCTTATATGCTTGTATTTATTTCTACTTTCTCTGCTACGTATAGTAAGTAAAAGTATTGTATTCCATCCAAAAATTTGAGATCGATATTTCACTGAAAATATATGTTTTGAGGCCCCCTGAATAAAAGAACAAAAGCATTTTTAGAAAATGGCCCATGTGTGTCTGTGTGTGTGTGTGAACAACATAACTTAAAGAGAAAAGTCGTTCAAAACCAAAACCAAAAACCATAATACATTGGTATTTAAGCTTAATAAAACTTTTTCTATCTCGTACGATTTACAGTTTGTGAGGTTGAAGTCATATTTTCTACTGTCTTTGTCTAGCACGGGGTAGCTAATCTGTGGAAATTTCGGACCCTTAGAAGCCCGGAATGCCCACTTCCATTGCATGTTGAGTGAAGGTTGCCAGTGGCGTATGAGCCGTGTGACCATGTACAGTACAGTGAACGTTTCACAGGGAAAAACATGGTCTGATAGGTTAAACTACGGACATATTATTCATAAATTTAGAAGAATCGGAATCTAAAGACGAAAACGAAAATTCGTTTGAAATTTCTGACGGTGGATCGAAGAATGAACAATCGGACGGGCAGTCCGCCACTGATGTGTCTGTGGCTAATTTAACTATTTTGCCTTCCTTGTTATTGAGTGAGATGGCGGGAGTCGTTTGAAAAGCCATACAGAACAAAGAGAACTTCTGAGGCTGTCCCAGAAACTTCAAATCGACATTTCTTTATCATAACAATATTTTAAACGTTAATATTTTAATTAAATTAGCTAGAGATATTCTTTAACAAAATATTTTTTTTTTCATTCAGACATACATGACCACCCATACTTGCAGAAAGACAGAGATAGACACAGGCCTTTTTAGGGATCTTAAAACGTGAATGTTGGGTAGAAAGCAGTACTTCTCTACCTACGATGTAGGCATGAAGAGAATATTGGGAAGCAAACGGTCCTGGCTTAAGTTTTAAGGTACCTTCCCGTTAACTAAAAAGTGATGAAAACCTGCAAAGTAACTTTATTAAGGGAGAACGGTGATGGCGGGATTTGAACATGGACTTCCCATATGAGTACCTCACACATTAACATCTCTCACGATTGCGGGTAGAGAAGATATTGTGAATGCGACATCTAAGTTTAAAATCTAAAAACACAAAGTTCGCGGGCTAAAAGGTGAAGGTAAACAGCTAAAAATACCAAACGATAAATTAGTACGCTAACTTTAAAATCCAAAGGAATAATGTACTAAAAGAGGTAAAAGGTGAACGCTAAAAAATTAAAATACGAAACAGTTAAAATATTAAAAGTTAAAACGTACCAGAGTTAAAAACTAAACCTTAAGCGTTAAAACCTCATAAAAGAACTAAAGCAATCTACACTTGCGCAGGAAAAGCAATCTAGGCAAGGAACCGCAGAGTTTTGGTTGCAGACACCGGGTTGTCGCCCATAAATTGAGGTTACTGTAGATCCCAGATCAATTATCTTGGACAATCCAGGAGCACGTGTGCGACGGTGAGTCGAACATCGCATATGGAACAGACAGGTGCCGGGTCACCACGCAGAAGAACGGCGGCTCGCGTGTGACCTTTCCTCAGGTGGGTAAGAATAACTTCAGTCCACCTGGAATCCCTGCAGGAGTTCAGTCAGGATTGCATGCTGTCTTTAATTGTCCGCAGCTGTGTAACCAGCCAACGCTTCCAGGATAGGAGCTGGCGACGGAAGTACCGCTGAGCATCCGTATAGGGTATAGTGACGGTAGAAGGCTCCAGCAAACGTCAAGCAGACTTAGCTGCCGCATCCGCAGCTTCATTACTCGCAATGCTCGTATGGCCTGGGATCCATGTGAACACTAACTGGTATCCGCGTGTATATAAGAGTGGTAGTAAATCGCGGTCGACACATACAGCGACATCGGGATTCCGCTAAGAACAACACTAGCGATGCTGTTAATGGCCACGGTGAAACACTGAGAATCGACCCCTGGGGTACACCATTTTCCTGCATCCGTTCTTGTGAGAGGGTATAGCCAATGCGGACAGGAAAAATTGACGAAGTTGTAAAAAGTTAAAAAGGAAGATCCCTAGATGAGCGCGTAAACTGTAGTCATGCAAATTGCGGAGGATACCATAGCGCCGTGTGGTGTCGTAGGCCTTCTGCAGGTCGAAGAAGATCCCCACGAAGAATACTCCTAAGTAGGTCCCTGGGAGGTTTAGTAATGATGATGATCATGATCTTGAATAGTATTATGTGGAACAGGCATATAAGTAGAAGGAATAAATTAGAAATATATAATACAACAGTGAAAACTAATATCATATATGGAGCTGAAACTTGGACATCTAACAAAAAGATTAAAACGAAAACTTATGTCGATGGAAATATATTTTCTAAGAAGGTCAGCAACATCTTCAAGATTGGAGAAAATAAGGAATAATGTTACAAGAGAGGGCGGACGTATTAGAAGAATTAATGAAGACAGATTATTACGAAAGATTTTATTATTATTATTATTATTATTATTATTATTATTATTATTATTATTATTATTATTATTATTATTATTATTATTATTATTATTATTATTATTATTATTATTATTATTATTATTATTATTATTATTATTATTATTATTATTATTATTATTATTATTATTATTATTATTATTATTATTATTATTATTGCTGCTGCTGCTGTTGACTCTCTTATGATGACCACTACCTACACATATTGTTGAACTGGGGTGTATTGTAGTTCTTCTCCTCCGGTTCCAAACGAACGAACGAACGAACGAACGCTCCCCTGTATTTCGAAAGCAGTGCTGCAGCATTAGTATTCTGTTGTATTAGGCGAACAAAGGATATGGAAGATCGACCGCCAATCATTCAACAGCAAGAAGCAATCCAGTGATCCGAGACGCACAAACACCAACACTTCACCCATGAACTGTTTTCCATTAACGCTTAGATGCGGGACGTCAAGTTATCGGGAGAGCCAGCGCAGCCGAAACCGCTGCTGGAACACGCTTTGATAAGCACACTGTCATTATTTTAATGGAAAGCGTTATCCTTGTAGCGTTATTACATCGGCCTGCCTGCCTGACTGCCATTGCTGAAATTTATCGTACACATCTTCCTTTAGCAAACTCAGACACTGCCCACTGGGCACGGCAAAAATATACAAACATATCACTTCAAACGTGTTCTACCTTTCTAAAAACTAGCAGGTGTGCAGGTCACACGACTCCCCCCCATCCAATCCCCATTTCAGAACTATTGTGAGATTACTGCACAGAAAAAAAAAGTTTTTTTAACAGCGGACCAGATGACCTCGCGATAGTTTGTGATACTTGCATCCGGAAGTCGTGGGTTCGAATCTGTTGAAATTGCGTGTTTCGTCGTTTATCTTGATCCTCTACTATACAATCCTTCAGTGCAAGGATTTTGCTCCGTCACAGACCTCTATCCCCGTTCTATGATCTGACCGCCTCATTTTCGTCAGGCCTGGTATATACAAGCAGTGATGTTAGGTTGCTTGACCTTGAGCGTCTTTGAGGCGCGCAACCGCAGTTTCAGTAAAACAATTTCTACAAGTGTTTATCTCGATTAACATGAAACAGAAGAACAAACGTTTTTAAGGAGGGTTTTTTACATATGTATAGAAAACCTTATAATTGCAACCCATTAGTCCTTTTAATCTGCTGACCATGTAAAGAGAACGGAATTTCAAAGCCTCAAATAGCAACCAGCTCTTAGATTTGACTTTCAATTAAGGTTGCTGTTTGGCCTATTGCCATTGTACCTACAAGGAAATATGAATTACAACTACCAATCTTCTGCAATTTTTTTAAATTTTGTCTTTTAATTGTTTGTTTAAAAGCATGTAGTTAATAAGTGTCAATCACTGTTTGTACCTTGAATTAAGTAATTGTTTCAAAGTTCTCATTGTTGTTGTTGTTTTCTAGTGCCTTGAATCTGGCAATGAAGCCATTAGCATTCGTGCTTTCCAATACTTTTGAACTGTAGTTTCTTCTGATCTTAATGCTTCGCAGGTCTTCAAGTGGTATTCATTCATTTCTGCTGGATCGTTACACGGGACACATATTGGTGAGGATGAGATACCTATTCTGTAGAGATGACTTGCTAAGCAGTCGTGATTTGTCAGTAGTCGGAAGGCTGTTTTCCTTGGTCTCTGGGGGATTATATCTGGGTTGGAAAGTAGTGTAATCCATTTTTTATCTTTGGCATTTGTTTCTATTTCTTGTAGGTGTGAATGAGAAAAAATTTTAATGATCAAGCTTTTTATTGAGGAATATGAGAAATTGAATTTAGACTTTTGTTTTATTGTTGTGCCTTTCTTTGCAAGTGAGTCTGCATCTTCATTCCCCATGACTCCACAGTGTGCTGGAATCCATTGGAGATGAACAGTCTTATTAACTTTTTGGAGTTGTGTTAACATTTTGTAGCATTCTCTAATTTTTGTTGACTTATTTGTAGTATTTGAACATATTCCCTGAATTGCAGCTTTAGAATCTGAAAGAATTACTGCCTTGTTAAATTTATTTAAGGAAAGATTTAGTAATTGTCGGAGAGCAATGTGTATAGCCTCTATTTCTCCATCATAATTTGTTGTGTCTCTGCCAACAGAATGATAAAAGGAAAAATGTAAACACGTAACTTCATTGTGGGTCTTTAAAAAACAATGAAATTGTCAAGGTGATCTTAAAGTACTGCCCAGTCGGTATAATGTGATTCACGTAAAAAGTAGAAAAGGAATAATTCAACAATGTAAAATATTATGTACATTTATATACATGACAAGGTGTTATATCCAATTTTAAAATAAATTTGTTTTAAAAATTGTTCAGACATTTTGTTAGTAATGATGGTCACAAAGTGCCCCTCACCCCCTTTGGTGGTATACGTTTTGGAATAAGGTTTGGCATAGCTAAGGTTAACATGAAGTAGATAAGAATAAACTTTTGTAAGAGTAAGAATAATATAATAGTAGAAAAAGTCATGTGAATGGGGCACATCAGCTTTTTAAACTACCTTGCCTAGCTAAGAGCTAGTTAGCTGATATTTAAGTTATATATAATTCAGAACAGAGAATTCATATCTATCCTTCATAATGGTTAAACCCACGGTGGATATTCAGAATTCAGAAATGCATTCATGCGATTACCGCTGACAAAATTAGCAAGAAGTATATCGTTTAAATGGTCACATAAACTAGATGCATTAATTTGGTTTGCAAGCGAAGTTGGCAAGGCAGTAGAAATGTTGGGTAGAATCAATTGCATTCTCGCTTAATTCCGATTAGCTGGCGGAAAATACAACAACAGTTTCCAGATAGAATCTGTCGTTGGGCTTAAAGTGCTGATGTAAAACCCAATTCCATTTCCAACATGGCATATAATGCCCTTCCGGCGAACTTTGTAATAATGGTTCACTATTGGCGATGATGGGAATTATTGTAAGCCGAACCAAACTCCCCATCTTCCATCATCACCGTTAATTATTCTCCTTCTTTTACTTTATAAAATATTTATGGATGAGAAAGGGTTCCTAAAGGTCTAATTTTATGTATCGTTGAGTTAAACGTGAAGTTGAGTTCAACATAAAGTTCAAAATCACGGTTCATTGCTTTGAGATCATAAAAACGTTTGTGTTGGAAGACTTTTTTAACTTAAATATGTAAGATATTTCCATGTGTTTTCGTGGTTTCGAAATAGTCATGTTGTATCGATCCGGTTTACATCGCTGCTTGTGTAATTTGAACCCGTGTTGTTTGGAGGAATGAGGCTGAAGTAGAACAATATATTGTTTCGCCTCTTGCTGTGGTGTTACGTCATATCATCAGCAGGTGCAAATTTGCCGGCTCCTGTATAGAGAAACAAAGAAATGCTCGAGTGAAACTCCCCTGCGAGGTGCGGCAACTTCTCCGACACGACAGTGCTTGCGGGTAGTCTGCGTGTTAGGCGCCCACTCTCTTTCACGAACATAATAAACCATGCATCGCAACGCTGGTGCACTGAACAAAAATGGTGCAGGTAGGATGGAGGTGGCGGGCGCACGGCAGGCAATGCAATTTGTGTTGGTGTAAGGTGGATGGATTGCGAGTCATTAGTGAGCCGGGTAGGGTCATAACGAGACTCCGGGGCGCAATAGAGCGGCGATCGTTTCCTGTCCAGTGATACACAAAGATGTCAATGGCAGGAATTACATCGCCGTTAAGAACGGATTAGAGAGCGTTATATACCGGCAATTCTGGTGTCATTCTACATAAAGGTAATGAAATGTTTCCGAACAGATAACGAACTCCATGTACCTACTTCTCTGTAACACGGCCAGCCCTCTTTAGGTTATAAAAGGCAAGTCTATGGGTTTTCAAACTACAAGGGAGACATTATTATTACTATTATTAAAGGTTGCCTCACCTGACCATCGTATGACAAAATTACGTGTTACATTTTTTACTTTTCCTGCAATACACTTAATAGAAGGTAGAAGAAGTATTGTATTCCAAAGAAAAATATTTTAAAAATGTTCTTGAGTGTGTGTATTTAAGCTATATCTTTTGCAAAGAAGCGGTAGAATATTTTCCAGATATTCGTCTCCCAAACTGCCCATTATATGGGAATTTGTTATTGTTTATTTTATCAGAAATTGCTCTAAATGTGTTTATTAAGTAGCATATTTCGACATTGTCGGACAGGTTTTCATCACATGACGTACTGGCGAGCGACTAAGGCGTTCTAAGTCATGGTGCCTCGCGTGCCTGCTATGTGTATGCCACATTAACAATGGGTGGCAGAAACAATGGGACTTGTCTAGCACCTTCCCGAGACTTCTAGCTAAGTCATGTGCACGTGGATTCACAAAGGTCGCCGTGACGTTATCTCTAATATAATAGGGAATAAGTTGGTAAGTGAGTCAGCTGTGAGTGTGTATGTCGACCCAAAAGATACGCCGTCACATCGTCGCGAGTGATTGTAACCTCGTAATAAGTGTGTTGAGAGACAGTAAACGAGTGAAAGACGCTTAAAGTGCTAAAAAGGCTTTGAGAAGAACAAGTTATGATTGGAGGAAAGACTGTGGTATATGTTAACTACGAGAAGAATAGCTTTTGAAGTGTGTATCACTCTAAATAACATGTCTATGATTGGTAAAGTGTAAAAGACGACAAAACCTTATTACTCAAAGATACTCATGAAGTTGAAGAAATGTGTACAGATAGAACATCCTCTGACGTCACTACCACTAAACGTGTATGGAACATGATAGCCGGCCCAGTTCTGCCTAACATATGCAGTGTGTTTGGGGCAGTTTATTGAAGCAACAGCTTATCGGCAGCTCCCAAAGTTCATTATGCCGACATTACGCTAAACTGCAGTAGACATTACACCCAAAACAGTACTGCCAACCTATATAATAAAAGCATTATTTCTAATCTCAAATATCACAGGGTTAAAGTAACATTATGAACGTACCCACCTCATCTTCGTAAATCTTGTTTTGTAATAACACTTTAGGCAAATCACCTCCGAACGCTAAATATCGTAATATAATATAGTCAACGCACCATTGTGTTGCGAGCACAAAAATAACAACACTAACTATAACTGCAATAAAGCTAAGCAATTCAAGACAAAACCACGGACACAAGAGCAATACGATGGCCTCTGCACATTAATACGGCGTCTAAATATTGTCACCGCGCCCGCCGCATCTAATTGCCGACAGCAGCAGTGTCACCCATCGCATTATTGTCGGCGCTACCGCAAAGGAGCCGAAGGAAAGAGACAGAGAATGGCCGCATTGTTGGGGCGCTTGCCGAAAGAGACAAAAGGATAGAGGCTACTGGAATCTTCTACTTTGTATATCTCGCCGCAATAACTGAACGTTCCTGAAGCTTCCAGAATAGTGCCTGGGAGATATAAATAGCGGTAAAGTGTGAGAAGAGTCAGTCAGACGTATGTGAAGGTTGAGTAGTAGTGCCGACGGAGAGGACAGACGTATGTGAAGGTCGAGGAGTCGTGCCGACGGAGAGGACAGACGTATGTGAAGGTTGAGTAGTAGTGCCGACGGAGAGGACAGACGTATGTGAAGGTCGAGGAGTCGTGCCGACGGAGAACAGTTCTTTGTGTTACGAGTTCGGAGCCGTGCTGTTGGAGAATCGGAAAAGACTTTCTTGTTGTTGCAACGAGTGTACAAAGTTACTGTTCACGGAAATAAAAGTGTTTCTTTATCTCGACTACATCTGTCTACTTTACTTCACACCCACACCAAAAGTTACACTGGTGTCAGAAGTGGGATCCGTCGAATTGCTTCTAGTTTCGTTACATCGTCGTTAGAAGTTGCAACGTTAGAACCAAGATGGAGGGAGATTCGGAAACCAGATTGATGGCAATGATGAAAGAATTATTCGCCAAAATGGAAACGAGAAACGACAACCTCTTTGCCGAGCTGAAAGAAGAAATGAAGACGAGAAACAACCTCGCTGCCGAGCTGAAAGAGATGAAGACGGAGCTATCGGCGAAAATTGACGGCGAACTGATTGGCGTGACGGAAGGCGTGGAAGAACTCGGCGAAAAGGTGGAAGACCTCTGCCAGCATGTGGACGTCGTGGAGGACGACGGGGAACGTCTTGGCGCCCTGGTAGTAAGAGTTGACGAGAGCGTCAAAGTACTGGATGCCAGGGGCAGACGGAATAGCGCGGAGCCGGGGAGGGAGCACCTAGTGGCCGAGGCGACAGTTGCGCCCGTTTCAGATGATGTGAGGGAAGACGTGAAACAACTCGGCGAACTGATTGGCGTGACGGAAGACGTGGAACAACTCGGCGAACTGATTGGCGTGACGGAAGACGTGGAACAACTCGGCGAACTGATTGGCATGACGGAAGACGTGGAACAACTCGGCGAACTGATTGGCGTGACGGAAGGCGTGGAAGAACTCGGCGAAAAGGTGGAAGACCTCTGCCAGCATGTGGACGTCGTGGAGGACGACGGGGAACGTCTTGGCGCCCTGGTAGTAAGAGTTGACGAGAGCGTCAAAGTACTGGTTGCCAGGGGCAGACGGAATAGCACAGACCCGGGGAGGGAGCACCTAGTGGCCGAGGCGACAGTTGCGCCCGTTTCAGATAACGAAAGTGTACGTCTCGGGGAAGACAAAGGGGCAGTTCAGGGACGTCATCGAGGATCCTCTGGAGGAGTGTGTCGGGTACGTAACCAAACAGGATATGACGTGGAAGACGATCAGCAGGGAAGCGCACAAGCAAACGAGCATCACGCGAGAACCGACTTGGCGTGTGACATGGGGGGACCGTCGGTGCCATCCAATCACCTGACGCATAGTGCCGTGAACGGAAGAATGGTGGACATCATCTTGGACGGCAGGATACAGGAGAGGCCGTGCCGAGCACGAGTGAACACGAGTGCAGCGGTGGACGCGACTCGCGCGGATGTGGTGGGGTTTGTTGCCGGACCCATCGGAAGCAAGTTGGCTGCGAAGGTGCGCCAGAGAGGTCGGCGGTCATGGTACCCAGTGCGCCGTTTCCAAGTGCGCAGGATGGCCCGTCAACACACCAGGAAGAAGGGCAACTGGATGAGGGACCGCCAAGACCGGCGGTACTGTTGCAGAATTTCGAAGCAGGATGGCATACATCGTCCTACCCGTACCAAGGGACACTATCCAACAGCGATACCTAGGATCGTGCCTCCTGGAGAAGAGGTTCGATGGGTTAGTCCACCGGGGCGCAAGGGAGATGCCGCAGTGATAGTGCTGGTCGGGACGACCAGCTCTGAGGAGGGAGCAGTGTCACCGCGCCCGCCGCATCTAATTGCCGACAGCAGCAGTGTCACCCATCGCATTATTGTCGGCGCTACCGCAAAGGAGCCGAAGGAAAGAGACAGAGAATGGCCGCATTGTTGGGGCGCTTGCCGAAAGAGAGAAAAGGATAGAGGCTACTGGAATCTTCTACTTTGTATATCTCGCCGCAATAACTGAACGTTCCTGAAGCTTCCAGAATAGTGCCTGGGAGATATAAATAGCGGTAAAGTGTGAGAAGAGTCAGTCAGACGTATGTGAAGGTTGAGTAGTAGTGCCGACGGAGAGGACAGACGTATGTGAAGGTCGAGGAGTCGTGCCGACGGAGAGGACAGACGTATGTGAAGGTCGAGGAGTTGTGCCGACGGAGAACAGTTCTTTGTGTTACGAGTTCGGTGCCGTGCTGTTGGAGAATCGGAAAAGACTTTCTTGTTGTTGCAACGAGTGTACAAAGTTACTGTTCACGGAAATAAAAGTGTTTCTTTATCTCGACTACATCTGTCTACTTTACTTCACACCCACACCAAAAGTTACAATATAAACTTTTTTGAGATTATAGCTTGGCTTCTCTGCAACGGTTTCAAAAATAAGGGCCTCTGTGGCAACATAACGGATACATTAACACCAACTATGGCCATATGGTTGTATTTTACGAGCAGTTGGTGGTACTAATGGAACCTATATCACCAAATATAACCAGACCACGCCACGGGTAAAAATATCACAGTTGGTTTTTGAGGTATTCCAATGAGCTGTTTTCCCTACATTGTTGGAGGTCAATCGACACCTTTACAACCGTCTGCCTGCCTGAATACTGCCAACATATTGCTGATCTAGGGGAATACAGTAAACATTGTTTCCACCATTACAATACATCTCCTAATGGAGCGTCTACAACAATTCCGCTGACTTTGATGCTATCATTATGTTATTACTTTTCACTTAAGGTTAATAGGTGTTTCTGTCTATACTTTCATTTATATCCTACAACCATTTAAAGGGTTTTAAGTACCTATTTAAATGTCTGTGTTTGGTCCAACCCCTACTGACGCTGCACTCTGCAAGTCAACTTTTAACTAAGATTTTGAAACACATCAGTTTAAATTTCCCATAGATCTTTTGAAAGTAACACGAGTGATCAATCTGCTCTCCCAAGAGCTATTTCTACATTGGCAATATTGCCAACTTCCGCATTTGTTGGTAAACAAAGCAATATTTGGGAACAACTTGTGTTTTGTTTATGAAGTTCACAGTTTTCAGTCCTGCAGTAGTTCAAGTGTACTATTTTCCTAGACAGATAAGTATAACTTATAAAGTATGTCTCTTTTTTATGAGAATCTTGAAGAACACAAGTATTTTTAGTTTTGAGAGCGACCTTACATTTTTTCAGATTAAGAATTATTGTAGTAGCTTATAATAATAATAATAATAATAATAATAATAATAATAATAATAATAATAATAATAATAATAATAATAATAATAATAATAATAATAATAATAATAATAATAATAATAATAATAATAATAATAATAATAATAATAATAATAATAATAATAATAATAATAATAATAATAATAATAATAATAATAATAATAATAATAATAATAATAATAATAATAATAATAATAATAATAATAATAATAATAATAATAATAATAATAATAATAATAATAATAATAATAATAATAATAATAATAATAATAATAATAATAAATTAATTAACAAATTCTGATAGTTTTGAAATTTTGTATGCTAACTTATAATTTGCAGATAACCATGTGGTAAAAATGTTCAATCTGCAAGGAGAAATAATTAACCTATCGATAATATAATATACTTTGAGGCCTCCTAAATTAAAAAAGAGTAGCTTTAGAAAAGTGTGTGTGTGTGTGTGTGTGTGTGTGTGTGTGTGTGTGTGTGTGTGTGTGTGTGTGTGTGTATTTGCATAACTCGAAAACAAAAGTCGGTTAAAAACGGAAGTTGGTATTTAAGTTTAATTTCTTTAAAGGATATGTCACGGAGATTTTGAAGAAAATTCCTCTGCTGTAAAGTATGCCTTAGATAGAAGATTTTTCGAAAGTTTTGATTGATTTTCTGAAAAATGGCTCTAACGATTTTGATTAAAATGCCATATGTTTATATATCCTTTGTAGCCCTGTTTACTCTTGATGGCTTTTGCATAACTGATAAATCTTAAGATATAGGCCAAATTTTACTGCAAAAAACTCAGATAATTTCGGATTTATACCTTCTTATTTGCAATAGCTAAATTTTTCTGAAATGGAGGATCGTTATTCAATTTTTTATCTCTCGAGAATGGGGTTTGAAAGCTTTAAGAGACTTAATTATCGTTTAAGCCTACTGTATCCGCATATTCCCCTTGCAGCTAAAGAAAATAAGCAGTAAGATAATTTCTGCAAATGCTTATCTCAACTGAGATGGAGATATAGGAATAAGATACAATAAACCTACGCTGTTTTGTATAACATCGTGAAACATTTTTACACGTGAGCTAGACTACCGGAGAGTGTGAGAAGATACCTGCTACAAGTTAGATTCGGCACCGTTGATGATAAACTACCTATCCCTAACTAAGGAAAGCGTTTTCCCCATATACTCGCACCATATTGCAACTGGGTGAACAGATGACAAACGTCACCTTCATACATTGACCAGTAATCTACAAGTCCACTTATGTAATCGCTCTCTGATGGCAAATATGACAGTTCACACCTTGCTGACGGTTTATCTTCGTACACTAGCACTCTCCTACCTAATTGCTCCACTCAATGTTCCAATCAAGTTCGTCTGTACCCAGTTAACTGTTATGGCTTCTCTACATACAAGGAAACAGTCGCTGCCATATGTATTTAAATCGCACAAATTTGACAAACGTAAATTAACTGTATTATATTTGTATTTAAAATCCCCACTCATCTTTCATGCGTAGCCATTTTCAGATTATATGAACGGTTAGGAGGTAGCAATAAAATTGCATACTGATATAGTAGAAATGACAAATCAATAAAACATAAGCTTTATGTGACATTTTGAACTGCTTACGTATAGCATTCATAAACTTATTCATTAACATTGTGTTGAAAAGTATGACCATATACATTTTCAGTGTCTCAAAAAGAAAACTTGTATAACACAACTTCTGTGAATCTGATCACAATTGTATACATCAATTTATAATTAGTGTCCTGCACTTACTTTCTCACACACTTAAATATTTATTTCAATTGTACATTTATTCAGAGTAACTTTCCGTATTCGCAGCTACGGGATGATACTGTGCTGGAGCGCCTGTGTGTAATACAGCTAGTGTGTGATCTTGCCCTAATGTCCGTGTGATCGTAACCCGTAGTTCACTTGTGGGACCGGAATGGTACTGAAATGCCTCGCCCTACTAATCGCTTATCCCCTGATACATTTGGAATTTGTGTTAGTTGCATTATGCACTAATTTTAACATATGGAAGCTAATTACTACAGTTAATTATCTATGTCAATTTAGTGAAAGAGATGAGTCAACGGTTCCATGCTAACAAGCTTCAGATCAATGTTAATAAAACAGGATTCATAAATTTGGAAAGTTCGATATTCAAACTTTTAGTAAGTCCATACACTCGTATAACGAATGGAAAGTTTACAGGGAACAATTTGCTCTATCAAACTGTGTCAATTTGATCAGGAAACCCTAGCATAGGAGTACTCTAGTGTTTCACCAACGGCGGGATACGAACTGAATTCTGTCTACTGATTCCCATTTCCCAAGTCTGTCCGACTCTGTAAGTACCTTAAAAAAGCTTATAGCTATTTTACATGTTGGGAAATAAGCGTCTATTTTTTCGACATTTGCAAAGTTGGATATCAAAACAGTTGCAAGTACGCACTTGTTGCAACAATGTAAAGTTGACTCGGAACAATCTAAGAAATAAAGTAATTACTGTTTCAAATATTACCAGCACCAAGAAAAAATTACTTTCCTAAGTAAACATTATAATATGTTACGCGACGTTTTTCACTTGGAAAAAATTTCCTAAGTTCAACATTCAAACCACGTTTTTCGGTTATCGTTTTTCGGTTATAAATCCTAACCTAAGCGAGATAGGCAAAAATAACTTATTTTTAAACTGACGTATTTTCTTAAGAGCAACAAGTTTGTTTGTGTTCAATTTTCTGCTAGAACGCACCGTTTAGGAGGTGAAGCCGAAATTGTGAACGCCATAATTATGGATAGAATACTGCATCACATGGCGGAATTAGATAATCAGAAAATGTTAAAATTGTTACGTGTATCAATGTACGAGATCTGGGAATATTAGTTGTGACTAAAATTGTCAAAAGGCACGAAAAGGTACAGACAAGTCATTAGGGGCAAGCTTCAGGTAATCCAACGAGACCTGGTAAGACCAGTTTTCCTGGAAATCGCTCAGCGCAGGTATGAGCCTGAAAAACAAGGGATGGTCGTTTCTTCGAAACCCTGTCGCTAATTAGGAAGTGAAAGGTACAGAGAGCGTCATAACGCACAGGCACTTGCCTGCGAGAACCCGGAGAGAAAGGGTCGCTCTCCAGAACCCGGCGGGTCACTACACTCGTCGCCCATATCTTCAGTCACGGGACTTGTATTCCGGATCCTCAAGTGTGAGGACACATTATAGTTAACATTAACGATTTTCTGTCTTAGTAGAGACACGGTAACGACTGAACTAATTTAATAACGATCGGCAAATCTCACGCTTTCTTATTTTGGTGAGAATAAAAGTGTTTCAACGAAGTTCTGGTTTTATTCGTAAACATCCACGCATACCCTGAGATTAAAGTTGCATGCCAGAGTAGCCGGAGCAGAAGACCAGAAAACAACAGTCGGCGTAGGAGAGCGGAACGGAGGAAGGACGAGTCGACATCAGAGGTACATGGTCCAAACGCGACTTTTAGCCTTTGATCACTCACTTTTTAACTCTTTGGTCGGGCAAAGAGAATGGAATCCTTAAAAGATTTGACTAACGCTCAAAACTTACTGTATTCCCATATTGGCTTTACATCTATAAGAAAATCAGCATAAGCAAGATTTCTCCAAATGTTCATATCAATTATATCAAAAAGATATAGGAATGCGAGTTTGTAAGAGAAGTTAGTATAACAACAGAGAACGTTGTGAGTGCAGCACATAATATTTTTTATGAAATTAAATAATTGAGATACTATCAACTACCCACATTGTAATAATGCGTATTTCCCGTAGTAATGGCAATCTTGTTGATCATTAAGCATTACAGCGCCAGTGCTGTGTTAATTGTATATTTAACATGAGGTAGATATTAGGTAGTGTGGAAGTGAGTCACATTTGGTGTGTTTGTCATTGCAAGACCGCACCTCGTTTATCTGCTCTATTGCAGATGAATGGCGCCTGCTTGTTCTGCCGTGTTAATTACAGAACGAGCTCTAAAACGACTGCAAAATAAACTGGCGTTCAACTTGGAGTCAGAGGTCAAAATATCACAAACAGAACAAAGCTTTAATCAGATATTTGGGCAACAAAAATCCCTCTTGTTTTCCAATCACCAAATAAAAATATCCTACATTTGCAATTAAAGCAGAGTGGTCTTTGATGAGTCTGTTGCACAAAGAGCAGCTGATAATGAAATAAATGTAAATTGGTACAAATCACGCTGACGTCATGGAGTACTGTTTAAACCAACTGGTTCATCGGCCGCTTTATATCGAAATAAAATTACCTGTAGATTTATTAACAGAGTGATTGACGATTGCGTGAAACTTGCTAACATAAAGTAACTTTATTGAGTGAGAAGGCTGGCAGATCGGGAGGCTCAGGGTTCGATTTCTGTTCAACATTATGAGCAACAACGATCCAGTGTCCGATCTCCTGCCACTACAAGAGGATATTGAGCTGTCTGACCATCCCACCTTGGAGTCACAGCCCAGAAAAAACAAGTTCTAAACCACTGCACCGTCGAGTTCAACCCAATCCGAACAACTGCCTTCCAGGAGAGGCTCAAACATTCAACCCGACGTATTTCTAATTGTGTCAGAAGTACCACGGGTGGGTTTAGCCCTCCAGATTCTAATTGATTTTCAATTATTTACGTTTTTTAATATAGGAAATATCAAATAAAGTTACATTTGTGTAATAATTATATATTCTTCGCATTCCTTTCAATCTTATGTTACTTTAAGTCTGTACAAAGTTAAGTGATTATTGTCTTGTTTATTCTGAATTGTTTTATATACATGTCTCAGTGTCGTTTTAGCTTCATTAATTCGTACTACAAAGTATTTATATCACCAACGGATAAATGCAAGAATAGATACATCTTTTCGAATGCATTATTGTTATTTATCGTTATAAAATATCAAAATTACTTCTTCCTCCGTTGCAACACACATGAACAGAAGAAGTCAGCCTACGCTACCTATAATTTAACATGGTTATTTCAGGGGCCTTTGTGTTGCCTCTACATTTACAATTTGAATGATTTCAGAGGGCTTACACAAAAATACCGACTCAGCGGTCAGCAGTGCCGTTATGAACTGGTGCACATTTGATTGATTAGTGGATTGCAGTGGCGTGTAAGCGCTACATTATGATATGATGGAGTATGAAGAGTATCATGAATTTATTTTCAAATTAGTATGTCATAAATATATTTTTATTCAGAAATGCAAGCGAATAGTGGAACATAATTCTGGTCACTTACCTAGACATAACAAGCACAAAAGGTTTCATACCTGGCCCCGTTTGATTACTTTTAATTTTAAGCTCGATTTTACCACTCTAAGTCCGATATCAAAGTTAACTAAAACGATGGGAATGTGTAAAAACCAACACGTTTAACAGCAAGTACCCTTAAATGTATCCCTGGTTGTGTATTTGCTTGAAGCTCTCGTTGCGAGCGCCACTACTTGTTGCTCGGAAAGCTAACTGAGAGGCAGCGTCGAGTATTATTGCAATTTTTCATTCATAAAGAGATAGAGAGATTTCAAAGCTATAAACATCAAATAACGTTTCTTGCCTGAGGCGGCGGAATTGTCGGTTTTCCATAGCTGCTATAAAACCCTTTGATGACCAGCCGCTCGGCCGCGCATGGGCACTTTTATGGCCACTCTTGTTCACCTTTTCCCTTTTTTTTTTAGTCAACGGTAAACAAAATAAACTGGCTAGCTTGTATTCGGAAATGATATGCTTTGATTAAGACCTTTGCTCCAGTGAACAAAACAACGGCGAGGACCTGCTTTCTCTATCAACATTGCAGTCAGTCAGTGAGTCAGGACACTGCAGCATAACGTTCAAACGGCGGCTCATCGCCATCTAATTACACCAGTCGCTCATAGAGAGCGCTGCATGGAATGTGCTACTGTTAAACGAACAGGCATTGCCCAGCGTCACAGAGAATTCTATATCCTTCTGACGGATGACAATTATCATTATTAATGAAGTACCTCAGTGTAGCAAAGTTACGGTTGGTCATGTTCAAAATTACCGATTATTTTATGCAAATTTAGGACAAAATGACAAAAAATTAGGACATTTAACCAAAATGTAGAATGCAAGGTCATTGTCTTCATTATTTACACCATCCAAATTAGCACTTTCACATTCTGAACTTTCACTTCACCCACACGTGTTCTCCCACGCCACGCCCTTGTTCTTTTTTCGCCTGACTTAGGCATATTCACAATAAAATTGTATATTTTAATAAAGAAAATAGCTTATAAATCACGAGAACACTAAAAATACACGAAATGCGTTGGTTATATACACGTGTTTCAACGGATGCTCTGTTGGCAGTCAACAGCTGTACTCAGTGATCGCCACGCCGCCTGAACGTAGTACAAGTAACCACTTTTCTTCACACAAAAAGTTATCGAGTCAGAATTTCAAAGCCCTCCCACAAAAAGTTTCACTTCTAAAAGGAACGTAAAATTATAATTTAAAAGCTTTTTATATATATCTACAGAAATTTACCTTTATATTTTCTTAAAATACTGAAACATGCAAGGTTAACTTCTCTGAAGAACTAATCTTGCGCAATTAATATGCACTTAAGTTTGGTGAATACAGTTTTATCCTCTTTACCCTCTTTTGTCTTTGTATTGTCAACTTCAAATACTACACATTTCTATTCCTAACCTAACTAAAGAACTTCAAATATATGATGATATTGCATTATGTATGACGATGAAGACAAGTATGGTTCCAAATCTTGCAAGAGATAATGATAACACATACACAAGATTAAAAGAAATATCGCAACTAATTTATAACTTTACCTTTGTGTGCAATAGAAACAGACGTTGCTGACGAACAAATGAGACATTGTGTTTCGTGTTCGGTTCTTCCTGCCTTGAAATCTCTATACAATGTATAATTCAATTTGCATTTTTGTTTAGGCATCTCATCTTGTAACAAAACCACTGTTAACTTTGTAGTGCTTATTCTTTGATAACCAAAAGCCAAAAGGAAGTGTGAGAGGCTAATAATACCTTACTCATTTCTATTTTCTCGGTTTCCATTTTGTTTTGTAACTATCACTGCCAACTTCTGAAAATTTAGGACGCTAAAAACTTTTCAAAAACTCACCGCGGACCATGGACAAATGTTTAAAACGTCCAGAAATTCAAAGTATCTGTGTGAATGTTCCCAATTATTTCATATTCTGTAATACCACACCGTATATGTTATACAACACGTAAAGTTTTCTATAGTTAAACTTTCTTGCGTAGTTACTTCAAGGTTGATCAAATGAGTGTGTATTCATGACTCCGCAATTTAAAAGTCAAGTGGTATATCCAGCCTGAGTTAGTGGGCTGCCATCAGGTGTCCGGTTTCCGTCAGGAGCTATAGCTCTTCCCGAATGGTTATTTTGATTACATTAGAGGACTCTCCAGCCAACACTATCCAGATGCAAATGCGGGCAGTGAGGGCGCGGGGGGTTCAGAACAATGTAAATTTCATTAGCTTACTCCCAAAACTGTTACTGGGCGAGGAATATGATATGCCCTCTACAGACCAAGAAATACAACACAGGCTGCTGGCTAGCTCACAAACACAGCGTTATTGTTCGTTCTCTGTTTTACTGCTCTATAACTGACATTGTCACCCGTAAAACATTGGCCCATCCTACAAACTTCAAAAAGATTTTACTTTCCCTGTCACTTATCTATAGTATAGCCACAGACAAATAGCTTTCACCACGAATACATATTTTGAGGCCCACTGAATACAAAACATGCACTTTTAGGGAAAGGTCCATGCACATTTGTGCATCTTTGAACTGCACGCCTGAAAAATAAATGCATACTGGGATAAACACCGTACTGGATCCTCTGATTTAACCCTCTGAAATTTCTATCTCTAGCAGGCATTAAAAATTAAGGTTTACAAAACAAATTCTCACATTTTATGGGCATAAAAATAATACAAGTTAAAAATAGCTGCCATATTTCAGAAGAAGTCTCGCCGATCGGCCGCGCGCCACGAAACCCATTGCGCCAAAGAGTATCCACCTGTATGAGAAATTAAGCGAGAGAAGAAATATTTGAAAGTGTGATACTTTGCAGGAAATATAAAACTGGGTATCCAAACCTTGTTTTAGCTTTAAAGCTTTCCTTAATCTTTCCGTCTGGATAATATTTTGTGTAGTTATGGCCTTGTTTGTTGAAAATATTGGCTAAAACATGGGCTAAAATATTAGTTTTAGGACAAAGGATAAAAGCACGCGAGTGGCCTGTTTTATAGAAGACCAGAGTTTACTCGTGGTCTCAAACAAATGTCGACTGTTAAAACACCGGTTCCCAGTTACTAATTAACAATCACTAATGACTTCGGTGCTTTAAAGTGGACAAATGGATAGCACTCCTCCCACCAAACTCTCGATGATTATTTAAGTAGTGACACTTTACTCCCCAGTTCTATTGATGGTCTCCCATTTAATTGATAATCCCATGAGAGCTACCTTATTGGCTACTCTGTCGTTAGTAACTCTGACACAGAAACTTGATTTGTTCGGGTTATGTTTTAGCAGGCCATGACAGCGAACTAAATTAGTTCGTTCCATGAGCGCTGAAGCTTTAAGGCAATAATGGGGATTTAAAATAGGATGTAAAAACGATTTGCGTTTCTTACCCGCAGTTATGAAGAAAAATAAACACAACATTCGGGAGGTCCGGGTTCGATTTCCTTCGACTATCCATTACGAGCTTGGATTTTTCATAGATTTTCGCCGCTCGGTAGGCACATTGTGGAGTGATTTCTTGTCTATTTTTATTTACGTACCACATTTTATCTTCCATTCAGCTTTCTTCTCATCTTTCCTGTGTGCTTTCAGATTTCCTGGTGTATGGTGGTGCCCTTGGATACTAGAGGACTCCTTGATAGATTATGCGTCTTCAGTAGTAGGAGAAACTATTTGTTGTGGAAACTACTTGCTCCACCGCACTCATTGTCGTAGGCCACGCATTTACAAGCCGCTTAGTGGTGTGAGGTAGCTAGATAGTGGCTCTTTAGAATGTGGTGCACGGCCATCCAGTGTTGTGAGGTAGTCAACCTCGGCACCCTCTGATGTGCGGCGGCTGTCGTCTATATATATATGGGTAACTTTCAAGTTTTAGATTATCCAATAATGTTAGTCTTATAGTTGAACGGCATTCGTTTAGAACGAACGTGCGGCTTATAACATGAACAGAGTTTGGTTTTTGCCTCAGGAGCGAAGAAAACGGGGAGAGTAAGACCACTGTAGCTTTTATCGGTACTGTCCATGCTCTCAATTTTACCCATTTAAAATCTAAGTTTACATACTTATTTTTATAACACTGATATATTAAGCTTTCACACGAACACGGCAGCCATATTTGTTCAAAAAGGTGTTTGAGGTTTGCACGCTCACAAGCATTTGTAGGTTAGACGTTTGACCTCTGTTTTACGGCATCAATTAAAGTTTTATGGAAGGCAGGTTTGCAATCGCTGAAACTCCGTGGTAAATAGCGGGGGTGAACATATTGTGATCTCTGATACAACGCATGAGTGTTTATTCATGCATGGCTACCAACGTTGCGGTGGCGGAGAAAAAATTCCCTACCGAATGTGGTCCCCGTTTAATTCGAGCGGAGTCTATCGGAGATATGTTGCCCCTGGGGGACCGGTGGGGGGGGGGGAGGGGGAGCTTGCTCTCTCACGAGTAGTACTGTGTGTTACCCAGGGGCAACATGCGGTACCTAATGCATAACACGTGCAATGCCACCTCCAACAAGTGGTCAAGGTTTTGTGTTACCCGCAATGTAAAGTCGAAATGGCTATATGGAAAGAATGATGCTCCAGTTGCAGTATATTTGTTTACTCTGAAACATTCATAATTAGGGACATTTCACAAAAATATTTTTGACTCCTTAAATGATATTACGGTTTTCTCAACTGTTGTGAAAGTATTTTAAACAAAAGGTCGTATCTAATAATTCTTGAAGATCCCTAAACAAAAGAACACTGTGGGTTTTCTATAGATGGAGAAATATTGAAGAAAGAAGCTGATTAGAGATTTTTTTTATACAAGGGATGCTCAGAAGTGATTTACAATAATGTTATACCTTAATTATTACTAAATGATTTAATTATCATGGAATGTCTCAAAGTAGTCGTAATCAACGTCAATACACTGCTACTACCTTCCTGGGAAGTTCATTATTGCGTCACGGAACCATTGTTTGGGGGTACCACGTACCCACTCTGGACAGCTGCCTGCAATTCCTTACTGTTGCGAAATTGTATTTTATGTTAACGACCAAAGGCTTTCTTCTCAGGTCTCTGGGCCTGTGTCAAGTGTCGTGGAATAAAATGTGCACAGATTTCTTACTATAGAGGAACTGAACAATTTTAGAAACTTTTAAAAGTAATAAAACTCCTGGATGGGATGAAATGAATATGGAGTTAATTAAATATGCATTTCTTAAAATTAAAAAAAAAGTTTTAAGGTTTATATCTGTCGGTCGACACTTAATATGACAAAACAAGGGTTCCGAGACATCTTATTTTAATGATTAAGAATATGTATGAAAATACAATAACAGCATTGATAAAAGATAAAAAATAAGTGATAAATATGAAACAATTAATTTAGGTTATTCTGGTAGAAAATTATGATATGTTACAAGCAGCCAGTGTTTCGTTTGACTATGGCAAATATTTGAAAAATAAAATTTATGAATCTGAAACTATTTGTGGGACTATATATATGAAGATAATGATTTTTTCACGCCTTCTTTACCCCTTCCTTGTACAAAAGCCTGCTGTCCATCCTTTTCCATGATGGTTTCCTTCTACCTTCCCATGGCTAAGTCTACTTAACAACAAACAAGCGCTGCTCTTTCACTACACATTCTCTTCAGAAGTACCATCTAGTGTCTGCGTGGCGAACTAGCATCAGTTCATCGTCCTAGATAGGACATAACCCTAGATAGAACGGTACTTTTTAAACAATGCAATTGTGAATTATTTTCCAAACGCCCCTTGTAAAAAATATATAAACATTCTCCGGTGGATTACTTAAATACATTATGCATGTTATGTTTTCCTAGGGTTCCTGTGCTAGGGAGCACATTTTCTGTGGATGTGTTTTCTAAGGAAGGGCCAAGAATACTGAAACAGTTTCTGAATGAAACAACGACAAAACGCTCGGTAGTTTGTGACGCTATTTTACTCAAGAGCACTTTGAGCTTCAAAGGGAAGAATAGGAGGTAATTACCGCTAACCGAGTCTATCAATTTTACTTATTTCCGTATTATGCAGCATTTTCTGATTCTTCTGGCTGTTTCTTCTCAGTGCGCCTCAATTTATCACGAGGCTTTGAAAAAGGAAGCGCTAAATCGACATAAATAGCTTATATATCTTTCCGTTCCCTTAATGGAGTACGGAGAGCTTTGTGAAAGGAGAGAACTAAATCTGCTGAAAACAGAGCTACTCTCCAGAGATAATATTAAAACATCGGACCGCATTATACAGGCATCTATATATACAAGTGGAGGAAACCATCACAATAAGCAAAATGAAACACGCTTGCAAGATCGCGAGTTCACAGAGCGGGATGCGTCTGTGGTCGGGTTCGAATCCTGTGATCGCCCTACCTGACACTAGGGAGGTCTCTAGCGGAAACGGGGAAAGATAATTGCATACCCTATATGTAATTTCAAATTAGTTTCTCATTTACTTTGTTTAACGACGCTGTCAATTGCCAGAATCACATCAGCGTCGCCGGTATGCCGGAATTTCTTCCCGCAGGAGTTATTACGGCCGGATTTGAACCCGTGACCTTGGGATCAGTACGCCAGCGTCTAACCAACTAAGATCGACCTTACAGATATACGTTTACTTTGTAACAGTCTGTGTTTTTGGTTGAGTGCGCATGTTTACCTTCTCGCTGCTCGGTAATTCGTGGGCTACATCTATGTGCACTAAACTTGATGAGGCAGGTGCTGAAATTCCTCGATCTAGTTATTACATTGAGCAAAAAATACTAAATTTCATTTATGGCAACCTTTGCCATTTAGTTGCTCGCTTTAAGAGTGATAAGGATAAAGCATACCTATTTGCCAACCAGAATATAAATGCAAAAAGGCACCAGGATATGATTTAATCACCGGACACATTCTAAAATAATTACCACAAAAAGCTATTGTTAAAGGCAATTAAAGCCAACTTAACCAATCCGCCTATATTATTTTGATTAATAAAACCTATAATAGAGGAAAGTAAATTAATACCAGAACATCAGTTTGCATTCAACAATTGATCAAGTACAACGTATAGTCGATGTCATAGAAAGACTTTTAGAGGAAAAGAAAATAGATTCTGGAGTATTCCTAGACGTGGCCAAAGCTTTTGATAAAGTCAGGCACAAAGGTTTAATTTTTAAGCGCCAACGAGATCTACCTGACCACTTTTATCAAATATTGTTATCGTATATTGAAGGGAGATATTTACGAGTTAAATATGGAAATGAATACTCTGGATTAAAGAACATAGCTGCTGGAGTACCTCAAGGAAGCGTCTTGGGGCCAATGTTATACCTTATATTTACTAGCTTCGCCGACGACACAGCAATAATGAACAGTAGGACATTCAGTAGAGGAATCTTCACAGAAATTACAGAAAGCTGTCAATAAGATCAACAAGTGGACAAAGAAGTGGCGTATAAAATTAAATGAATCTAAATTCGCACAATATCAACTTTACAAGTAAGAAAACTGATATGCTACCAATAAAAATAAATAATCAAACTGTGAAGTACTTAGGAATGACACTAGACTCAAAATTAAATTGGAGAAAGCATATAGAAACTAAGACCGCCTCCGTAGCGCAGTTGGTAGCGCGCTTGCCTCTGGCGCGGAGGACCCGGGTTCGATCCCCGGTACCAGCATGGGGATTTTATCCCCTCTGGGAGGTCTGGTACGGGGTGCACTCAGCCTCGTTAGGTCCCGGGGGGACCAATTGAGGAGCTACTTGATAGAGAAGTAGCGGCCCCAGGTCTAGAAGACCGCATAACTGGCCGGGAGGCCTCGGGGCACTGACCACTTCCCACCCTCTAGTACTGCACCTCACCAATGACGCCTGCAGTGGGCAGAGGTGGGGGACGCAGCGGCTGGGCGGTAGGCCATGGCCCCTTGTGGGCTGTCGCGCCGGGGTTTAGTTTATATAGAAACTAAAAGAGTTAAATATCCAATATAAGAAATTGACATATAAGTCATTAATATACAAGCAGGTGTTAAAGCCAGTCTGGGGCTGTTCTAAATTGACCAACATAAAACACATACAAACTTTTGAAAATAAAGTTTTAAGAACAATAGTTAATGCACCATGGTATGTTTGCAATGATAACATACACAGTGATCTCAAGTTGACACTGCTACAGAAGAAATAAAAAAGACTGCAATGAAACATTTAAGAGTGCAGCACCTTGAAAACAAAGAGATGTTGAAAGTGTTTCGTAAGTGTGAAGTTCGAAGATTGAAAAGAATAATGTCAGATGAATAATGTCAGATGACTTAATGTGTGACCGCAAGAATTAGTGCAAACTATGGGTGCCTTTAGAGGAAGACTCGCCTAAACACGTAAACTTATTTATGAAGAAAATATCACTAGATAAGTTCTTTCTTAGTTGTAATTTGTTTTTTAAAAAATAGTTAATCACTAAGAGCTCCCTGATTGGTCGAAATTCAATTTAACCTTCGGATTTATCAGTCAATAGTAGCTTTACCTTAGTAAAGATGAAATAGTCTTGAACATGTTAACTTATTTGTACTATCGGATCCACGTCTAGCCAAGAATATGTGTGAAACTGTTAGGGGTTGTTTCCCGAGAGTGCTCCGGGGGGTTTGTGGGATAGGCAAGTAACATTTTAAACAGGTCGTAGTTAAAGCAGTGGTGGAGAGACCACCTCCTGAGGCAAGAAGGGAGGAAGGTCACACCCCTCCGCCCCTCTAATGCTCTACAATATTGCCGCCTTAAGCCCTCCGCCCTCCATCCTCACCTCACGTGAATTTATTGTTTCTACATTACGGAGTCTAGTTCCCCTATAAGGTAGGCAATATTGCGTGGTGCGATATCAGCACTTTCCACAAGTAGGGTGGTTAATGCTGGTCTTCTCTCGGCTCGGGGTTACCTACATATCTAACAGATATTCCACTTTATACCACCCAGTGCTGTAACCCTATTGGCTCTTAACAAAACATTTTCAACTTCAATACCAAATTGATAAAACAGCTTACACATAAAGCGTGTAAATATTGTATATGCAATCCCAGCATTAAAACCCCTTATTATGGTGGCTTAAATAGTGCAAACCTACCCTAGGGTCAGAGAATGAATGACGTAATTACCATGGTGAGAAGACAGCAATGACGTCATCACTGCCACAACATAATTTTCTCCAAAGTGCCTGTAAGAAAACCTGAAATACTCACTCTCGTAAGTGAAACAACATTCAGACACAAGAATTACCTCATTTTTTGTTTCTCCATCCATAAAGCTTTTCATATTCTGCTTCTTAAACATCTTCAGCTATTTTCCGCAGTCCAACGTTGGCTATTTAAACACGTTTTATGAATACTTATGCACGTGTTCAATTCTTGTATTTTAACTATGTTTGAAGCTTTTAGATGGTGGAGAAAATTTTAGCATTAAGGTTATGTGTGACTGAAATTTCACGGTACAGATGGTCGTTGCGGAGCAGTTTTTGCATTGCACAAATGCGATTTGCTACACATGTTCACAGAGACACAAAAAATAAAATTCCCCTAGGTTTTGTTGTGAGAGGTATCTAGGTATATATTCCAAAAATTACAACTTTTAGGCCCAAAAAACACATTTGTTGAACCTGAATGAAAAGAGCCACAGAGAAACCAGGTCAAGTTTAAAAAGTAGATGTACTGTGAAGCTAGGGTTAAAATATAGCTTTGTAAGTAATCTGTAATAGGGACAAATCATTTTAATTACATTTGATGCCTATGTGAAGGCTATTTAAATGTGTATGTATAGAAGAATCTGACAAAAGATGCCATTCGTTACTAATTATATTATAACTAAATAATGATTATAACTAAATTGTAGGGTGTGGCAGAAAAAAACCAAGTGGAAGTTTAAAACAAAGTTCATTTGTATCTGTCAATATATATTATGTTAGTTTTATAATAATTACAGGGAAGTTTTGATTGTTATTTTTCCACTATCCCCATTTATCTTTCCTTTTTTTTTTTTTTTTTTTCCTTTTCTTTCTTGTGCCTTTGTATTATGTTTTTTATATGCTGTTCTGTATATTTATATGTTTGTTCATTCTAATATACATGTTCAATGCTTATCGGCCTCCATGGCTACTTGTGAACTCGCTGAACGCAATCTAATCTACTGTAAATTAATGAAACAGACTCAAGTTAGGAAATACCCCCATGTAGTGAAGGTCATACACCTTTGCATAGGTACAAAGGCATAACTTAAAAGTAAAAGGAACTACAATGAGTACCTGCAGACAGCAATAGATAACAATGAACCAGGAATGCAGCTGTTAACATGGTTTTAGTTGAGACACACGGTACGAAACAGTCGGGAAATTCACTGACACCATTACCAGGTGCTGTCGCCTTTGTAAACATTCCTCTAAACGCCTCGGTGTCTTTTCCAGGATTTCTCCAGACACACAGTCTGCAATAAAGAATTTTTAAAGGGACAGACAATGATGTATCAAGAGGTTGCACTTAATGGGTACTTCGGAGCGGCAAGAAAAGTAGAACATCATTAGCGACTGCCTTTTCTATCGTTGGAGAATCAGAGCGATGCAAGCCATGTTCATAAAAAATTAATAACCTTTTACAGAAATAGAGTGAACGAGAAATTTTCAATTTCGTGGAAATATTTGTTTTTACTTTCGGCGATGAAATCCAAATATAACCTCGACCTCTACCTGATGCTCTGTGAAGACTACAAAAGCAGCAGGTAGATTCACCCTACATTCCTTTACAGGGTAAATGGGTTTACAAATAGAACGATATTCCAATAAGTTTACAAATTCTTCTCAGTAACGCGGGTTTGGAAACTTGTTCCTAGTAACATTATAAAAATAATGCAATAAACCCGCCAAAAATAAGCCAAAACGTAAATTTCCTCTTAAAATTAACTTTGAAATGAACTTTTAACCTGTAGAAAATATCGTATCAGATATAAATCCCTAAGTATGCAGAAAAATGACCCATAAAAGCGGTTCAGTTTCACTCAAAATGTTATGACGCACTTATATTTTCCACATAATATCACCCTAGCATCATAAAAAAGGATATAAAATGATTAAAATCTCGCCTCTGCTCATAATACATATCTCCCCCGACAGATGGCAACGGTTTCTTGTAGTAACGAGAAGAGAATGCATCTAGCTATAATGGGCGGCAAAACATTTCAGAACTCTTCATTATTCGGAATATTCTTGCAAGCTCAAAGCATTTTCTTACTGTTTAAGCAACGCGTAAATTATAACCCCCAGTGAAAGGGGCGAAGCGAAGTGAGAGGTAAGCTTAAAGGGGTGAGTGGAGGCGGTTGAGCTGCGGGGGGGGGGGGGGGGGAGTCTCAATCAGTAAACTAAACGAATCCTGCCCTTAGCTGTTGTATGTCCTAGGTCCGGCCATACTCTGTCTTCTCTCACCTCTTACCTCCCGGAAGGGCATAGGTACAAAATATCTTCCGCAAGCATTCCCTCCGACCTTGTTCTTCCTATGAACTATACCCTCTTCCAACAAATACTGAACTATAGTATTACTTTTTACTACAATTGGTTTCTTAATACTAAGATACCGGGCGGCAGGAACATCAAAGGCATTCAAGGTCAAGAGACCTCATACCACCAGGCGGTTATGCACCTCGGTGTTACCTACCTCACAATTGCTTGTAACTATGCGGCTGACAACAATGAAGTGGACAGAACAAATATTACAAACCGCGGCAGAACAAAGAGTGTTTAGACAGTTCGAGTATCTTTCGACTGCCAACTTATTTACGAGAAGTTCGAGAAAAGTTGAATTAACACTCCAAACAGACATTTTAATATCCACATACTGAACTGAATCAACACATTTCAGACCTGTAGCTATACTTTTTTGGAAGAAGATAGGTTTCCAATACAGTAAAATAACAAAATAGCACATGATTACTATGGGTAATGATTTATTTGAGCACGGCCTACTCTGTTTACTCTCTACATAATATCTTCGATAGCCATTACAATGAAAGTTGAACTGATTCCAGTGCTTTATTCTTTTAAATTATAACGTATGTAATGTATGTAAGTAAAAGGACAATTATTAGGTGGTAAAAATCAACACGTAGATTTCAATATATTGTATATATTTATTAATCAAAATAATATAGGAGGGTTGGTTAGGTTGGCGGATGTGAATATGGGATAATTCATTTACTTGCAATGTCAAGACCTGAGAGGCCATGAAATTGTAATATTTCCCAAAAATCTATTTATTTTACTAAAATTACTACTGCACCAGCTCGGTCCCCCATAATATTACGACAGTGTTGAAGTGCAAACTATGTCACTATCTGTGATTGTATATTTCGGATGTAAGGTGTCACAGACAGAGTACTACATGCCTGGTCTAGGCGAAAACAAAGGAATAAAGTGGCCCTTATCGCTTAGAACAAGGAGTCTGGAATGAACTTTTCACTTGGTAATTAAATTCCTCGTCCCTTCATTTGCAAATAATCGTTAATTGTCTTTGTGAATAGTCTAGCTGCTTGACATTACACCAGTCGTCTATCTCTTCACCCCAGCACAATGAACCGGAGTCGAACCCGCGAGTACTTGACGGTAAGGACCACTTTTCACCAGGTCTTATCGATAATCCGGAATGAGATCGATCATGTTGGATGCTGACGCGGAGATAACGAACGTCTCTTCAGGAGGAGTCAAGTGCCGCAAGATTGCACCTCCCCATAAGGAGTGGAGCAGTTTTGTCAAGGTCTGCATGTTGGAAAAAGGGCCCTCTATTGCGCTCCTTCATCGCACATATCCTTTCTTCTCGGTGTTATATTTAAACCAGGCGGAATTTACTCTATTCCTCAGCCGAACCATTCATTTCAAGAATTCGCGATTGCGTGAGCATTTCTTCAGGCAATGGTATGAACAGCAACTATATTCACTCGTTCTGTAGCGTTAAATGCATAGACTCCTATCTTTCTCCCTCCCTTTCCCCCTTCTCCCATCCTCTCTCCTTTTTTCTCACACTTCCTCACTCCCTCTTACTTTTCTTGCCCTTATATTACCGTGTTCAATTCTCTCTTTGTTTACCATCTCTCTTTTCGTAAGTATCGAGCTCTCTCCCATACCCATTTTCTCCCGTTCTCTTCCTTCCCCTTTCTACAGTCACGTGTAATATTCTGAATAACCGATAAACAAGATAAACACATAAGATTTTTATAGTTTTTTTATTCTTCATGTGATGTTATAAACCAGTAAGTTATTTGATTAAGCATTTGCATTTTGAAACAAATAATAACTAATCTAACGTAATAGTTTTGCTTATCTGATTATTTAAACCATTGAAATAAAAACTGTTAATTTTATAGTTCTTCGCAGGTGCATAGCCTGTGCTGTGAATTATGAAGACTTGTCGGAGTAGACGAAACTCCGCCGAAATTCCACTTCCGTTTAGGTACTGGAGTAGGCAGTGTTGCGGTGAAGAGTCCAGCTACTGCTGAATATTCCGCCCATTAAATTTCTGAGGGCGCCCGAGTGGATGCAGGTTCGAGAGAATTATGGACCGAGCAAGTGCCAGGTCCGGAATCTATCCCTTAAGCCCACATTGGCACCATCTATCGTATGTATCGGAAATAAAAACGAAGTCGAGTAGCTAGACCGAAACTGTCCTGTAAAACTGCAACACACAAGACTTCAAATCTTGCCTGGTTAGCGTTGTTTGTGCGACAAGTACGGCCTTGAAACCCACACCATGAAGAAGAAGCAATTGTTTTTCCATCACCTCTCAAAAGCTTCGCTTGGCCAAATTTACCTTATGATTAAGCACGTATGGCTACGCGTCGCTGTCTTGGGGTTTTCAGCAGTTTTGTTAATTTCCTTTCGGAGGTGCATGCACCTCGTGTCGCCCCGTTACCAGCCTGGGTTCATTCCTGTAACCTTGTTCCGCCTTTCCTCTTTCTGCTACAATTCAACTTTTGTCCATCTACCTTTAAAAAGGTAAGGTTGTTAGCCCCATACTTCTCCCCCAACCTGGGCTCTTTGTTTCTGACCCCAGGGTGGACTGATTATAACACCACTCACTGTGAAACTCCGACCACTCCCCTAGTCATTTAAATTGCTGTTTACATGTATAATTTTTAAAAAGGTAGCCCAGTTTTTTAAGTAAATAAAATTGTAATTTTTAAATTGTATATATAGTCCCTCCACGAATTCTAAAGCTCATATAATGCTTTAGCAGCTCAGAAAATTTGAGCTTCCTAGATGTAATGGTTCTTAGAAAATGGTAGCTATATTTTGAGCCGTTAAATGGCGCTCAAATTAAAGTAACCATAATCATAATAATTCCCGCTCCAAGTTAGACAAGGATTATAGTGCACCGTTGCCTCTAGGTGCTTAACAGAGTTTCACATCGCATAGTCGCCGGGCGAATTAGCTGCTCCCCTTCGGCAACTGGCCGAAACTTCCGGCGCATGCGCATCGACCGAAAATTCTACATCGAACACAAGCCTATGGCGAAAAGTGAGCTGTTCTTCTGGCTTGCGAACTCACCGGAGGAGGACTTAAATAGGGGGATTGCGTTTAGTACACACACTTTAATTTTTTTTTCCAAATTTATTTGCTTCTCGTTTGCCTTATGCACATTTAAATAATTTGGGTGAGGGCTTTGATCGTGTATAATGTTCTTCTAAAATTAATGTTCAGCATGGCAGGGATTTCTGGTAATAATGAAAAGGGCTTGAAAGTTTTGAAAGTTTTGAAAGTGTATTCTTTGTAAAGACTTGAAGTTACGCTGAGCGGATTGTAAATTGAGCAATAAAAGGGGAGTATAGAAAATTATCACCTGAGTGGCTGGAAGTCATGGACCAGTCCATCTGGTGTTGGTTGTTCTCAAATATCTGGCACACTAACATGTAAGACAAGTGCTGGAACCAGAGAAGGGCAGAGGCAGAGGCAGTTTAACGTTTCCTTAGCAACACAAAGTGCTAGATTGTATCGACACAATCCACAAACTCGACTGCACTTTCAGCATGCCATTATCCAGCGCACTTAGCCCCGTTAAAAGGAAATGAGAGGCGGAAGGGCAGTGTTACTATATGATCCATCGCAGTACCCACCTGAGAAAAAACCCCAAACTGTCGAGGTTAGAGTGGTCGGGTCGGTCCAGCGGAAACCGGAACCTCTACAATAACATTACCGCTTGAAACATCCCGGACGTTAAATGCAAGCAAAAGTTTACTTTTCCCTTTAATAGAGCTATTATAAGCATATGGTTCCCTTAATCCTTGATGGTGGCTTCTGCATTAACGGAGTCAACACAGCGTGCTATGAACAAACTATATTAAACTGGAAATAATTCAGAATTTATCATAAGGCGGCTTATGCCCATATTATGATACGAGATTAGCAGAATTATCAGCATTTAAAGTCCATAGGTGAGGGAGTTATGCACTTTTAATGTTTGTTTTCTCGACTATTAGTTTTTCTTCACATAAAATCCTTTTATTTCAAAGCCATTTGAAAAAAATACATGGAAATGTAACTTGCTAATGTGAATTACAAACGCTTACATAATATTTACATACATTTTTTAAAAATATTTAAATTTGGTTAACATGCTATATTTTGTGATTTTGTAAATTTAAAGGAAACTGACCTCACAAAAGAAGTTGGTAGTTCAAATTAATTCTGAGAATATTTTAGTACGTTTTACAAGTATGAAATATCTAACCTGACAGTATTAAGAAAAAGGAAATTAAAATAACAAATATGAATAATTATAACAAGCAATAATATAGATGGTAACAAATGTGAAAATTTAATCATAAAATGTTTTTTCTGATTAATAGATAGGCTCCATTTTATGTCAGTTAATTTTCATGTAGATGGAAACTGGGTACTCCAGCATTAATCTCCCGTTAAATACAGGTGTTTAAAATCAAACTATAATGGGCTGAAGAACTACCTAAAAGAACTAAGTAACTGGTGGATTTCAAGCAGGGTTCAAATTAACGAGGGGATGGGATGACTTCCCCCTTTTGTTATATAATTTCTCCAACTCGTCAAAGAAAATTTCCTTCCCTGCCAGGGAAATATTTTTTATTTTTACTTTAAGTATTTGATATTATTCCTCTTATAAAATTCAAGAAGACACGCAACACTTTCGATATAAACGTACATGGTATGTGTGCGAGCTGTGAGTAAGCAAAAGTATCATATCGCAAGTAAGCTAAACAATGAACAAATCTTAGGTTCATTACTTGGGTTGGCATCACGGCCACATTTCCAGTAATGACGATTGCAGTTTGCAGTATTCAGTCAAGTTTCTTGCATCTCACTCTTTTATTGTTCGTCAGCATCGGTAAATTTGTGACAAGTTACAGAAAGTAATGACAATGATGTATTCCAGTTCGAATCTCAGCCGCCGCCGCCGCCACCGCCGCCGCCGCCACCACCACCACCACTACCATGTTTTACGTAATTAACACGCCAATGCTACTACTTTTGATATTATTATTATTATTATTATTATTATTATTATTATTATTATTATTATTATTATTATTATTATTATTATTATTATTATTATTATTATTATTATTATTATTATTATTATTATTATTATTATTATTATTATTATTATTATTATTATTATTATTATTATTATTATTATTATTATTATTATTATTATTATTATTATTATTACAATAACTATAACCCAAACCTTAGTCCAGCCCTCTCGTAGAGGGGCTGATTCGAACGCTGATTTTAATTAAAATAAAGTAATAACAATATCAGTTATCATTGTTTTCACAATGACACCTCACATCTTTATCCAAATGAACTACAAAAATCCCAAGTAAGTACTTTCCATTGTAAACAAATATTACTCACGCTCTTAAATATATTGCGACAAACTGTTAAGCCCGGTTGCTTTTTTTCTCTTTTTTTCCTTGTCACCTTATTTCACTTAGAAAACTGAAGCATAAAGCACAGTTCTGTTTTATTGTTATTCTAACTTTGACACATACTTCATACTCCTTCAGTTATAATCTCCCTGCATCACAGACTTCTTCCGAAAATCACAGTCACTAAAACTGCGTCACTTAGCAAACTCCAACGCGACGACTGAATGTCTACAACTGTTTCTGACCATACATACACTATCTCAACATTGGCTCTACACACACCTAAAACTATCTGCTAACACCCAAGAGATCCATCATAAAAGCTGGCTGCTCTGGCCGTCTTGACTCACTTATACGAGAATGACATAGTATGGATTTTTCTCGAAATTCATATTTTCATAAATAAGCAGGCTAGTGGATATCTTCCTAACAATCTGACAACGTTTTGTTCTGCCGCGCTCCATTGTTAATATTGTTTGCCCGCCACACAGTGGTATGAGGTACCTTGACCTTGAATCTCTAGTGGCGGTGTCTGGCGTCAAAATAATAAATTCCAATTCGATAGTTCAGGTATTTTGTCTGCATTTTATAAAGTTTAAGGAGATTCTGCATATAAACTTTCCTTTTTATATAAAATTGGAGCGTGTGTGTGTGTGTATTTTCTTCAAATTCCTTCACAGAAAGATGTGTTTATTTTCTTTACATGCACACCAGAGCGAGTGACACAGAGACTTGGAAGGAAAAGAGACGGAAAGAGTGAGTTGAGAGAGAGAGAGTTTGTCAACAAGAGAAACAGAGAGATAGACAGCAACACAATTGTTGTTTAGCAATTGCTCCAAGAGTTCAAAAGCCGCCGATATAACCTTCCATGTTAAAGGCGGTTCCTAAATGGAACATTAAAAAAAAATAGTTTATACGGCAAAACTCAATTATGCCACTTTTTGGTGTGATGAAGCTAGGCACATTTTTGCTTGTGTTTTGGTCTACTTATTTACACCTAAAATGGCTGGTGAAAGGCTGATCAACAGAGCTGCAGCCTGGTTCTGTTTATGAAGTTGAACAAACGCTAGGGGGCTGGTGACTCCAAAAGGCCGTTTAAGCCCCAGATAATGAGTATCATAAGCAGACGATGAACTGGGTCACAAGCCCAGAAGGGGAGATTTAATGTAGCATTAAATGGTAATCCGTGGTGAATGCTACAAGAAGCGATTATTCATTTTACGCCCTTGTCGTAAACTGAAGACAATCTGCATAATGGCAGTGGCCGCTTCATATCTTCATGGCTTTCCATCTCAAATACTCCTCTATCGAGGCTTTTAGTGCCACACTCAGACCTATATATCGTATATGATGAACCTTATTGCTAAGTACGTGCTTGAAAATACGGCATTCATCTGCCTCTGCGCTAATAGTTAAGCTGGCTAGACAAATCAACTGATGTCTTCAAAATGTTAAATACGGTAGTTTCATATGAATTCAGACAACCCCTCCATTGTACTAATTAAAGCAGCGGAAGTACTATATTCCATTCAAGTATTTGATACAGAGATTAAATTGCAAATACATGTTTAGAGGCCTCTTTGAATAAAAAATAAGAAAAAGCTTCGAATGTATACGTTGGATGACCAGCTTACCGACTCCTGGCATACTGTGTTTACCACCTGGAAAAGTTTCAATTATATCGATGGCTAATTGTTGTTCAAGGCACGATACCACGGCGTGACATTAATATCTGGAAAAAATATTACATCTTGATCTTCAGGAAGAAGAGACTATAACTTTGTTGAGCAAGAAAGGATACCTTCAAATACAGAGAAGCCATTGTTATAAATTACAATTAATTTATTGACTACTTCTGATTTTAAGTTTAAATATTGTTAAGTTTAAGTAGTATTTATTTCAATATATAGCTTCACTCCACTCATCAGTCTAGGACGGTATTATGCGAATTGCATATATTCGTGATTGTTACAATTTATGTTCGTTAAACCCTGATGTGCCCTTTACCTTGTTTTACTATGTATTTAACTTACCTTTTGAATAGTATATAATGTGACAGATGGCAAGTCGAGTTACTTTTTCTTCTGTCACTTTATTTCCCTTCTTAATCTGAGTCGGAAAAATACAATAGTTCTATTTTCTATTCAACACAATCTACAATTTGTCGAACTTCAGCTGTCCTGTCCAATCCTAACCTTGACAGACACTTCGTTCACTGTCTCTCTCTACTGTTTCATCTTAACAAACGGTGGCTTCGACTTTGTTTCACTGTAAACAAGTTGTCTGTCCATACCTTCTCTGTTTTATAGGCCAGGCGAAGTGCCAGCGAATACTCTAGCAATTCTACAGCTTTTCTAGCAACTTATCGTAAACCAGGTGGCAGTCGAAATCTTCTCGAATCCAGAAATACCGGTCTTTGTTCCAGTCAGCTCCTTTGTTACCTTGTTTACTCGTCCCGCAGTGATACGGTAGTCGACCTCGGCTCTCTTTGATGTGCGAGGGCTGTCAACCGGAGTTATATTAACATCATTATTGTTTATATATCTATATATAATGTAATTAGGAAAACATAGATGGAGACTAATCCTCAAACAGGAAGGGGAAGCAGAAGAAGAAGAAGGACTGTGATTGGTGAAATGGAAATTATGGTTGGTGCTCAACAGGTTTCTCACTAATGTGTATTGCAATTGTAACGTGTGTGAGCCCAATACCAGCTTTACGTAACTCCTTTATGGGGACATTAAATCTGAAAGCACCCACTAACAGCTGAAGAGCACACATACATACGTATATTGTCATTTGCAATAAGGTGTAGACAGTGACTCAAGTAATATAACGAGGTAGACAATCTCTGTGTAATGAGAAGAAGGAAACTAGACGAAAAGATAGGACGATGATGACGACACGAGCAAAAGGGCAAGTTTTATTGCAGCAGCTAAGTTATGATTGCAAGCACTCGAGTTCTTTTTTTACCTAGACGAAGGAAAGCAATAAATTTCTGCAAGTGGCTGACAAAGCACGCGAGTCTCTAAGTTCATGACGTCAGATCCGTCTCTGCAACTCTGTATTTAATTGAATTCATCCTCGACATTTGCCTTCTTCACGGAAATATATCGGTCTATAATACTGTAAGATAAATGTTGGACTCGAGTTTAATGGATTTTAGAAAGCAATTGATACAGTTCTGGAACTACTACACAACTTTTACGTTAGCATGTTCTTTAACTAACTTATACTGTAGAAAAAAGCCAAAGAAATAGCATCCCATTGGACATTTTCGTTGTACAGGGTGATTCAAAAGTGACAGTAACTGGTTTGAAGATGAAACATTTATCCACAAAGCAACAGTTTTTAGATGAACTTACGCAGTAAAGTCTCTGACACACATTCGGGAGGTCCGGGCTTCGAACCCCTAGGTCGACGTCCCTGATCCATGGGAAAGTGCAAGCCTGAGGTGCGGTGAGGGAAGGGGAGCTGGTTTCCGAATCCCACGTCCCCCTTGGAATTAAGAACCCACAGGGGTGGAAGAGCAGCAGGCCTGAACCAGCCTTCACCGGGATGCTTCTAACTGGGAAAATGTAGGGACCCTGGCCTCTTCTCTATCGTGGCAACATTCCTTCGGATCCAGCCGCCTCATCCATCCTCCAGGTTGGTGCCCTGTCAGGGGCAGAGGCCAAAATGGTCGCCTTTTTGTCGAGGTGCCAAGTCCTCCTCCGCAATTTATCATAGTCTTTGAGTTCGCCTACCACTATAGACTACCCGCAGTAACCTTTGTCGGAGAAGTTGCCGCACTACTCAGGGGAACTTAATTCAAGCATTTCTTTATAGTTCATATAGTTACATAGAGAAATGAAGAGCTCCGCAGGAGAAAGAGAGAGATAGAGAGAGACGTAGGTGCTCAACTAAATAGTCATCACCATCCTTAGAAAACAATTTATGGAAAAAGACAGATACAAACTTTAATATTAAATAAAATTACTATTAAAGAGGAAAATATACATAAACCTACAAAAACAGACAGCCAAAAGCAGGAACTAAAACAAAGTCACAAACTTGTCTCATCTCCAACGGAGCGAAGGTGACAATCGTCTCCTGCGGCGCCAGAAATTAACGCTGACTGACTTCTCAATTGAGAAACGAAAGCCTTTTTTTGAGCTCCATTCTCGAAGGTGTTCTAATCATTGCTGCAGATGCCGTTCCAAAGAAGCCGGCAGTAAGCTTGTTGGCATAAATAAATAATAATTACCATCTAAAGGTTACTTAAAACCCGGGACATAAAGCACTTACAATTGTAAGTCGTCCTTGGGGTATTTATCTCTGCTGTGAGATTCCCTTGTGGTCTAACCGGGAAAACTACGAATCAGTTGGGGAATTTAGTGTCGTACTGGCAATTTTGCTATGGTATCTTAGTGGTTAAAGCAGCCGCTCGATAAGCGGAAGATCCGTGGTTCAAATCCCGTCTATGGCATTGAATTTTTCAGTCCTGATTCCATCTCTTAAACTTATGTCCATGTTTACTATTGTTAAAAACCTCAAAACTCCTTCGACCGCTTGCGTACAGTCCTCTGTAGACTGACCGGTAGCTGCAGAGGCTAAAAGCTGTACATAATTGTTATTAACTGGCAGAGATACTAATTTTTGTGTTTATTTACTTTCTACAGTTTCCAGGTTATTCAAGAGGATGAAAAGCTGTTTATCCAATATGCAACCTTTGACCCAAATGCTAGACTTTCTTCATCCTATCTAGTACATACACATTGTTGAATTTACTGTTATTGTGACGAATCTAAATGGAAGGTAGGCTTACAAACAAGATTTAACCAATAGCCATGCTACCACTACAGCAAATGTCTTTTAATCAAGGAAACCCCGCCATTTTGCCAAGGGCTGTGTTTTTATTTTCTTATTCACTTTCCCCATCCCTTTTATTCCCTAGTCTTCTTATTCTTCTTCCGAGGATGCGCGATGTGGCAGTACGAGGCACGGAATTAGAGGGGGGGGGGGGATGGGAGAAAACAGGTAGGGCTTTCTTTTCTGAATTATGAAAAGTTGGCATGAAAAGAGGCTTAAAAAGCCACTTGCAAGAGGAGACAGAAATAACGGTGCGAGGAAACATAAAGAAAAATATATGTCACATCTCCGATGGGCATTGCCTTTTGGGAACAAAATATGTAAATAATTCCTGTCTGATGTTACCGCCTTATTCTTTCAACTCTCTCATCATCTGCACCGCCTTTTTGATACATATTTCATCTGGATCCTGCCAGCAGGATTCCAATATTCCAGCGTTTCTTTTCCGCTATAGTTAGCAGGTCCTTCTGTCTCTGAGGGAACTTGCCTGTCTTCTACATCATTATCATCATCATCCCTGCTTCACCTTCTACACAGTTCAACCGCAGAAAGGATACTATTCAAATATTCCCTGGATGAGCCGCACAAAGATTTTATACCCTTCTCTGCCTGCAAACATGTTCCTATTAAGTATATAATTACTATTAATACAAGTCCTACTGAAATTATAAGATATCTCTGAAAATGGCTATAAATGTAACAAGAATATAATCCTTCCTGTAATTATCTAAGGCATAGCAAATATCACACACGAGTTACATACAGCGTTTCATGAATTCCTATTGTGTGGAACTTAACCTTCGAAAAGACAGGTTAGCATTTTTACCACAAGTTGACCTAAAATATATATTCTCGAGCAGAGCTCTCTATCGCAAAAATTTGACTGGAAAATGTTAAACTCTATAAAAGATAACCTAAAATATATTCATTTCGATTAGTGTAGTTCGACTGAGGGGAACGAAACGCAAGAATTACGTGTATTTCGATCTTCTTTTGTTGTTACAACAGAAAACTGCATTATAACCTCAAATAAATCTCAGTTTACTTCTAACATTAACAAATAAGTTTTCTTGTGGAAAAATACATTGCTCATTAAAATAAGTGTTAAACACAGTTGTTCCAATGTCAGCTGATTCATCACCAAACCGTTTAGAATTGCTCTCCATTTTGTGTTGTGATAGTTAGTGCTTGTAAACTGTAATAAATTGTTTTAGCCGATTTATGGGCATGAAGTTGGTGACACTGGCTGAACAAAAGAAGGGCCTGTGACAAATTGTAGAAAACAAAGTAAAGAACAGATAGTAAATCTTACACAATAATTTAACGTCTCTATCTATGAAATAAAAAAATCGTCATGAATGGGGTGCAGTACTGGAGGTGGGCCGTGATCAGCACCCGCCCCCCCCCCCAACCGGTTATGTGGTCTTCGCGGCCAGGGACTGCTGCTATGTATGAAATGGCTACGTAAACTTCACTATTTGCAAAATACACTGCTTTGATCCATTACTTAAAAAATGTGCAGCAACCAGACATACCGTATATTACATTCAGATGACTTTCTCATTCATTCTTCAACAAACTACTCTTACAAAACCTTAATATTCTATATGCTTCATATTTATCGAGATAAACATTCGTAAAATGCTTTAACTAAATATTTCCTTGGGATTACGGTGGACATAAGCGATAGCCAAGTCTCTTAAGAGCTGGTTGCTATATTTTGGCTTTAAAATTACGTGTTTTTACTATGACCAGGAGAAAAGAAAAACAAATAACAATTTCTCATTTGAGAAGGTGTAACTATTGAATAATGCAATAGCTAGGAATATCTCGGAAATGGTTAAATCCACAAAATAGTATACAGGACGTTAGGGGTGTAAATGAAGATATTTTGATAATTGTGTATGTATCTTAGCCTGATGTTTTTTGCACAGTCGTAACTGCTCCGCGAAAGTGAATAATGCCTGTCGTATATACTGTCCGTTTTGCGTCACACCTCAAGGCATAGCCGAGAATTTTTCTCGAAATGGACGGACAGACAGACAGACAGATAGCTATAGATATAGATATATACAGAAATTGTGCTGCAGATGCAGTGCGCTGCCTTCCAAGGATTTGGCAACATTGTTGATCTTTCAGTAAGTCAAAAGTAACCTAAGTAATTTGTTTTGATGTTATAGTAGTGTTGCCATTACGTTTCAAATGCCCTAATATATGAGTGTAATGTAGGGTTACCATATCATGATGTCAAAAAACTGGGGGAATTCAGTTATCGACATTCTCGTATTTTACATACTTTTCATTTTCTTTGACCTTTTTCAGGAAATCCTTTTTACAGATAATGCTGTCATAACATTGAGCACAAGTGACATTTTTCATGACGTACATTATGATCAACATTAACTTTACATTTTCGGCAGCGAACTTATTTCGCTCATCTGTCCACTGAACATTTAGCAGAGAAAATATTCTCCCTACAACTGCATTATGTGCAGGTATAGCAAAATAGGCGCACTACTTTCAACAGTTCTATACACTCAACATTACTGCTCATGTATTCGTACCATTTCTCGCCAACACTTCCCTAATTTTAAACTTGCACTTATAATTATCTTTTGGCATCCTGATCTGTATATGATATATCGGCAAAACTAGTCAGTCCAGGCTACAAGAAGAATATGTAGGTTCGTTCAGTGAAAACAAAAACTTTACGGTGAAGCTTCTCTTGTTTACAGTTCACGGTGTCTTCAGCACACAATACAAAGAAAGAAGAGAAAGTGATGCGGCGTACAGGTGCCATAGCGGATAGAAGAGAAAGTGTGAGCTCTCTCGCTAGTTCACAGCATGATCCGTGGTCCCGTGGCAACTGACCGAAACTGCGGCGTGGCGATCGTAGTCGCCTTAAAATGCGGCCGAACTGCCTAGTATGTGATTCGGAAGTACAGACAATTTTATACGTATGCGTTGTGTGTTGTGAGTAATTAGGTACATAACTTGTGAAATTGCTTCTAATTTTGTGCATAAATGTGTGTGTTCTTCAAAACGTAAGTTTCAAGCAACATCAATAATTGATTAAAAATGCCAACTTGTTTTGTACCCGGGTGCCGTTCAGCATACACAAACTGCTCAGAAGCTAGACATTTTTTTACTCCTCCTAAAGATAAAAATGTATTTTACAAATAGGAAAAGTCTATTCCTAGGAAAGACACTAAATTATCTGTTAAATCTAGTATTTGTGACAAACATTTTCCAGAGGACTTTTTAGTGAAAGTTGATTCTTTCGTTGTTCATGGAAACCTAGTTGAAATCCCTAGAATTAAATGGCGGTTAAAGCCAGGGGCAATTCCCTATATATTTCCTAATTTACCCAGGTACTTAACTACAGTGCATAAATCCCGAAAATCTTCACAAAACAGAGACAAAAAATTACTGAAAAAGCAATATTCAACAATCAGTAAATTACCAGATGCAGGATCCAGTCAACCAGTTCTTATTTCAAACGCGCCGTTCTTCAACAATGAGGAATTCACAGAAAACAGTTCTAATTCCTCCAAGGTCACAAACACAAGTGTCAATAATGAAATTGCTACACTGAAGAAAAGAATTAGAAACCTCAATAGAAATATAGTTAGAACTAAAATCCTGCTGTCTAAAGAGAGGGCTAAATTAAAAATAGTAGAAAAGAAGTTCGCTACTAATTGTTGCGAACATAAACGCAATTTAAATTATTTAAGTAAAAAACAAAAGCTGGTTCTAGATACAATGCTTAAAAAAATTCATAATTTGCATTATGGTTTAATTTTTCAGCGTAAAATCATGTAAGCAGATATTTCCCACTGTTCTTCGTTAATTATAATACCAATTATTGTAAAATACCATCCTATATTATGTGTCAAGGAAAGACGATGTTTCAAAACAGTATTTCCAATATTCCTGCTTACGATTTTAGGTATTTAAAATGCTAACTGATAATATGAAACCCATTTTCACCATGCATTCGTGAACTAAAGTAAAGCGACCGCGACACCAGTGCCATCTTGCGAGCGAACCATAGTAACTCCCGAAGAGCTCACACTATCTCTTCTATCCGCTATGCAGGTGCAGTAAACTTTAAGCAGAGTTCAGCAAAGACCCGCTAGAGGACATACAAAGCAATTGCTAAAGGCGCAGCGTGTTAATTCATTTTCAAAATGAATTGAAGTGATAAACAAATAATATAATTTTACTGCTAACTAAAAAACAGGTGGTTTCGCAAAATATTAGAAAACTGAACGGGGGGTCGGAGAAGGTTCTGAAAAACGGGTGGCCCGCGGTATAAACGGGTGATATGGTAACCCTAGTGTAATGTTAAGTGACAGTGGAAGGGGACACCAAGATACTTAGCAGTGTCGTCTGTATGTTTCCAAGATGAGGGGACGGATTATCAAGTCTCAGGAGGTAGAACGGTAGGAAAAAGAGAAGCAAAAATCTTAATTGCACTACTGAAGTCGTTAGAAGCAATAATGACTCACATTGCTCGACAATGTGTCAAATTCCTTTGGTTCAGTCCCTGCCGTCGGTAGAAGATTGAGATTCCTCCCACCGGATATGCGTAAATAGCTGAAATTTCGTCATAATTTTTAAAAATTCAAATTTTTTGTTTTTGTGCTTAAGCATACGCGGTCGGTTGCGCTTTAAATGCAGTTACGCCGTTGCAATGTCTTAGATTTGAAAGATGCGTGCCATGTTTCAATTGGGACATTTGTTACAAGTTGAAGGAAATTAAGTGCTGTGGCCAACCTGCAAACAAGTATGTTGGTAATACTGGTTTATAGGTACGTTTTGTTGTTTTGTGTTGTGTTCGAAGCAAAGTTTTCCAGTGTTCGCTTTGTTTTTGCAACAAAACTGCAAATATTGGAAGTTTTTCTTCAGAAGAATTTTGTGTGCACATTCTCCTTAGCATGTTTGTTATTGTAACTGCTTGATTAGTGTGCAATAATCTATAGATGTGTACGTATTATACTATAAAATTGTGTGTGAAGGTTATAGTGAATTAGGCTCTTTCTTTTCTGTGTAAATATTTTCGTAACAAAACAGCATAGTGATATGTATATATTATTACTTGAACATATATCTATATTTAAAGTATCCACAATTCTAATGACATTTAGAATTATATTGCAATGGAATGGTTACCAGATAAACGTTTCAAAGGCAAAAGGACTCGAGAAAGTTACATCAGAGGTGCAAAGCATGGTCATAACGTCTTTTTAGTACATGTTTCAAGTATTTCCAATGGAACGTTGCCGACCAATATAGATCACAAAACAATTCACCTCCCCTCGTATTTACATACCTTAAAGTATGCTTCACTATGTTTGCCGTTGGTTTCAACATATTCCACTTAGACGCTCCAAAGAATAACGACATTTTCGCTTCAACTCACCAGTCAAGATGTGGGCTCTGATTAAAGGTACCTTACCATTTCACTGTAAAACCGTTACAACCGCCACTCTCGATTGTTATAAATTTCAAAGGCTAGCCTTTTTAAGCTCGTTTTGTATTTATTGTATTTATTATTCTTATCACTATTATTACTAATTTAATTTTATTATAAATGATTGCTTTTCTGAATATATAATATTGGTATCAACTGTTTTTCACACATATTGGGTTTCACCTTCCTACTTTTTAGCATACTATGCATATTTTAACTCTATTAGGTAACGTGGAAGTTTATTTTGGATCCACTCAGTAGAAAGTAAACGAATGTTCTTCATACAAAAGAAGGTTATAAGAATTATTCCCAACATCCATAGTGGATGCCCATACAATCTTTATAGAAGACTGAAGATATTAACATTAATATTAACATTACCCTGCGTGTGTTATATATTCTCAATCCTAGAAATCTTTATATGCAATCGAGCGCACAATTATAACAAAAAATGAAATTCACGAGATAAACCCGAGACAAAAGAGTAGCATCATCATGCCACAGCAAACCTTTCTTGCTTCCAAAATGGCGTATGTTACGAAAACATAAAAATGATCTTAAGCAAAAGTTGACAATTTTAAGAGTTTAAAATTGTTGCTAAGGGGTACGTATGCTCAAAATCATTGTATTCTGTACAAGATTAAATGGATGACAAATAATCCTGTTAATGGTTATGTAGGTTTTTAACGGTTAAATGAAATTAATTAAACCATCGTCGGATATTTAAAGGGATATGTATAACTCCGCTGACTGCTAACATATGAAAGTATGGAAATATTCGTCCATGAAGATTATTCAAAGACTTTTGAAAGCGTCTGTACAAGTTCCTAAGGAAATTATTAGCTTCAGATCTTGGTTCAATATCGATATCAAACCTCAGAATCGACAAAGACGCTTTCTTCTGATTCAATAAATTGCTTACACCTTATTAGAGCGACGGGAATCCAGGCTTGAGAAGCCAGTCAAGGAGAGATTTCGTGCTACTCAGCGAAATTTCAAAACGAAGCTAATGATATTAAGTGATGCACAGGTCCCATTGTGAAATATTGACAAGCGTAAACTTTTATATTCACAAAGACTGGTTATGCACTTGTGCTTTTCAGATGAATAACCTATATAACGAGCCTTCTGAATTTAGGGATAATAATTTGTGTTTTATTGCACACGGATCTGCTGGCCCACTAGAGATGAAAACATTTCCACCGCTGTAAGGGTTACACATAGCTCTTCCTATTGTTAGCACTCAGCAGCAGTGACAGCGCAACACAACAAAGTACGGTCGTGGCGCCAAGCCTCCCCACACCACTCTCACGAGCAAACACATGACTAACAACAATCAAGCGGCAACACAAAGGGTTTTTGATTATTCGAGAGGTATCCGGCAACCAGCCTGTTTGTAGAAGTTCGAGAAAGCTCCAGGCTACGTCATCCTCGCTATATAAGGATACGAGTTACAGTAGTTACGGTTACAGACAGGAGTCAGTCAGTATGTGAGTGACTGTGAGACAGCTGTGTGTGGTACTGTCGTGAAAAATACGCCACGTCGAAGTGAAGAAGCTTTAAGGAGTGTTGAGTGACTGTGGCGTGAGAGTTAGTGTATGCAAGACAGAGAAAGTGAAGAAAGATAGTAAAAAGAGTGAGTCAACGTTAGGAGAAGTAAACAGTTGTGAGTTGTAATATCATGAGGTACTGTAGACTGTGTTAACACCAGTAAAAGAGAACTGTGTTGTTTTAGAACAAACTAAACTGAGAAAAAACTAATTAGACCGAACCTGTCATTTTGTTACAATATGCTGCCCTGCATTTGTTTTGTAGACGGTTCAATTAGAATTCTATTTTTCGGAAATGAGCAATTTTTACTCTCTCTCTCTCTCTCTCTCTCTCTCTCTGTGTGTGTGTGCGCGCGAGTGCATGTGTGTGTTGTGTGCGTGAGCATAACTTAAGGGGGTAATGGGCGAAATGTAGATCTACCACAATTTTGAATTAGACTTAATTTTTATGCACATATTAGTGGTATAAAACAAATTCAGTCAAATTTCGTTTTTATATGGCCTGGTTGCACAAACGTTAATGAGTTCAACGGCCTGAAAATGATTTCAGTCAAGCTCAAATAAGAATTGTGGTTCTATAAAGATTGATCTAAGATCATGACATTTTGATCTAAGTTCAGATCTCATAGCTGAATTTTCTCCAGTTAACTTGATTGAACTTAGGTCAGAACTACTGCAACAGGAAGAAATAAACAATAAAGCTTTAAATCAGATAAAAAAATGGTAATGTAGTTATTTGGATAGTAGGAGAATTGTTTCAAGTTGTACTGTGTCCAAAAAAACAAAATTTTACAGTAGAAGCAAAAATTGATTACTCCTAACCAAGATAATGGTTCACCAAGGTAAAATGTGAAGTTATGTTTAAGGATTAGTTCTGGAAACGTGAAAAAGTACCAATTTGCAATTGTATTGTTCAACTTTATGGAAGATGTCTTGGACTTAAATATGCTTTGATCCAATAACTAATAAAATATACATATAAAAAACAATTAACAGGTAAATAAATATTAACCTCGAATTAAAATCCCCAATGAGGTCCTTCCATTCAACTTCTTTCAGATAATTGAAAGTGCGTATTTTTATTTCACTATATGTTTATACTTTTCAATTATGATATCCACCAATATATCTCTTTCTTTGTGTGTGAAATTTCACCATCTCTCTTTTTTCTTATTTTGCGACTTATAAATATTTGCATATATCAGGTCTATCGATAATTGTATCTTTCTACCTCCGATGCTGAAAAGGAAGTGATTTCTCCTATCCAGAAGCAGAGATTAACAATATTGCCAGAGGTACTGAGATCATCACTCGCTGATGTTATCTTATTTTTAAACAATGGAATTCTACTTTGATCTAAATTCAAGCTCTAGGCTTAGATTAAATCTGATCTCCAGTCAGTGATATTTATGCAGTCGGGCTTAAGTTCAATAGTTTTTTTTTTAATTATTACAATCTTTTTCTTTAAATCTGTATTTTTAAATATATCTTCTTATACAGTTATTGAGTAAAGCGGCTAAACTTTTTAAAATGACATAGAAGCATACAGAAAAAGTGCCAACCCTTGAATATACAATATCTTCATTACAAAGCGATAAAAATATAGTTTTATTTTTATTTAAGAATCTAATGCTCTATTAAAGAATTCCACGCCTAGATTTTTTAACAATAGTAACATTTTCAGCTTGCTAGTATGGAGTTTTAGTTTGCATTAAGTTTGAAATGTGCAAATATGTGGTAAAAACTAACGTCTGGAAAGTGACATCTAATGTCATTTAACACCTAAGGGGTGTTTAAATGGCGTAGAGGGTTAAATGTGTGTATAATATATAAGTGTTGAAACAAATGAAACAATATGTGCTAAGCAACCTATTACGTCATACATATGTGATCTCTGATACATTATCATTTTTCATTTAGGAAATAAATTAATTATTTTTACATATTTGAATGCTAAAATTGCATATATCATACGCCTGTATGAACTTTTCATTCTGATATTCACAAAATTTAGCGCGTAAGCGAAAGCGAACTTCCTAAACATATACTTGTGTCACGATCGTTCAGATTATACACTATTTACATTAATAACTGTAATTATAAATATTTGCATATATCAGGTCTATCGATAATTGTATCTTTCTTTCTGTGAGCCTATCCAAGGTACCTGAAATTTGAGACTTGTTCTAAAGGTTAATTGTCTAAAATAGTTTTACATCTTATTTGTTACTTACTCCCAAAAACCATTATCTCATTGAAGAAAATAAAGTGAGAAAAGTTAACTGAACTGGAGTTTTGTTGTTTGTCACACTGGTGTCAGCAGTGGGATTGGTCAAATTGTCATTTTGTTACAATATAAATATTAGGTTACTGTTTTTTGCAACCAGAATTGCATGGCTAGGTTTAACGTTTTCATATTTCTGCGTTTCTACGTGCACATACATTTCCCAGTAGAGCTCGCCCGTTTGCACCTCTTATAATCCAAGAAATGTGACGGAAGCCATTTTCTTCCTGGAATTGCCTATTAAGCACTCCGACAAAAAGCAAGGTTTTTGTGGGTCCAGCACTTTGGTGGTCTCAAGTGAGAAAGGTAAACAAACGGCACGGTTCTCCACTGTCGGCGAGGTAGCCTGAAAATATTCCCACCCATCTTTCCTCCACGGGATTAATGGCTTACTTTGAGGGCTCGTGAATAATTCACAGCTTCCGCATAGCACGAAACATTAAACACGTGCTAATATTTGAACACCCTGCACTTAAGGCGCGCGGCACTCCAAGATAACCGATTGCTTTAATCGATATCTTCCGCTTCATCTAGGGACGACGATGATCCCTGAGCGCTCAGCTTAGCCAGGTGATGCACTACATAACCCAATCAGTCGCAGTCAGGTACAACGCGGTATCAATAATTATTTTCTAAAGTCTGTCTCACCCTTAGATGACAGTATGGAGTTACTGACTCTGTATCCGTGGCAGTTAATAAGTATATTTTAGGCTTATGGGTAGAACGTCAGAAGAATGAGAGGGACCAAAGGAATGATCTGCTCACGTTGGCAGTCTGTTTACCACAGCAAATCATAACAAGAATTCGTTGAACAAAATTACATCTAGACAAATTTATCCGTTAAAACTGACACTACACTGCATGTTGTTATAGCTGACCATATCAGAATTTCAATTGCTGGTTACTTTCCCAAAAAGTATATAGTTACTTGCAAGTAATGACCCTGGTGCATAGTGTTTCATAGTCAACTGTTCCTACAAGGGATATAACAACAAATATTCGATAATATTACAGAAGGGGTGCCCACATGTCTTTGTAGCAAATTCCTGAAACAGCAGTTTCTGTTCAAGTAAATACCTATAAGGGAAGGCAAATAACACTGATGACGTCAAAGGGGTTTCTTACCAAACAACCAACTAAAGTTACCGACTGGTCAAATCCAAGTCACCTCAGCTTCTCTGTAACATTCCCCAAATATTTCACTTTCTCTAACATATGATCATAGTAGGCACAGGAAGCATTCTACCCAAAAATCTACAACGGTGTTTCACAATAAACATTTGTTCTGAGGTTCCCCCAAATTGTAGAAATATCCGTGTGTGATGAACTTCCTATTTAAGTTCATCATCTTTGAGGGATGGTAACCTTTCACATGGAAACCTTTCTTAATTTGTTAGTTTCTTAAAAATATATCCAACTTTTGAGATTAAAAACTTTACCTATATAAGCCATAACTTTCTGCAAATAGCTCGTGAATTTCACAATTTATTTTAAGTAACTTCTTTTTTGTGATATCAGCAATTTTTGTTATTGCTTAGAGTTTTAAAATATCGACTGTTGCTTTTTGAAGTCATCTTTGCAATCACTTATTTCTCGCGATGCAATGGAATTTTATAGCCTGTATATAGTGAACTAATTTTATGGATGATTTCTTTCTGATTAGTATGAATTAATAACTCAAAAAATTAAATTTAAGACAAATATATATTTTGATATTTAATGTTAAACATTTTCCAAGAATATCTCCCGTGCTTCACGTAGAAGATTTAATAATGATATTCTCAAAAATGGCAGTGTAATCTTGATAAGAATATTATATGTTTAATATAATTCAACAACAAAATGTAAATAATGAGTTTTCTATAAACTCATCTTTATTTTGAAATATTTTTGTAAATATAATTTGTAAGAGATACACAGTTATTTTGCGAAAATAGAGATCAGTTTTCTTTCCGTTTCTTTTTTGGCGTTTACCATTTCAGAGGTATTCGCCGAACTTGATTTCAATTTTCAAATATTCGCCACCTTTCTGAAGTTATGTCGTAGACAGGAGCATCTATTTAACATATAGCGACCCGCTTTTAAAGATTTGATTAATCACTCAGTTGTTATCTTTTGCGTATAAAAAGCGTGTTATGAAACAGCCTCTTATAAACATTAATGTTTTGTGGGAAGTTGCACAAATATGGACAGGTGAATGTATTCCATCAAATACTTCTCTTTTGTATAATGTATAATTGAGTGTCTGTCGGTATAATACGAATGTTCTATAAGAAGGCTGAATACATCACTTAATGTTTGCCTTGTTCCCCCCTTCTCCTTCGCTCCTGATTCAGAAATTTACCTGTGTTCATACTAAGTAAACATAAACGCCATAGGAACCCCAAAATATCGGTTGGTGCACTCTGCTGTGCCTGGCGGTATCATGCAGAGTGTCTGGCACATAACTAACAAAGCAGAGGGTGTTTTCGATGACGTATGCTGTAGGAACAAATGATATATTTGTGACTTTGTAGTAAACAGAGGTTCTGCACGCAAAGAACGCACACAGCGGTGAAGGCGCCGCAAGAGACTAGCAGCATGCAATAAATCATACAGTTTACAAGGGCGATGCGTAAGGCAAGGTGTTGGGGGAGTGTTCTGCCCTCGGGGGCCACGCTAAATTCACGTGCTACTGCGTGAAGAAGCTGACGTTCACACAGCCCCAGGCATTACTCACACCATATACAGGGGAGGGATGTTGCTGATTTGTTTCTTTTTTATTGGATCGCAGATAGGTTGCGGTTCACCAGAAGATCGCCGCAGAATGGGGTTGCAGCATCAGTCGATATTCTCGTGTATTGATATCGAGATTTAACTGCATAAAAGAATTTTAAAAATCACATGACTTTTACATAATTAGTAAACCCCAACGATAGACGGAATCTTACTACATACAATTGTAGGCAAATATATTTTTATGTTGTAAACCATTTCCGAAATATTTCTTGTAGTTGAACAGAGGGATAGGACCACCAATTCTTCTGGCCAAAATAAAACAAACTCGTAGTTATATGCCAGTGAAGAAAATGTCTGTTTTTCATTCTACATTAGTCAAAGTGCCTTTATAAATGGAACTTTGTATGTTGGCAACAATGGCCGGGTGTGATGTATATTGTAAGTTGGTACTTCTGAGAGCGGCCTGTGACTGTCAGGTGCTCCTTGAATATTGAGCGTCCTAAGTTGGTTAATATTGAACAAGATATGCTCACAATACTTACGCTGCGTGGTTAAATAAATAATATTACAATCCAAGAACATGTTCATTCAGAAGAGATATACTCAATACAGTTAAGGACTTTTATAAACAACTTTATGCAACTTGCATTTGCAAGCAAAGGAATAATCAAAACACACAATCACCACCAATTTTGTACAGTGAAATCAGAACTGCCATTGTCAAACTAAAAAAGAGAAAATACCAGAAGAAGATGGGATAAACAATGAATTACTGAAACTAGTGGAAAGTCATTTAACACCCATATTCTGCCAAAAATTCAACAAAATCCTAGGAACAGAAGTAATTTCAGAACAGTGGAAAAAAGCACAATAATTCTTATGCAGAAAAAAAGGCCCCAGAGAGGACATAAACAATTGCATAGCTATAAGTCCGATGTCAGGCATCTACAAGCTTTGTTCAAACAAGAAGAATGTCAAGATTTACATAATTCATAAAACTTTCAGTAAAAATATTGAGAACTTTAAGAGGAGTGGTAATTTAACTCATTAAGGTGTAATTTCTATATATTTGGATTACCTTGTGAACAAACTCATGCATTGAGTTGGACTGTTCCTGTTAAGAACACGAATAATCCAGAAGCATATACTCAGATTATGAGAGGCAGAATGCGTGGTGTTGGAACAGCAGAAACACGATACAGCGCGGCTCCGGCGTAAATTTTGTAAAGTGCTGAGGCAGACATCAAATCCACTTAAACTCTGATTTATCACAGAGCCACCTTTCCGTACGTAAACACACTGTGTCGCTGGAAATTACCTCTCGCCAGATACCATCTACAGATTAGCGCAAACGAACACCCAAGGTAGAATTTGAAGAAGAAGAAGCAGAAGCAGAATAAAAAACAAGGAAAGCAGTTAATCACTCTGGTGCCCGCTGGAATAAATTAGCCGCTTCTCTGAGGTCTTAACTCAGAAATTCTTCCTTCTAGCCATCAGCACGGAAAAACGGTGCACACGGAAGATTTACTGAGACTTCCTTAGGGACTCAGAGGGAAGCGTAGGGGAAGGGAATGGAGTCAGTGTGTAACATTACATCAATAATGCTTCTCCTCTTACCATACTAGTATATTTATTTATTCTCTCACCTTTTCACATCGGTAAAAATGAGAAAAAAATGATGAAAAATACATTTTTGGATTTTCATATCTAAAATTACATGTTCCAGCTCTCCAAACATTGATACCAAAATTATAAGTACATCACAAAATTAAACATTTAAAAAGAATTTAATAATACCAGTAATACTTTTCAGTAAAAATTAATAGAGGAAAAGAAAGCAAAAAGGGGGGTAGCAATTTTAAAAAGAACTCAACAGTTTCAACGTTTTTGTGGCGTCACGTCAGTCAGAACGATGACTCCTAGCTTGTCTGATGAAGTGAACAGACCTAAATAATTTCTTGGAGCGTCTAAGCACGTGAAAACCAACGGACACACAAAGTGATCATTGCAAATTGTATTTTATGTTTGGCTGGTGAATTATAATACACGTACATTGATAGACAACATCTCAGTGAGAAGGTTGGAGCAAACGACGCTATTATCAGAATTGGTGTCATTCTTTAACACAACTCACGCATACCCAGAAAGAGAAATCTCATACATTTATCGGCGGCAAAGGACTCATTCAAAGAGACTTTGACACATTATTAGGTGGAGCGAAGCATTGATACTTCAAATAATATTAACAATGTGTGATCGGCAATTAAAGGGCTTTAAATACCCATTTAAATGTCTACTTGTGCCTTCTGCATGTGGGCCTAACCCTTACTGATGCTGAACTCTGAAAGCTAACTTTTAGTTAAAACACATCAGTTATTTCCCACGGATCCTTTTAAATATAATGTTGGTCAACCTGCTTCTCCAAGAGCTATTTCTGGATTGGCTACATTGCCTGCAGTGTCGTATGTAGCAAAACCGGCGTTAAACACTACAAAAAATGCCAACCGAGGAAAAGAGAACCCAAGAATTAGTATATTTCGATCTTCTCTTGTTGTAACAGGAAACCAATTTATAGTTTCAAATACACCTCACGTTATTTTTAATATTAATAAATAACAATTCTTCTGGAAGAATACATTAATTGTTAAAAGAAAAATTGGAAATGGTTCATTAAGCGATTTCAATGTATAGTAAATTTTTTTTCAGCGATTTACAGGATACAATTGGCGACACTGAGTAAACAAGGAAAACAAAGAACTGGTGATAACTTCAAGAGCAGAAAGAATGACCAGGTAATATCTGGTATATGTTAATTGAACGTCACTACCTATAAAATACTCACATCGTACTTATTAGAACGTTAATAATAGCTTAAAAAATAGAAATAAAAAAATTAATAAAAGTTTAGGATTCAAAAACGTCTTATTTTAAAAACCATGGTTACTTCAGGTCCTATTGTAAACACAAATGTACAACGTGAAATATTTAAACTATATTTTTGGACCGGGGTGATGCTGCGACATGTATCGAAATTCTGTTACCTTGTTTTATTTTATTTTACTGCAGTAACTTAGCCTGTCTTTATCGCAGATTTATTGCATTTTATTTACGACCGCACTAGTACAATTGGAATGCGACGAGTAAAACAAAAGCCAGAACAAAACACTAACAAACGTAAACAAATAGCGTTATGTACAAATTTGTTGAGGTTGAAAAACTGTGCAATAAAATAGATAACAATTTTTAATGTAGTTCACGTCAACTGGTATTCTAGGCATTTTCACGATCAGGATATAGGATGAACAATGACAATAAACAATGCTATCAGATAAAAAATTTCTTCCAACTAAGATTTGATTTCAATTATTAAAACGTTAGTATTAATAATAGTCCATTTTGTATTCTTTAGATATAATAGTATTCTTATTATTTAATATAAAGTTAATATACATAATTATATAGGAAGCAAATTCCAAGCGGGGAGCTAGGTTCAACTGTCTGTGTAGGTGTCGAGATTTTCTCCCGTTGGGAGACCTGCTACGAGGTGCACTCAGCCTCGTTAAATACCTGCGCAGCCAATTAAGGAGTCATTTGATAGAAGCGGCCATAGTTTCCAAGACCCCTTATAGTGACATAGAGGGACAGAGACGCTCATCGTTTCCCACCCTCTAGTACTGCACCCCTATGTCTTCAATATCTCACTGATCTTCAATCTACCGCCAATGTCCTGTTCATCGGGAATAAATGTTATATAATTGGTGAACCATAAGAAATAGAGTAAAACTTACTTCAATAAATATGTATTTACCTAAAGGAAAGAAGTTACTTGAGTTTGCAAACCGTTATGCATTTATATTAGCATTATTTTTCTCCTCCTGATGCAATGCAAAAGGTAAAGAATTTCAAAGCTGTATTATAGCAACGCACTTTTTAAGAATTTGAATAGCTTCAGGAAAATAGCTCTTATAAGGCCCGGACGCTGACTAGAGGTTTTGATCTTAGTTCATAATATAACGTTTTCCAACGTCGTAGAACAACTTAAAGTCGCTGCTTCTCGGCAGCAGCTATCACTTGTTTTTTAGCTTCGGAGTATTCGACAGAGCGCAGTTCCGTAGGAAAATGGCGTAAAACAAGAAACAACAGAGGTGCTCAAATTTCACCGGTGAAGAAAAAACGTATTGATGGATATTGCAACTGAAAGGTCCAAACATATAGTAGGGGGAAAAAGACGTCGCAGAAAGAAATTGCATCGAAGGAAGTCACTGAGGACTTTAATTTGAAGTTAATTAAGTTCTTACCATTATTCGTTTTATTTTTATATGTTACCAATTAGTAGATCAAAGCATATTCAAGTCAACTCATTTTACTTAAATTTGAAAAACACAATTAATTACAAATTGATTTCACATTTCGTGTTTCTAGAAGCCTGAAACACAGTGTTTCACATTTTGCCACTTGTACCATTTATTACTTATTTTTTCGTTTTACTGATCTAAGCTCAATCAAGTTAATTAGAGAAAATTCAGCTGACAGATTTAATCTTAGATCAAGATTTATACAATCAAAATTCTAAGTTCAGGTTAACTGAAGATCATTTTCAGTTTTTTTTTTTTCCGGCTTGTCACTTTTAATTATATTTAGTTTTTCTTCATAACTGAAACAACTACAGCTGCTCTTCAATACCCTTTCTATTGCACAGTCGTATGTAGGCCTTTCTTGCACTGCAAGACTGCTCATATTTCCCATTCAGAGCCCCAATATTTCCTAGAGCTGGTCTAACACCGCGTGATCTGTTAACCTAAAATAGAGCAAGCATCTTAAAATTTCACAAAAAATCCCTATTTGTTACTACTAAATAGCAATCTAAGCAAAATATTTCGTAAGCTACAGAGATTTCACGTGACGAACTCTTTCAGCGCTTCCAATCCACCGATGAGTCGCGATTGCTTCCGGAAACCTACGAAGTATTCAAGGTATAGGTTGCGCGTTTGTTCTTGACGAATGACCTTGAGCAGAAATCCAGTGAGTAGGCCTACCCTTAATAAACAGGTCAGCAAATGTTTATGCTACTATAACAGACACCTCTGTTTTCCTCTGTCGCGTTTGTGTATACAATCGACTGCAAAAGTTTTGTGCGGAAGAAGTAACGCGCGACCAGTGCTGAATCCCCCTGTGCATTTTCCGTTTTTGCACTAAAGCGTGAGGTTTACCAACAAGAAGTATTTTAAATAACATTCAACATAGCTGGCACAAACTAAACAACGATTAAGTAAAAAAGGAGATATGGATTAAAAATCATACAATACACAGCCCCTAAATGAACACAAGAGAATCAATACGTAAAACGTCTACTACATTGATATACTATTGACATAAAGCTTACTTTGCATTATTCAGTTTAATAAAACCGCTAGGAAGTATAGTGCTGCCATCCTGCGGCGCGTAGCTAATTAAAATTTATTGAAAGATCTAAAAGCACGGCTCACGCAGAAAGAAAAGTGTTACACGCGATTAATTAAAAGGAAGGGATGCAAATTTAACTAAGCAAAACCAGCTGCACAGAGGTTTATTAATACCCTTTCACTTTTCCAAATTAGTTGAACAAAACCGATAATTAGTGCAGTGCTAGCAAACGAGGCATTATGCAATTATTAACGACAATTACTAGAACAGACAAAATGCCTGTACTAACGTGAAATTATAATGATTATAATAAGGTACAATGAAGAGATACGGATTTGTGGTTGCGTGTACAAAGGCATTAGTTGCATCAGCAAGCTGCAATTAATTTGTCTGTAACAAAACCACAAGTAAACCTCACTGCTCCAGTTGTACGGAAAATAGGTCTATTCAACACACTCAAGGTCCAGGGAATATAATATGTTGCTCTGTAATTTGCACTGGTAGGAATTTATGTTTTTACTACGTACATTGAATATAACTATTGTATTCCATACAAAAACTGGATATCGATAGTCTGTTTTCAGACTTCTGAATGCACGTTTAGAAAGAAAATCAGATCAATTGAACTCACATTACTTTCTCTAATCTTGTAGTAAATATTCTTACAACTCTTATTCCTATATCTTCCTCGTGTTAGTCGAGATAAACTTATAAAATTATCAACCGCTGATTATAGATGCAAGGGGAGTATGGGAATACAGTAGGCTTTGAGCGATAATCAAATATTTTAAAGTTATAAAATTCCGTTCTCTTTGGACGTATAAACATAAAAATCTGATGTGTTGCACTCACATGACTTTCTCTACTCTTGTACTAACCATTCTTACAAACTCTTATTCCTTAGTTATTGCTTATTTCCTTGTAGGTGGAAGGGGAATGTTAGAATACAGTAGGCTTTGTGCGATAGTCAAATCTTTTAAAGCTTTGAGATTCTGTTGTCTTTGCACGCCTAACATATAAAAAAATGAACAACGATGATCCATTTCACGAAAGTTATGTTTTCCGAAACTCACACATATAAAAAGGAATATCTCCGAAATGGTTCACCTTACTAGCAAATTTATTCAGACATAAATTGTGTATTTTAGCATGACCTACATTTTTTGTACACTATGATTTGGTCTATCTCAAACGGTTTACCAGTTATGCAAAAGTCGTCCAGAGTAAATACGACTACAGGGGCTATAGCCAGAAAATTCAAGATATACATTTCATTTGTCATAAAAATATCTCAAACATATGACATTTTAATCAAAATCGTTAGAGCCATATTCAAGAAAATCAAAATTTTCGAAAAATTTTCCAAGTAAAGGGTAATTTAGGGTGGGGCTATTTTCTTCAAAATCTTCGTGACGCATCCTTGAAAGACATTAAACTTAAATACCAACTTTGGTTTTTAACCCTCTTTTCGCTTTTGAGTTATGCTGTCCACAGACTGACAGACTGACACACAGACGCACACACAAACTGCTTTTTTCGATTCCAGGGGCCTCGATTCCGATGAAACCTCGACATCGAAATTTTGCGTCGATTACAGTACTTCCTCTACTCATTATACGTACTAGAGAAAACAAAAACTGGTCTGTGTGTGTGTCTTTCATATAAACGTTTTTTATTAAGACATGTTCCATTACATACAAACGCCTATGATCGACATTATGTTAGGTAGCATTTCTACAAATGGTTTCCTTACAACTATTCTTTGTTATTTATTTGTAAGAGTTTAAAGCTCATATTATTAAAGTATTTTTGAAACATTTTAGCTGTTTTTCCACTAGATTTTGTTTGTTAATAGGTGTCTTTCCATCTTTCTGTGTCACGGAAGTTTTAAAATAGGCTCCTTCACTATTTAATAACCCACATTCCCATAGAATAAGGTTAGTGATGGGGTTTTCTGTCTACAAATAATGTTCAGTCGTCTGTTAACGTAAATCTGTAAACATATTCAAGAAATTTTTATGGCCAGTCAAAGCCATTACATTGCGACCAGCTCTTAAAAGATCTGACAGTGGCAGTCTTATGCATTACCCTGTTCCCACTATACCCATAAGCAAATATATAATAAAACCATTTATTCAGATATTTGTTTCGATTAAGGTGAATTAGAAGAATGATCGTTTTAAGGTTATTTTACACAAGAGTGAGTAGAGAAAGTCATGTGAGTGCAACACATCAGATGTTTTCCCTTAAGGGTTCTCATAATAACTTTTCGAATAATAGGAGCCCTTGTCAAAATTATGACTAGCTTAAAACATCTCAAAGAATAGAAATCATATGTAACTTAACGTAGGGGATAACTTGCATACTTAGACCCATTGTAGCTACAACCACTCAGGAGCAAGAATGAACTGAAGGAACTACAGTAGGACACAGGTCACATTTCAACGCTGGAGCTGCCTACAACAACGGCACCACCGACTTTACTTTCCTTTCCAAGAAAGCTGTGCTAGGGATCACTCCGCTGGGTTTGGACCCGTTTTTCGTGTAGAATCTTAAATTGAAAAACAAGTTTGTGCTGTAAAAGGGATTTTGTGTTATCACATTTGGAAACAATGGCACTGCAGCTATTTTTGCGCCGTTCCATGTTGTACAAACACTATTCAATACATCTTAAAGAAAGAGTGACAAAACAGTACTCGGTAGCAAATGAGCAGAGGATGCAATCCATCACGACAACTGGAGTCCCTGGCCCGGTGTTGTAACTCAGAGCACGTCCTTGAAGAGGATGATGAAGGCGATATCACCGAGGGCTATAACACTGACAGATATCTGATAAACCGACCCTCCCCGACCATATCCCCATTCATCATTCTATAGCAGCACATATACGTCCGCCAGAATATATTAAACCTTTTCTTGCAATGTGCTCTGTAGCCTACTTTATCTACAGCACAGTCTCTAGTGATGCATACAGAATTGGCTGCCACTAAATCATTTTCTACCTAACTCGCTTATGAAGTAAAATGTGTTTTACCGCCTTTATAAAGCACCGTAAAAAGTAAGCTTTCCATGGCCAGCCATAGAAATGGATTTTCATTTAGGTAATGCATTTGTAAAATTAGAGCGCCTCCTTAGCGGGAGACATGGGTTCAATTACCGGTAACGGTGCAGAAATTTAATCCGTTGGTTATATTTAGGGGGTACATCGAGCACAGTCAAAAATACAAGGTTCCTTCACAACAACACGAAGCATTGAACGACTCTACAGCTGTTTTTTAACACTATCAAATTTATACTAGCCACTAAATTACCACAGCAGTGTATAATATTTTTTAGATTTTCAAGGTTAATATGTCTTTCTCCACTGCCTTTATTTAAAGTCAATTCTTGTAAAACCATTGTTTTCTTTTTAAAATTATAAAGTTTCTACAATTTTCATTATGTACCAACTATTTTCATTTACTTTTTTCTCTTTTAACCACTGTTCTTAATGATATCGTAATGCAATTGTATTAATATTATTGTTCATTTGTGTTATTTCCAATATTTCTATTTTTTAAGAAACTGTAATATATTTTTTTCACTTTCTCTACTGGTAAGTAGAGGAAGTATTGTATTCCACCCAAAAATTCCATGTCTAGATTTCACCGGATCAAAAAAAAAAAAAAAAAAAAAAAAAAAGACATTTTTGGAAAAAGGTCCGTGTGTGTGTGTGTGTGTGTGTGTCAGTCTGTGGACAGCATAACTCAAAAACGAAAAGTCAGTTAAAAACCAAAGTTGGTATTTAAATTTAACATCTTTCAAAGATACGACACGAAAATTTTGAAGAAAATTGCTCCACTCTAAACTATCCTTTACATGGAAAATGTGTAAAACATTTTGATTTTCTTGAAGATGTCTCTAACGTTTTTAATTAAAATGACATATGTTTAAGATATTTTTATGACAAATGAAATGCACATTTTGAATTTTCTGGCTGTAGCCCATGTAGTCATGTTTACTGTCAATAACTTTTGAATAACTTGTAAGCCCTAAGAGATAGGCCAAATCTTACTGTGCAAAAAATATTGATCTTGCTAAAACACCCATCTATGTCCAAGTAAATTTTTGTTACATGAACCATTTCGGAGATATTCCTTATTATTTGTGTCATATTGGGAAAACTTACACTTTCGTCAAGTGCAACATCGTTTTTCAGTTTTTTGTGTTAACAGTACGAAGCGAACGGAATTTGAAACCTTTAAAAGGTTCTGTTAATGTTGTCAGGAATAGTACGGATCTATTTAATAGATGAAACAATCAATATTATTTTAATGAATGTATTGGACAATTTATTAACGCTTAAAAGCCATTATTGTTTTCATGAAACACTTTTACAATTTTCTCGCTAAATATGGCGGACTTCTTCGCTAACAAGCACAATGGCTAGGTACTCGATGTATGATTATTAATTCTCATCGTTATAATATCGATCAAAATAACTTCTTGCTCCCTCGTTGTAACACAATGTGGTATGAAGTTCTAAAATATTTTGTTATCTAAAACCATTATAATTAAATTATTTGTTTTTTCCCTTCGAGCACTATTCACATTTAAAATCAACATTTGCAACCAGAAATGTATCCAATGTTAGGTTTAGTAACCACATACTTATGTTTTTCTTATGGTGCAAAGAGCACGAAACAGTCGGAAGCACTCAAAAGCACTTAGGTAACGGAAATGGGTTATGAAAGCAAGAGTGCCTTGCGAGAGTCGAAGTCATACCCTTCAAATTGCACTTTACTCTGCATATCCCCCATCCCCAGTCGGCTTTCATTTTCGCCGCCCCAATCCACTTCAGCATCCCTGGATTTCTTTCCTTCCTTTTATACTTCGATGTGGATGCAAGAGGGAAAGACAGCGGTAAGTGAATTTAGTTGGAAATAATTTTGTGACACTGGTAAAACGACGCAATAAATTTTGTGCCACATAGATTTAGCATCCCCTAAAAAAATTCACCCTTCTTTCTTCCTTTGTAGGTTCCAAGTACAAGTGTAAAAAACGTGACAAAGGAATTTAATGATATTTGTGTTTCCTCAGAGGCGATTTCACGGTTCATATCGCTTCCTACTTTGGAAGGAATTCAATTCCACTTCAGCTCTGTTATATTTGACAGTCTTTCATTTCAGCTCCTCAAATAAAGGATTTATTGATATCATAACGTTTACATCTATTGTCCATATAGGAATATTAAGTAATGTGTAACAGTCACACCAAGCAGGATAGCTCAGGCCCGCATTTGGGAGGCCGCTGGTTCGATTCGCCTCGACCAAGCTTTCTGAGTTGTTTCTTTCTTTTTTTGTAGTTTATTCTTGTAGCTAGAACAATCCTGTTCTGGCAGATTTATAACTATTCTTGTGTCGTTATTAAAGCCACAATTTTCAGTACCGCATCGTGTGTAGGAGGTCAGTTTTGCCGTGAGTGTGTTCGCCCAAACCTAGAGGCCAGCACTGAACGAAACCGTCCCATGCACACGGTAGGCAGACTAAGAATTGTGGCTTTAGTCATTATATAAGCTCTTAATAGCCTTAGTTATATGCAAGATATATCTTTTTGTCCAGTATGTCAAATAAGTTACATCCATCCATAAAGTCAAAAGGTTTTTCGAAGTCAATGAAGGCTATATGCGTTTCTGAACTGACATCTTGTCACTTTCTAAAATTCCTTTAATCTAAAGGTGTTGCCATTATAGGTTCGACTTTGTCTAAAATCAGCCCGTTCTTCTTCAAGCAATTCCGTTATAGTTTTAACACGGTTATTAACTATTCTTGCATATATCTTATAAGCAGTGTTCAGAATGCCGATTCCTCTGTATTTATTACACTCATTTGTTTGTCGTGAGGCAGACACTCTAACCATCACGCTATTGAGGCGGTCTGGGTTTAACATTACAAATACTAACAGAGTGCCTGATACACAAATCTCTTTCCATTAGAATAAATCGAATTTAATTGCCAATATCTGATACTTTCAGCACATTAAACCAAGAACTTACAGAGATATTGTGGCATATGTGGGGCCAAAAGTCGCGATCGGGTATTTTCTAAGTTTGTGTAGCAATAAACTTTCACAGTGACGTAGAAACGTAATGTAATTTGTTTATTGCACTAACAAGGAATTGAAATATGAAAAAAATAAAGATAACTGAATTTCTGCCGATCGTTTCCTTGTTCATTTCTTTGCCGAACGCTCCAGGTATCAGGCACCAGAGGCACCAGAGGCAGTTCGAGTCGAGTGGGGAAGCTATTCCCCCACCCGAGTGTCTTTACCGCAGTACCTAGCCGTTATACGGTTTAACCGCACGATAATATGATTGTTTGGTCTACAGGGATTTAATACTTCTGGGAATGTTAGTGGGATTAGGGGTATTTATAGGGGCGAGATGGATGGTTGGTAGGGATTGGTCCGTGAGCGGGCAGTGCCCGGCTGCTGATTGGCTGTTTAGTCAATCAGGTGACGCAATAATCCCCACCAGGGTTCTGGCCGTCAGTCACTGCTGCACAATTTTCTAGAAAAACGGCAGTTTTACGTCCAAGTGGGCCGTTCCTCCTCACGGGAGCGAGTGATGCGGGCTGGCGTCCCACAAGGGGCAATCATGTCCCCTTTTCTGTACATATTATTGACTTCCCAGTGGACGCCAGATGCAAGGTCGCCATGTATGCTGACGACACTGCAATATACAACCACCATAGAAACCCACGTTTCGGTCTTGCAGAAATGCAACGTTATGTGAACAACTTCCTCTCATGGCAACATGACTGGAAAATCAAAATTAATCCCAACAAATGCCAGCTGATACATTTCTCTAAGCGGCATCACACTTTGGCAATGGACCTAACGGTAGGTGGTCAAATATTGCACTGCCGTCAGCAGGTTAAATACTTAGGTGTCACCTTGGACCGCACAATGTGTTGGTCCACCCACATAAAAAATAGCGCCAACAAAGGCAGACAGCGGCTGAAGTTGTGCGCCCCCACCTTCCGTAGTAGGTAAACAATTGCGATTGAAGTCAAAACTGATACTATATAGGTCATTTATTCTCTCGGTGGTCCTGTATACATGTGTGGCCTGGCTAATGCCTCCAAAACTGCCCTGAAACAACTGCAAACCCTCCAAAACCTCTCCCTCAGAAAAATCCTGTGTGCTCCACTCCTCAGCACTAACCAAACTCTTCACCGCGAAACCCGGATCCCGTTCGTCCCGGAGGCAATAGAAAAACGAGCAATGGCGGCATGGAGGCGCATTAGAAACCACGAGAATGACGTGATCGCCAACATCGGCAAAGGCGAGCCGAAGCACCGCAAACATACTAGAATAAAAATCTCAGCGAGGAATAATACTCCTGCCCAGATGTGAACCGCAGAACTCCCACTAAAAGGCCCGTGATTAATCTCTAAAGGTTAATATCATTCGCAGTTCAATGTTCTGTGAAAGATTGTTTCTGTTCTATTCTAGAAGTGGCACGACTCGCCGACAAATGCGCGTCCACGCAACCTCGTTCCTAAGCCACACACATGTTCCGGCAGAGGCCCTCGCCTCGGAAAATATTCACGAGGTCTCCCCTGCCCGCGCAGGAAAACTGCGGGAAAGTGTATATATGAAGTGTAGATAGTGCAGTGCGCTGGGACGCATATTTCTGGTGTGCTCAGTGAAGGGGTGTGTGTGTGTGTGTGTGTGTGTGTGTGTGTGTGTGTGTGTGTGTGTGTGTGTGTGTGAGTGCGCGCGCGTGTATATAATTGTAAATATGTACATATGTATATACATATATATATATATATAAACCAAACTGAACAGAACTTGTCGGTCTGGGTGGCTCAGTTGGTTAGACGCTGGCCTACTGTTCCCAAGGTCGCGGGTTCAAACCCGGCCCAGGCCGATGGTTTTTAAGTATGCTTAGAAACGACAGCTCCATGTCAGTAGATTTACTGGCATGTAAAAGAACTCCTGCGGGACGGAATTCCGGCACACCGGCGACGCTGATGTGATCCTGGCAATTGACAGCGTCGTTAAACAACAAAATAACTTTAAACCTGAACAAAACTTAAAGGACATAAGAAAACTCTTCTCGGTAACCGATAGACCGTATGGGTTTTTGCACAAACCAAAAACTATAATTAGTTATAAGTAAGCAAATTGTATATAAACGTCAAATATAGCCTGTAAGCTGGGTCCTATGTACCGGCACCAGGCCAATACTTTATAATAAACAAACTGAACTGAACTGAACTGTCAGTCACTCCCTGAGAGGTGATCTGAGTTAGGCATTTTACTCTGTTTCAAGTACAGATTGTAATTTTCGCCTTTCCCATCTTCTAAAATTAGACCGTTGGACTTAGTATGTCCTTCGGCAATTTTTTAGATGGTAGTCAGCGCGGCTCTCTCTGGTCATATTGTCCCAGAGTGTTCACCAGTGGGTTAGGGTGCTTCTGGAATTTATTGTACATTGTTCGAGCGCGGGTTTTAATCACGTCGACAAAACTTCTGTCTTTGTATCAATATAGCAGCTCCCAGTTATCAGGAGAGCCAAGAGCCAAGAGCCAAGAGCCAAATCAGGTCGCTCGGGTTTACCCGAGCGGGATATATGCCCACGGTACCTATCCATTTAGTATGGATTTACCCGTGAGGTATGAAAGATGTAGTCATTATACAAGCTATTTTTGTCAGTGTCAGCCAATGGTGATGATTGGTTACTCTCTCTTGCTATAGACTAGGGATATGAGTGCCAGTTAGAATGTCTACCCATCCTGGGGCACCCATGCCCCTCTGCTCACTTAGCAAAGGTCAGCTTGTCTAACCAGCAAGTCAAGCAGTGTCAATTTAGCGAGAAACCGAATGCATTGGAATGTTTGGTGAAATGAGGAAGCAGCGAAGCTAATTAGCCCAAGACATCCTTGGGTAAACGATAGCTTTTGCGCCTCCTGGGAAGATGGGGATCATATTGTCCCAGGGTATTCACCAGCTGGTTAGGGTGTGGTGTAAGTTTCGCATACATAGAGCGGGCTCTATCTCGCACAACGTCCACAATGTATGGAATGCCAGAATGAGTGTGGAGAATATGGGAAGAAAATCTACGGTCAGTATCGTAGATCATCCTAAGGGCCCTGTTCTGCACGACTTGCAGTCTGCGGATGGTGGTTTGAGCCACGAATCCCCATGCCTCGCATCCATACAGGATCAGGGGAGGGATGATCGCACGATAAATGCGTAGCTTAAGTCGTATAGGCATAGTTGACCTAAAGATGGGATAGAGCTTTCCCAGAGCTCCGTGACCTTGGGCAGCTTTAGCTGTGACATGTTTGGTGAAGGTAAGTCCTCGGTCTAGTTGTACACCAAGGTACTTGGCTGTGTTGACCCAAGGGATTCTCCTCTGACCAAGTGTCAGGTCCCTTTCTGGTCTCCAGGAATGAATTTTGCCTAACACAAAAGCAGAGCTTTTCTGTGGACTGATTCCCATTCTCCATTTTTCACTCCAACTCTCAATGGCATCTAGGTGTCTTTGCAATGGGGGAAGGCAGTAACGTAGATTTTTGTTACGGGCCAGTATGAGGACGTCATCGGCATATTGGCACGTAACAGTGCTGGGTTCAACGGGGAAGTCAGACATGTATGCGGCAAAGAGCAGTGGCGATAGAACACTACCTTCCGGTACTCCGGCCGCTATTGGTCTGATAGTTGATAACCTGCCCTCCACTCGCACCCTGAAAGTGCGGTCACGAAGGAAACTGGCTATGAGGGTCAGGTAGGGGGAGGGGAGATTTGCATCTCTAAGTTTGTACAGTAGGCCCTGGTGCCATGTTGTTGCAAAGGCCTTATCCACATCCAGAAGTACTGCGACAGTTTTGAAGTTTTCCTGGAAACCCAGGGCAGCCTTCTCAACAAGACGCAGGAGCTGTAAGGTAGTGGAATGGCCTTGACGGAATCCGAACTGATGATCCGGAATGAGCCTCCTTTCCTCAAATAGAGGAGTTAGACGGGACAGTAGAAGTTTTTCAAAAATTTTTGAAATTATTGGGAGTAGACTTATAGAACGGTAACTTGATGGAAACTTGGGATCCTTGCCTGGTTTCAATATGCAAATCATCCTCGCTTCCTTCCAAGCAGTAGGGAAGTGTCGGAGATACAGGCAAGCATTGTAAATTCTCGTCAAGTGGATAATGGCTTTGCGAGGCAGGTGTTGTAACATATGTGTCGTAACACCATCATATCCAGGGGATTTGTTGGGTTTGAGACACCTAATTTGCGAGGAAACTTGCCTTGGTGTGACAATTGGTATGCGAGTCGCCTCGTGAGGTGGTGGAGGATCCTCATAGAGGTAATCCACCGTTGCCTCAACTAGTTCTGAAAAGTCCTCATCTTCTATGTCCTCTCGGGGCTCAAATTGGGACTCTAAATAGTCCGCGAAGTCAGTGGCTTTCTCTTGCGGTTCGAAAGATAATCTCCCGCGAGTGCCATGTATAGGATGCTGATATAGCGTTTTGTCCCTTCTCAGGGATTTAATTATCCGCCAGGGCTTCTTTTCAGAGAGGTTTACGTTCCTCATGGTGTTTTCCCAGGCCTCTTTGCGATGTGCACGTAAGAGGCGTCTAGCCAGGGTCTTAAATCGCAGATAAATTGCCTGCAATCTGGGATGGCGGAAACGCTGCCAAAGCTTCCGAACTGTTGACTTAGCTCTCAGCAACAGTCGGAGTTCGTTTGGGATGGTTGTGGGGTTAGGAGTATTGCAAGGAATGCGGTAAGTATGCCCTCGTATCACATTTGATATTTGTCGGGAGAATGCATTTGCCGCTAATTCTAACGACTCGATAGAATTTATATGCGGTCTGGGATCCACTGATTGGTTCAGTTCAAGGACGGCTGCATCCCAGTCTACCTCATACGACCAATCAGGAGTTACCAATGCTGACATATTAACATTGGTGTCGATTAACACAGGATCGTGGTCAGAATCCAGTTCATTGACTGTCGTCAGGTCTATATGGAATCTAAAGTTTTTAGTGACCATAATATCCAGCACGTCCGGTCTCCCTCGGGCAGGATGAAAAGTGGGCTCTCTCGGTCCATGAGCTATGAGGCTTGGGTTACCGCTTATAAGGCGGAATAGTCCTCGCCCCTTCGCATTGGTGGCACGACTATGCCAGTTGGCATGTTTTGCATTTAGGTCACCTGCAATGCAGACCACAGGGTGGAGGTTTAATAAAGCCGTGTAATCTGCTTCATAGAAGCGGTGATCAGGGGGGTCATATGCCACTATCAGCAATGTATCTAGACCACCTAAAGATAGCCTAATAGCACAGGCTTCTACATGCTGAAGTGGTGGAAGAGGGAAAGGCTTATGGGTAATATGGTTCTTAACAAAGATGGCTGTACCTCCCCCTTGTCGGCCAACCCTATCAGACCGATGGGTGACGTAATTAGGGAGGGAGAAGTTGGTGGCAGCATCCAAATGAGTTTCACAGACCATCAGAATGTCGATTCCGAAATACTGTACAAAATTAGAAATATTAGGGTAATGACTCCGTAGTCCGTTTGCGTTCCAAATCGCAGCTCTAAATGGTCTCCGGACATGTCTTCCAGCCATTATTGAGCGGAGTTGGGGTAGAGCTGTTCCAGTGTCTGAAGCAAGATGGAATGCTTCTGCATGGGGGTCAGGTTGGGGTTGTTCAACTGTATCTTACAGTTTCTCAGAGCAGGTAACGCCTTGTTTATTAAATCCCCAAACCATGAGGATAAAGAGCTAAATTCCTCCAGGTCACTTTGCGAAATAGTCGCTAGTGTGGAGGAGGATGTTGCCGTGTTAGGCATTGGTGGGATAGGGGTAGGGGGAATATCCCTAACCTTGGATATAGGCTCTGCCTCTACAGGTGCGTCTGTAGTTATTACAGGAGCTTGTGGCTCCGAAGTTACATTGGGGGCAGAAGATTTGCTCTGCCTAGGTTTTCTGTTCCTCCTCTTCCTGCGTGGTTTTGGTGCAGGGGGTTTAGGCACTACTGCCTTTTCTATAGGACCTGGAGGTGGTGGCACAGAATTTGATGGGGAATCGCTCTTTGGTGTAGCAGCCTCTTGTTCCACTCGACGCAGAGTGGACTCTGCCTTATTTAAGGCATTGGAAAAGGAAACACCTGGGCGAACCACTTGATCATCTGGGCGGTTCTTGCGGCGGCTCTCTATGATCTTTTTCCTTGTGGAGCATCCTTTGTACACACTTACGTGTGTACCATCACAGTTGGCGCACTTGCACTCTTCCCTAGGTTTAGGGCAGTTCTCTAGCAAGTGGTTCCCTGCACACCGCAGACATGTAAGCTTACGCTCACACATCATGCTGGAGTGATTGTACCCCATGCATCGGTAACATTGCACAGGTCCCTCTCTGCCATAATACCTTTCCACTTTGACTACAGTGAAAATTAGTTTCCTAACTGTGTCAATTGGTTGTACTTCTTGGTTAAGTACTTTGTCAAGTACTACCAAGAATAGTGGCATAGGAACTTTGTTAATACCCCCCTCGGTATTAACGGTTCTCTTCAACTGTGCCACTGAATTGACAGTTATGCCATGTTCTTCTTTAAGTGCAGTTTTGATTTCATCAGGGGTGCACTCTGAGTCTAAGCCTCTGATGACTCGGCGCTCAATGTGTGGACGTTGTGGTGAGTACGAGTAGAACGTTATGTTCATTTCTCGTAACACCAACTTGGCGGTTTCCAAATCACCCAAACTGTGGGTAAGGATATGGACGCTCTTAGGCTTCCTTTTTGCCTCAAAAGTATACTTGAGGTGTTTGGCCAGTGTACGCATTACCCTAACATGGTTAGGGAATACGTCCGCAATGATTGGCGGAATTCTTGGCCCCTTCTTGGCTTGGGATGATGCAACATTCTGAGGGTGTTGCATCATATTGGATGATGCAACATCCTGTGCATGTTGCATCATATCAGTTATCAGGACTTCACTGGGAGCTGCTTTATTGATACGAAGACAGAAGTTTTCTCTGAATTCTTCGTACGTTTCGCCGGTTTGTTGTTTTTCATGAACCCACGCACTAACGAGGAGACGTTCTTCAATCGTATATTTCCTTGTCAGTTATTGTCTGTAACACAAACTGCCTTTTACATTGACATCAACTAATAACACGCAAAAAATCTGGCTTGTCGCTATAACATAACAAGGCCTTCACTCTATCGGAAAATTGACAAACTAATGCAACAAAAAGCATATGAAAGTGAAAAAATATCCCTCTCAGCCTACAATTAGTTGTTAATTAGTTTTCAGTTTCAAAAAGTGAGCTATTTCAATATAAACATTACCCGATCGCGACTTTTGGCCCACCCCATTAGAAGCTTGATACTTCTTTAGAAATTGCAGTTAGACAAGATGAGAATTCCTAAAACCTATGTGCAGTTTTAGTTTCAATAATAATTTTGCTGTATTTATGCTTAACGTACCTCTATGAAACTTGTCTAAAATGAGCTGTACGGCTGTGAAGTAGCTTGGCCCCAACCGTCCTTTATTGAGCGCCGCGCCCGGGGTCACAATATGAAGATCGAATGTAGGGTATAGGTGACGTTTTCATACCAACTTAAAGTTAAGATTAATATATCTAGAAAGATTGCTTTTTCATTGAATTAATCTGAGAGTTTAATAAATCCTAGAACAATTAACAATTTTTCGTACTCTTCTGTGCAAGTCCTATGGTATTTATAGAGTTTGTTGTAGGTAAAGAAATTCACAAGACATTTTTCGGATTCCTCTTCCTTCTAGCTTACATGTTTTTACGGCTGATAGGAAAGAAGGAACAAACCTCAGAACGTGGATTCAGAGCTATATATTCGGCAGTTCGATTATTAGGTAGATTGTATTACAGCTCCACTTGAGAAAGGAAAACTCGGCTGATTAATTCAGAAGGGAAGTCCGTCTGTCTGCCTGACTTTACACCGGATTTAAGGCTTTGGATAGATTTTCCTTGTAACATTGGAAATACAGAGGTAATTTCTAAAGCGATTCCTCCGGAATCATCAGAAGAGACGTTTTCCAAATCTACAGAAGGGGAGAGCATACTTCAATAGATCATTTACCAGGGTTTCTTTTCCTCTCTTCTGTCTATTAATGCCGTCCCCTAAAGGAAGTAGGCGATAGGAGGAAGGGTAAGGAAATGAAAGATATGACTTGGAGAATTTCGTCTTGCCAACACGTCACTTCTAAGAAATGGGGTAGAATCCTCCCTAAGACTTTACATTTCCAAGTCTTTTATTTCCTCAGATGCGGCAGGAATTTTAGGACTCTCTCTCTCTCGCTTGAGGTTATGCCTGGAAGATGCTAATGAAATCGCGGTTTGAGATGTAGCTGCGGGTACATTCCGATAAGCAACGTTGGTAGTATCTGTAAAATAATATGGAGACAGACCTACATTTCACTTGCTCTGCGACCTATGTTAAAAGAAGTGTTTCATTCCACTTGAAAATGCTAAATACAAATTGCACAAAAAAGTCTGATGTGTTACACTCACATGACTTTCTCTACAACTCTTACTTTAATAAAAATCTTTAGCCACATTTTTGAGAAAATCAAAATTGTCCATGTAGTTTACGGCGGAGGAGTTTTCTTAAAAATCTTCGTGTTGAATCCTTGAAAGATATTGCATTTAAATACCAACTTTGGTTTTTAACCGACTTTTCGTTTCAGAGTTACCGTTTTCACAAACATACACACAGTTTTCTAAAACTGATTTTTTGAATTCAGGGAGCCTCAAAACATACATTTCCTTACTATATGTAATAGAGAAAGTAATATATCTAGGTTTCCAGGTAGCCTTTAGCAAACCTTGGCCGGTACGTGAATAAATAGCAGACTGCAAAGTGACAATCTTCACATTTTATAAATTTCGAAAATGTAAATTGGAAGTAATATTCTGAGAATATGTAGACTAGTGTGGAGGTGGAAAACCTATGTAAAGAAACCGAATTTAATAAAATGCACTGTTTGGGAGCATATTTCAGTTTCTTGTCTTACCGAGTCTTGCAAGGGGTGAACTGCTGATAGTTGCAATACGGGGCTAGAGACGTGGCACTGTAACGAGGACGACGAAACGGGGTGGGGGCAACTGTAGATATACCTGGCCTCGTAGAAAAGCTACGTCTTAATTTTCTTCTGATTTATCTCCAAATTCGTAATGCTTTTTATGGAAAATCTTGCTGGAAATAAGCAGGATTTATCGGGCCAAACAGTTTTGTGCTATAAGAAAAGCTTTACTGTTTTCGAATGATAGGTTTTGTTCTAACACATATGCAATAAATCGCCTTTCTTGAGTAGCATTAAAATTTAATTACATTTCTGTGAACTGTGAATTTCTGAAATTTGTTGAACCGTGTTAACAGTTTGCAAAGGACGAATAATCTAGCCACGTGTAGTTTCTGATGTGTATGTAATAATTTAGCGAGCGATCAAAGGCAATCATTGGTTGTAACTATGTCATCTGTTTGGATGGCTAAGGGTTCAAAGTTAATATCCACCCCACTGACTAAACAAAATTTAAACAAATAACAAATATTTCGGAAACTGTTTACTCCAGAAGAAAAACAAAAGCATTTGGCATCAATTGTGTTCTAATGAGACATTCATTTTTTACTTTCTCTAGTATGTAGGGAAAGTATTTTCTTCAACCCAAAATTTCGATGATGACATTTCACCAGAAATGTAGGTTTTGAGGCCACATGAATAGAAAAAAATTATAACAAGGTTCGTTTGTGTGTGTGTGTGTGTGTGTGTGTGTGTGTGTGTGTGTGTGTGTGTGTGTGTGTGTGTGTGTGTGTGTGCTGAACTCAAACGAAAAGTCGGATAAATACCAAATTTGGTACTTAAGTTTAATATCCTTCAAGGATGCGACACTAAGATTTTGAAGAAAATTCCTGCACCCTGAACTACTCTTTAAATGGAAAATGTTTGAAAATGTTTATTTTTCTAAAACAGCTATTTTGACAAACGAAATGAAATTTTATTTTGAATTTTCTGGCTATAGCCTATGTAGTTTAGTCTTGATGATTTTTGCATAACTGGTAAACCGTAAGAAATAGATAAAATCTTAATGCACAAAAATGCAGACCTCGTTAAAAAAACATAAGTTATGTCCAAATGCATTTTTTCTTCTTTTTTGTGGAATGAACCATTTCGGGAATAATCCTTTTTATTTGTGTGATACTTGCAATACTTATTAGTTTTTCAAATTGTTAGTCATGTTTGACAAAGTCAACATTTTGGAAAAATTTTCCCTGGGTTAGTTTTTGGAGGGCAGTGAACATAAATGTTGTGTTTTGTTTTTAACCGACTTTTTGTCACCCTGTTCACAGATACAAACATGAAATGCTTTTCTTGGTTCAGCTATTTCAGGTGAAATCACGACATTGAATGTGGCTGAAATGCAAGACTTTTCCTTCTTACAATAGCTAGCAGAGAGAACAACAAAAATATTTAAATGCGATGCAGTGTTAAAAGCATTAGGTCCTTTAGCAAGCCATTTACTTCGTCTAGCGAAAGTAGGCTTTAGGCAATTGTCTTTGCGGAACGAATCAGTGCATACATGTGCTGCTGTGGCGAGAGAGAGCCGAACTAAATAATAAGGCAGGCGGTGAATGCTGTTCGCAGTTGCTAATGAAACTTTGGCAAGGAAAGCTATTTCCATGGAATGCCTCGGATGCTCGGCATTGCAAAGTTTCACAGAGAGAGAAAGAGCAAGAGAGAGGGAGATGTCAAAGTCGGCATTTCAAAGGAAACTGTGTCATGACGTGACAGCTGTGTGGGTCATGGATTCGAGGTCACTGTGTCGAATAGATGACAGTTTATGACTCGATCATAACATGTGCAAAGTGATGTGAAATACCCGCAGCTGAACTTTGGACGTTTAAAAAATTAAAAAATTATGAGTAGATTTGTAAAACTCCGTAAGCTACTGTAGAGTAGACTAGGATAGTTTTCCTGATAGAAGTGGTCACCTACCCGCGTTACCTGTACGTTAGGTGTGTTGCATAGCTATCGGGCGTTAGCTCATATCAGTCGCTTGTTTAGGTTATGTGACGTAATGCCTATAGAAGCCAGAATCGTTGAACATCGACTTCCCAGAAATTGAGAGAGGGTATGTAAAGGGCCAGTTACGTAATATTAGTGTCCTCAAAACATATGAAAGTTCCTCACTGCATAATTTGTGTACCGCAACTCTACCTCCCATTTGGAAGGTCTTGGCTCGATTCTTGTCGACTAGGCATCCTGACCTTGACCTTTTCGTGGTTTGCCCCAGTGGTAGCCGAATGTTGGGGTGGTCCCTCCTCTACAACGATTTACTTTACGTTAGTTCACTTTCACTCCGTTTGCTGGGACACTTGCTGGAGACAGATGGCTCAAAACATTGAGCATAATACGAATCTACGTAAATTGTAGAATATATAAGGTTTATATGTGTTTGCAGCATTTAAGGGCATTTAAATGAGGATTTGAATCCGGATTTAAATATGCCTGGCTACATCCCGAGGTATAATCTTTTGTAATTTGCCAAAACTTGGATATTTTAAACATTAGGTTGCCTATGAAATTACTAAAGAAAATTATAAATACCTAAAAAAAATTTAAAATGAAGTGTATTTATTTATAACATCAACAACAGGCTTAAGCCATTTAGACTTGTGCCGATCTCATATATCAAAACTGTTCTATCTTCTTCTCGGCCTACCCATGTTTCTTTTTCCTATAGATTTATAACTGATCTGGGAATGTGGTGATAATCTATGATCCCTCAGTAATTCCGATATTGGTGAATTTTTTATGTTAACATTGAGAACGCTTAACTCCTTACGTATTAGCTTACTTCTATCTAACCACCAGCTACTTGTGTTAAAATTCACATCTCTGGCGCCTCAATGTTTCTTCCTTCTTGTTTCGTCTTTGTCCAATCTTCTTGCATAGCTACTGGGAAAAATGCGGGTGAGTTAATGTCGTGTCGGCCATGATAGCTTAGATTCTATGATTTCAGGTATCTTGGGAATGACATTTCAGTTTTTAGCCCTTTTGCTGTAGAGGTAGTTAATGTAAGCATTAATTTGCAATGTGAAATCACAGTTCAAAAATAAATGCAGAGATTTAGTTGGTACAGATGTATTCAAGAACTGTGTAAAGTAAAATATGTTGGTCTGAGAGAATTTGCTGTCTCTGTTACAAAACTGAGATCTGGCGTTTAAGACAAGCATTTCTCAGGCGCAACTACGAATTGCTGTTTCAGATTTTAATTATGACTTCACATAGTACAAGTATGACCACCTCTTTCCTGTTCGAAACACACGCGCTGGTCGTTAACTGTGTCAGTCCACCACTGTCAACTGTTTAAGAAACGAATAACTACCACGCATACAACCAGCAGGAATGTCACACAGTTGGATTCGGAGCAGACAATGTTCTATCCGCACCTGACGTCGTATGGTTTAGATAATTCATGACAATGATCCCTGTTGGATCGAAATTCAAACCACTACATGCAAAGAACTCAGAAGCGGTGTGCAGGTGTGCATGTGATCACTGACGAACCTAATGCCGTGATTGTTACGTCCGTTACGTGCTATGGGATATTTGAGCATCTGCTACAAGCCTCGGCGAGACCGCAAAGATGTAATCCCTGGCACAGAACACATGGTTTCCGTTCGTGTTCTTAACGATTATGTCCCGCTATCTACTTAATATAAGCCCCAGAGGCAAACAGCTATCAATGCACTACTCATATGTGCAAAGAATAGGGAACCAACCAAGGGATAAAATACCTACCTACTATAAAATACCGTCTTTTATTTAAACTGTTGTGGTAAACACACATCCCCCAGAGTTTTTGAATATATGACCCAATAACCAGAAACTTTGCTTCCTCTAGCACTTAAACTAGGTTTTGGACTAAATATGTAATATTTTGTTTTTAATAATAAAACATTCTTCACCTTTTCCCTATTTTAATGCTATACAATTTACCAAATGTCTCAACCGCGATAGTACAGGGCTTTAAACAACCATTACATTTTATTTTCCTCGCTTCTCGTTCCTACATTTGCGTAGATAAGTCCAGTGACCAGCTTCTATTTAATAAGTCAGTTTATTAAGGAAAATATGGCTATTTACTTAACCACACCATATTTGATCACATTTGTTTAACAATCCTTACCTAGGAATAGTTATACAAGTTGAGTTTAAAACAAATGCATTCTGCCCACTTTATGAAGTGGGTACGGTCTCCATATCCTTCTATTGTTTTACATAATTTTTCTTTGTAAGTTTTGTGAAAAGCTTTCTCCAAGTCGATAAATGCCATACATTTATAGGTTATAAAATCAAATAACATGAATATCCAAAGCGAGTATCATTAACAAGAAGGGCTTAGAATAATAACCGTGAAATAAGAGTTATTTGTACAAGAGCGACTAGAGAAAGCCATGTAGGATTTCCTTCATAATGTTTCGTTCTATTTCAGCGTGGCATTCACCTCAGTTAAGAAGGCTTTTACTGAAGAAGCATGTGCAAAGTCTTAAAAGGCTTGCTTTCGAAGCACAAAATATTTAATGCAAACAAGTATATTCAGAGGAAATGGATAATAAATCCAGCGAAAGAATGCGCTGGTATTTCTATATGTTTCTGGGAAACCACTACGACCTTATAGCCTGTGATTCCCTTATCCTTTTTGCGATAAACGGCTTAGTGTTTCCAGGAACGAAAGTTTCTCTGAAAAGGCATTTACTGGCAAAACGAATATGCTTAATGCTAGCACAAAGTTCACCTAAGGGAGAATGGAACTCTGGAAATTCATAACTGAGCTGGATCCGAACACAATAAAATAAAACTTGATATATTTAAAATTTAGACGGCTTCCGATGCAATTAATAGAGACGATCACCATATAAACCGAAATATAAAGGGGTCAGCAAAAATTTATACTCAGGATTACAAAAAAATCTGTGATGGATTCCAATGTTCCGTAAGATGGTAAATAACTATAACAGTAGATTACCCTGTACAAAATTAGGCCCTACACAAGACTGTAAACTGAGCTTAATTTTGTTCAACTTATTCTGGCGATTTCTTCCTTCACCATTTAGGCTTAGGCCGCACTTGTCTGATAGCGTCTTTCTTTGAAGACTTGTACACTTAAAGAGTTAATTATAACTCTAACTATAAAGAACAAACGATAAACAAAATAAATAAACCAACGGGAGAGCGCTATTCTGAAGAAATACATACCCAATAATACCGGAGGGAATATGTAGTCAATAATACTGTAAAATTACCGAGCGAAGCTAAGACGAGCCTCTGTTCCTCTTGCCAGTGCGCATGCGCGTAATGTGGTAAGGAAGAGTTCACTTGTTTTGAGGTAAGCTAGGTTAGGTTCCGTTGCATGGCGTCTCTACAGAAGTGTTGCCAACATTAAAATTCCAACCGTCATATCCAAGGGGTGTACTGAACTAGGAAAATTGTCAATGAAATGATAATAATTGCAATATATCCTGGAATAAGGTGAGACGGAGTACAGGTTACAGAGAGACAGCTCTCATTGGCTAGTTTTGAGGATAAAACCTCATTGGAATTATTATATCAAAAATTAAAATGTTTCTGACATGGGGAAATACGTCGATAATTCCGGCTAACTGGAAACAATGCGTTTCGCTTGGATGAGAACAAGTTTCATATTTCTTTAACTGGTGATAAAAAAATTGAACATTGAACCACAACTGTTTTTCTAATTAATAAAGGCGGATATTATTGTAAAGGTACCTAACAAACTATATACATGACTCTGTAAATTTTTGCATAATGATTTAAACGGAATGGAAATATCAGTATTAATAATCCATAAAGCTTTTACATTGTTAGATTCACTAAAGTGGACGTAAAGTGCAGTATTTTGGCATCGTAGTCTCCCAGACGGATATTATTCTTAACGTCATAGTTTCACTTGTTACTATTTAAGAGTTAAGTCTACTTTTTTTCCCTTATCCCCGTGCCTATTAAGAAATATGTAATTAAACAATTTCTGCAAAACTTATCGCGATTAACATAAAATAGGTTGATTAGTCAGACAAATTTGTCGACGAATGGGTAGAGAGAGAAATGTGAATGCAGCATCGGCTTTTTATGCATAAACACATCACAATTCCGCATACGTAGACAAAAATGCTCTTAATGGTCATTTTAAGCAACATTTAAAAAGTGATGTATTTTCTTTATTTTATTCTTACACAAAGTGTAGCTTTTTAGCTCTCGAAGCGCAGCGCAGCCCAGGCCAGCCAACGTAACGGAGCTCCCACACTCTTCTGGTTTCACTTTCACTTTTCCTCTACAAAGACAAAGACAAAAACAAAAGACTTTCGTTAACTTCTTGCAAGAGCTTTCTGTCGTTAGGAGCGCTTCAGCCCCTTCCCGTATCGACTACCCCTGCTGCACTTGTTTATTTCTGAGAGGTCATTAACATGCACCCAAGGTCAGGATGTCTGCCGCCCCTAACAACCCCTAGGCCATCTGAGGGTCAGTTACAACAAAGGGGTACGTTAAGTCATCGTCCTTTCTCTAACAAAGGGAAAATATGAGAGGGGGTGGAAGAGGATTAGGGATGTTATAGTCTTTTATTCTTATTATTGTTTTAATGTTCAGCTTTAATCATCTTTTTAAAAGAGAAAATATAAAATACTTAACTCTGAAACATAACCACTAGCGCACCCCAACACGAAAAGTGACATCTAAAAATATACTGCCTTTTACTGCTGAGGGGTGGCGCTCTACTAAAACATGGACAATTACGCAGGATGAATATGAACCATGGGCAGTTGGTTCGTTGTTATTTTGTTTTTAATATTTTAAGATGTTAATGAGATAGAGTTCCTTCCATGGACTACGGCACATTCTGGGCTGAAGTTTTATAAAAAATAAAGATATAAAAATTGTTCATTTCATCTAAAGGTTTATCAATGTTGAACTTTTAATTCTCTGGCCTTATCTCGCTAACATTTACTATTTTTAATCTCTGAAATTTTAAAAAATGCCATCCCAAAATGCCCTTTACAAGTTCAATTTTACGAAAGTTTTGATTCACTGAAAAGACACCTGTTAACTCTTTTTTTTTCCATTAAAATAACATATGTTATGGCATTTGATAGTTAAAAATATACGGACGAGAGGAGGCCATGAAGAACTCGAGGAGAGCCGAACTTGAATGGAATTAAGTAAGCAGTTCTATAGGAAAACGAGAAGGTCTTGTGAATGTGACATCAGAATGTGAATATCAGTTCTCCTGAATTGTTAGTTGTTTATAACGGCGACTGTAGCATCTGTCGTCGAATCAAAATCGATTAGATTGCCGCTCTACTCTTAACTCTAGAGTTACTATATTTTCAGTCCAAGTTACTTAGTGTTCTCTTCCGCGATTCAGCCATGAAAAATAAAAATTGTGGCGTGAAGAAAGTCGTAATCATCAAAGGAAGCCTTGTATCCAGTCTGCAGTGTATATTTCTGCACATTATTACATAGAATGTGGTGCAGTTAATGCTGTTTGCCAGTGTACACCCTAACAGACCAAATTTCGCTGTATTATAAAAGGAAAAGCTTCGAAACACCCTGTAGACTACTACCATTGTGCCAGAATAATATAAATCCAAGTTTGCATGTTTATTTGTGCAACCGACGAGCGGCGCTGTTCAACAAAGAGAAAGAGAGATAGAGATTTTGCATTATTATATCGGATAAGCGATCCCTCACACCCTCTCTATCGAGTGAGTGGGGATGAAAAGCTACCCCAGCCAGTTTCCCGGGTAAATGTAAGTTATACCGGATTACAGCGAGGAAATATCTTAATTTATCCCAGTACCGAGTTTCAGCCAGCATTAAAAACAAAAAGACATCCTTTGATAGCTTTGACTGCATCGAAAAAACATCGCATCTGATGGATTGCATTCATATTACTTTTCCGCACCTTCTCTCATCTCATACAATCAGGTTCTTTTCTGTATATTACGTTAATAAGGATAAGTATTCGTTATATATCTATGCATTTCGTTGCAGATATAACAAGGTTAGGGTAGACTAAACGACCGCCATGTGATACGTTTGAATTCCATACTTACTGTTTGCACGATCACGAAAAAAGTAAACAATTAGGGACTTATAGGTTGAAAAATATATGAGTATTTTAAAATTCACATTCTTAACATGGAATATTCCTAAAAGGTAGACAGACAACCCGTCTTTTTTTTACCATTCAAAATAATCTATGCATCGCAATTTAATTTAGATCTTTTTGAAACTTTCCAAAAAAAGCTGAAAAACACTTATTTTTTCTAGGCTTAAAATTATCTATAGAATATTGTCCATAGCAGCTTTTGTTTATATAGCCGTAATATATGTATTAAAACATTTCAGAAAAAGGATTTAAATATTCTGATACTAAGGAATTTTTAAATATAACTTTACAGACTTATTAAAATAATTGAAGAAATGAATCAGGATACGAAGATATGGTTTACATTGGATATAAAATAAAGGATTTTCGAAACTCGATAGGATGCCCCTTAAGCTTAGATATGAAAAGCTAGTAACAGGAGAGGGGACGTAAACTATTAATGGCGTCCCATTTATTAATCTTTCTTAAATATTATTTAGGTAATATATAAAGGCAGACGTGAGCTCACATAAAACTTTTGTAAGATACTGTAACAGGGATGTTTGAGCTACTCTTTGCATTTGTAGAGCTGGCGCAACAAAAGCTTGCCGATGCGCAAGATGCGCAGAAGGACATTTTCGTAAAGTATGTTACACTTATTGCAGGGTCGCAGAATCCCTATTGCGGGCGGTTAGTTACAATGTAGACAGTGGGAGCGGTAGTTACAATGAGGGGAGTGCAAGTGATTTGTAGCTTTCAATGGAGCAAGGTAAGCAGACTTTATCCGAGTAGTACCAAACTTTCGCGCAGCTCCCGTTGGCAAGCTTTCGTTGCGTTATATCTACCAGAGTCATTTGCGGTAAACCTGTGCTTGCTTGAAACGACATTGGTCTGACATTACATGTAGTTTCTCTGAGGAAAAACCGTTTTTTGATGCATGGCAATCTCAACGAAAAGCAAAGTATTCTCGTACATAGGTTCTTTAAAATTCCAATACGGTCATATTGTAGTACAGGAAGTTCGTAGTTTTAGTCTTCTAGTAATTTATGAATTACAATGAGAAAGTATTTTAGGCTTTTCTTTAGTGAAACACCCAATAAAATGGTTGAGTGGTTGTTTAGATTACTCTGCAAGCTTGCAAAGGCATATAAATGTTTTCTCTTTATAATATTACTACAGCTAGGACTATTATTACAACTAAACGTAGTGAACCTGTCCCTTTAAAATAATAAAAACATTAGGAATTGCAAAAAAGCAATTACTGGTGTCATACTGAGCGTTTTGTGGCGCAGATATAAAACGCTGGAGCGCATGAATGCGTCTTCTTCGCGCGTGAAGATATCACGTGACGTAAACGTCATCACAGTCGTCATGATATCGCTGTACGCCATCAAGCGAGTTGGGAAATGGTGACAGGCAAATCCGCCCCTCCTCTTTGTGTATTTTTCAACTTGATGGATCTCTGACGGATACCCCATCCTCTTTACTTGATTAATTTTGCTGATAGAATTCGTCCGAGCCAGCAACCATGCATGTTTCCCTAGTCGCAGCGTAGAGACCGCGAGAGTGTAAAACCTCTAATGCATTAACACACACAACGTGCTTTATCCAATGCCAATTCATTATATGCATTCGCATAAGAAGTTAGCAGCATATCTACTTTTTGTTAACCCCTGTACAGAGCTGTGAAACTTAACAGACTCAAATCAAAGCTTTGAATATTTATTACGTGAAGCTAGGGTTTCATATGATCCCAAATATAAATAACTCTAGTGGTATTTGTTTGGAGTATTCCGTGAAATAGTAATTAATTTATTTAATATAGTTTATACTATTTAATATTGACACTCATTTAAAAGTAAACAACTTATAATAGCGTTCATACATTTTAATTAAGATATATTGTCAGAGTTGCCACTACACACAATCCAATAGGTTATCAGAACAATAACAACATAATTCAAGAAAATGAGGAATTAGATATATGATGAATATAAATGAAGTAATTTGCGTTAGTAGGCTGAAAGTGATTCCACACTCTTTTTCGTATACTTTGACTTCGCCTCTTCAGTTAAAATATCATTATCCTCACTAGAACATTCTCAAATACTTTTGTGCCACTGTTGAACAGCCCACATGAGTGGAATCATTTACAAAAACAGCTTTAGTGTGATAAAATGCTTATGGATTCACCATAAATCAGGATTTGCTAAGTCTTTATTGTTTTGCTCTAAAATATTCATTCTTAGACTTAATATTTTGTCGTAAAATAGTTTGAATGTGGTAACCGAGCGAAATGGCTCAGGCAGTAACGTCTAGTAGTCCTCATTCGGGAGGTTCCGGGTTCAAATCCCGTGAGCCAAACAATCTAATTGAGATTTTTCGTGGTTCTCCTCAATTGCCAAGGTTAATACTGCATGGGGAATTTAAAACCACGACCAAAAGTTGTACCTTAAGTCTAAAATAATAATAAAATGAAAAATAGATAATAAATGCCAATGCAGAGACATCTATCCACATATAATGAGAGCAGATAGCCTGGGTGGCACTCTAACGCCATCTGCCCGTCGCTGTGCACACGTGGCGAAGCAGATAGTTAAAATGTATGTAGTTAAAACCATGTAAAATAAATAGAATTGTAATATGTGACTATCGCCAACAAATCTTTTCTTAATAACTCGAGATGTTTACAATTAATGTTAAGTTTCAAGTCAAAATCCTTTGTTTATAATGAAGTTGTCCTAATGAAACAACACAAAATCTTACCTTTCATTTCCCTAAGAATAAATTAACAAAAATGTCATACATTTATAAGAATTGAGGTTCAATTTTCCTTGAAGGCTGAAATCAGTTCCAAATGTGACTTGGTTCTGTTTTCACTCTTTGCGGGTAGTGATGTAATAAATCTCGCACAAAGCAGTTTCTTTTTTCCGCTCCATTTGCTTCATCCTCTTCCGGATACCCCTATACAGCAGAGGTCGTCGTCCTAGAGGTAACCGGCTAGCCTCCCGAGGTCGCGGGTGCAAACCCGGCGGAGGGCGTTGGCTGTAAACGTCCTTGTATGATATAAGAGACAGAGAAACTGGGGAAAGACAGAGAAAGATTATCGTAAGAATAACTGTGATATTGGATGCTTTGGATAAAATGGTACCTATATAAAGAAAACTACAAGAAAATGCAAAAAAAGCTAAAATAGGTATCAGAAAAGGGCGTGGCCGCTGGAACATGTGATTTAAATGTGATTTCAAGAAGTATAACATGTACAATTATATGTTAGATATCAGTGGATGCAGAAAAGAATGGAAATTTCATTAGTGCAAAGGAAAAAAATCTGATGTGTTGCACTCACATGACTTTCTCTACTCTTGTACTAACCATTCTTACAAACTCTTATTCCTATATCTTGTTCGTGTTGAGATAAGCATTTGTACTTATTTCCTTGTAGATGCAAGGGGAATATTAGAATACAGTAGGCTTTGTGCGATAGTCAAATCTTTTAAAGCTTTGAGATCCCGTTCTGTTTGCACGCTTAACATATAAAAAATAAACAACGATGTTCCATTTCACGAAAGTTTTGTATTCCGAAACTGACAAAAATAACAAGGAATATCTCCGAAATGGTTCACTTTAAAAAAAAAATCGGACATAGATGGTGTGTTTTAGTGAGATCTACATTTTTTGTATAGTAAGTTTTTGTCTATCTCTTACGGTTTACGAGTTATTCAAAATTCATCCAGAGTAAACAGAATACGTAGGCTATAGCAAGAAAATTAAAATCTGCATTTCATTTGTCAAACAAATATTTTAGAGATATGTATGACATTTTAATGAAAATCGTTGACCATTTTCAAGAAAATCAAAATTTTCGAAAAATGTTCCATCTACAGGGTAGTTTAGGGTGGGGCTTTTTTTTCAAAATTTTCGTGTCGCATATTTAAAGACGTCAAACTTAAATACCAACTTTGGTTTTTAATCTTTTCTTTTCCGAGTTATGCTGTCCACAGACTGACACACAGACTGACAGGTAGAATGACACACACACACACACACACACACACACACACACACACACACACACACACACACACACACACACATGGAACTTCTTCTAAAAATGCCTTTTTTTATTCAGGAGGTCTCAAAACATTTCCGGTGAAATTTCGACATCGAATTTTTGGGTGGAATACACGTAAATGTCAAATGAGCGGGTGCTTCATGTACCGCCTCTATGAAAGTGTTTCACTGCGGTTGGTACACAAGGCAAGCCTAAACCAAGACAACATAATTCGGCCTTCTGGAGAAAGCGATAAGAATTATTTGGATAGTCAAACTAACAATGCCCACGACATTCCAAATAAGAGCTTTTATCAACGACTTGGAGACACAAATTCAGGTTATTGCCAACATTGAATCACAATAAGAAACTGACATAAGATGATTTAATCCGAAAAGTTGTTTGTTCTTTACTTTTAAGTCTTTATTACAGCTGCCTTAGCCGTCCTCCGCTAGTGAGAACTTGGACAATTAGCTTGTAATATTACCACTCGGCAGTTCGGCCACATTTTGGCGATATACAGGTAGGTACTTATGCTCGAGGTATAGAGGACAGCACAGTTTGAGGTTAGATTTGTCAGTACCAATGGAGGTAAGCAGCGACTTTCTATACGGGTCACTTTCAATGTAGGTCAATATACACAATTCATTTCCAAGAAGGGCAGTAATCAATTGCACAATAAAACTATAGAGTACACTCCAGTCGTATGCTTTTATTTTGTTTTAATTTGTATTAGTTACGGTTTTCATCAAAATACATGCAAATAGCGGAGTAATAGAAGCAAGAGGAAATTTAAAAATGTAATACTATGGGCAGAGTTGCAGAGAGCGTCAGGAATACCAACACACTCTTATCAGACCGTGATTATTTAACATCGCGGTAGTGCTTCTACATATTTTGGTTAACTTGAGTAGGGGGATGAAAGTTAGTCTTAGTTGTGTAATCACCTGCTATCTTTTTATTTTAATTATTGATGATTATTACGAGGGTAATTCGAAAAGTAAGGTTCATATCGCTGTGGCACATCGAATTTCGTGCGAACATTAAAACTTGCATGCATCTTTGAATTCACTAAAACTGTATTATGGATGCATAAATAATCACACCGCTATGTTACTGTGCGGTAATCATGCTAAAGATAAAATATTTTTGAAAAGAAAGTTGTAAACTCATAAGTGGTGCAGCATACATTGCAAATTATTATTTATCAAAGTGGGTGTTCAAACTATGACGTTCTTGTTTGTTATGAACTGCCTTCTCAAAGTGTTAAGATTCACGTAGATCCCTGTGCACTGTGATCCTCAGTTCATAATTATTACACAAAAATTGTGCTAATATTTGCATTGCAAAGCTTAAATAGTTAATACAAGAAATAATATGTTTATATGGTTCAATAGTTTTATTATTTCAAATAAATGTTAAGTCACTGTTTAAAAATATTACAACCTTCTGTTTATTTGTAAGACATTAAAAAGGATAATTCCAAAAGATAGTCAGTAAGAGCCAAGTCCATTTAGCAACGCCAAGATCATTGTGATAAAAACATCAAAACTTTCTCAAAATTAAAGAAACTTCAAATGAAGTCGTTTTATTCAAATACATTTATTTTCGGTATTAATTCTTATTGATCAATTTGAGTAACTTATTTATCATAATTTCAATCATCTTGCACGAGAGGTGTTTCGGAAATGGTTTGCAATGGCGTTGTTTAAAAAATACCGCACGATGTAGTGATATTAGTACCCCACACAGGCATGAGATGGCAGCTGTGAAGATAATGTAGAGTGAAACAACAGCGATTGTTTGTTATTAAATAGAGAAAACCGTGGACTAGAAGGAAGGCTTCTATCATGAACAAAGATGCACTGCATGGCTTTTGTGGAAGGAACAACTGAAGAAAGGTGTGTGCATATTGCATTCCACGGGAGTTGACACAGGCCCAGAAGGAGAGAACAGTTCTCGACTACTGCAAATAGAGAATGAAGATGCAGATTTTTTAGAGAATCCCTTGACGCCTTTAACTTTTTCTTCGCCAGGACGCACTGGTAGACAAAATGTCGGTAACAATAAACTTCTTCAGCAGCCATCCTACAACATCCTAATCCCGTCATACAGTGGTTAAGTCCTAAAAGGGCAAGTACACGAATGACACACCTCGGGCTGTTCTCAGCCTGCCATCTGGTAGTCTAGTCTAGAATTGCAGGCAGTTGTCCACGAATGGGTGCATAATACCCCCAAACAATGGTTCCGTGACGCAATAATGAAGTTTCTTGGAAATGGCAGCATTGTATTGACGGTGGGGATTATATGGAGACACTGCATGTGGATTGAAGCATTTTTATTAATAAAGTATGAAACATTATTGTTGTAAATCGTTCCCGAACGCTCGTCGTAGGGTAGTAAAGACTTCCTGTGGTCATGCAAGTAGATATGCTTCATATTTTCTCTACCACTTACCTATAATAACTAGATGAAGTATTGTATTTCATCCAACAATTCCATATCCTCACATTATTGGAAATACACATTTTGAGGCCTCCTGAAAGTAAAAGGGCATTATTGGAAAAAGTTCCCAGTTTGTATGTGCATGTGAACAATTACTAAAAAAACTAAATCCCTAATAAGTACCAAACTCGCCATTTAAGTTCAGCATCTTACAAAGAAGAAGTAAAAAAATTGCCGCACTCAAACTATTGCCACAATATTAATTTTTCAATTAATTTATTTCATTTAATTTTACATCCAGCTATGGCCTCACTCAACACAAATCATCATTAATACACTCAGAAACTGTTTTCTATACATAAACTTTCAAGAACAAGAACTTCCAAGTCTAAAAGTTACTCCTTGGCAACTGACGTCATACAAGACTGCTTCCCAAGGAAGCTCGAGTTATCAATGTCACACTGTTGTTCACAAGGAAAGCGCTTCGTTACTTTTTAATTTATAAAACATTAGTTTTAGTCATTCTTATTATAATAGCATTATGGAATATCTTTTTGTTCATCTTGACTAACTTGAAGATATAGGAATAAGACTTTCAAAGTCCTGTTGGTACAAGACTAGAGAAAGTAATGTTTTGTTTTCTCTCCCCTAGTTATGTATTGACAGCCAAAAGTGACCAGTTCTTGTAAACAAGTCCTTCTATAAATGCTTATCTTGGTTATCATAAGGTAAATAGAAGAATATGCGTTTAAAAGATTAGTTGGTAAAAGAGTAAGTAGAGAAATTAATGTGAGCGCAATTCACGACATTTTTAATTTTCGTTTGAACGTAGTTATGTAGCCAGCAACCGTGGATTTTATTGAATTTTAAATTCTTGTTCCACTGAGTGCGTTCATCTGTTCTCTGACAAAAGAAACACGATCGTGCAAAAACATTTCTACGTTGCACTTTTAGTTTTCACATTTTCCTGTCTTTGGAGTCCAGAGATATAATCTAACATATTGTTCTCCTTTCCAACCAATATCATCTCGTTTTATTTCTACCTAGAAACTTGGAGCAGAGTTGGCCATGTTCTGATCATTACTGGGGGAGGCTCTGCTGCGAATGAAAACGAGAACGCCATTATTCCTCTTTTTGTGATGTTATCGGCAATTCCTTGCGTTGTATAACTTTATCACGGCTGTAAACAGAACCAAACAAACAATAATTGAAGTCCTTAAAGAGACACTTCCAGTAGAGAGAGACAGCCGCCGTTTATTGCGAACTTGAAAACAATGTCACACAGACGTATTATGACGAAATGTGGGTTAAGGGCGGGAATAAACGGCGCCGAAGTTGCTTTATGCTATGGAGAAGACAAGCGTATAACTCTTTAATGATATCTCTATGGTTCCGGCAAAACAACTAAAAAGTTCACGCTACTAAAACCACAGCAACTACGGGGAAAACGCTTTTCTGTTTACTCGCTAAAGGATCATCGTAAAGAAATTCAATTAAATCTGAGAAATATAGTTTCAAGGCAATTGTTTGCTGATATCTCACAAATTCTCTAGCATCTCTGCATGTATAAATACATGACAACTATTAGTGTGACAAAATTATAATTTGACGAATCATACTTCCGACAACAGTGTCACAAACACAACAAAATCCAGTCCAGCTACCTTTCTTAGCTACACAGCTCTCTTTTCGACGTTAACAGAGTCTACAGTCTTTCGTGACATTACAGCTCACAAGTGTACTTCTTAACCTTGACCCAGTCCTTTCACTGTCTTTCTTCACTTTGTCTCTCATACACGAACTCCAACGATAGAATCGCTCGACGTTCATTAACTCTTCTTCACTTTGTCGTGACGTACCTTTCACGACGACCTTAACACACACACACACACACACACACACACACACACACACACACACACACACACACACACACACAGAGAGAGAGAGACAGAAACACACACACATACAGCTGACTCATGTCTGTAACTCTCTTCTGCTGTTTCCTCTTCTCCTTATACAGTGAAGATGACGTAACAGTCGCAGTATCTCGGATACTTTGACAAATGCGTTTTTCAGATATTTTCAATATTGCTTTATTTTTCTTCTAAAGTTGAATCACAAAAGCATACTCCTCCACTTTATCGTTAACACGAACAATTCGTCGTGACCTTGTAGCCTACAGCTGTTCTGTCATAACCTTGACACAAAACGTCAATACTGCTCGACTGAAGTACAAATATTTTCGAGAAACTTCTCGTAAACGAGCCGGCACGTGAACAGCGTCTAGAATTGCCTGGAATCGCTTTGTTCTGATCGCTTCATTGTCTTCGAGCCGAGTATCTCCTAGCAACGTCGTGGTGTAAGGTACCTTGACCTTGAGTGTCTGTTAGGCGGACGCACAAGGAAGAGATGGAGCTGAACAAAGGAAGACAGAACACGCAATCTGCCTAATCCATGGAGTGTAGAAGAAGATCGAAGCTATAAAATATTACAACAGGGATACTGAAGTAGAGAAATTAAAACGAGTTTACTGCCTTAGCGTTTAACGAGATGCAGTCTATTTGAATCTTTTTAAAGGTTTAAGTACGCAATAAACCATATATGAATGGCTGCCCCGTGGCGCAGTTGGTAGAGCACCTGCCTACTGTGCTAGGGGTCCCGGGTTCGATTCCCGGCAGGGGGGTAGGAATTTTTTTCCAGCCAAGATTATTCCTCATCCTTCCCTGGGTATGAAAGTATGAATATGTGTGTGAATTCAATGTATAAAACCCCCAAAGTTCGAAAAACCCACCGTAAAGGTGTAGACAAGGCCGCCTATATGACTTATGGAGTTAAATGCGGAATATAAATGGAACTATTAAAAAACATATAAATGTCCTGAATCAGGAACAATCATAGATTTTTCCTCTGAAAATAAATAATGTAATTTTTGTGTTTTTACATTATCCACTCTCCCTGAATCGTGTGACACTTGTGCAAGTTTTCGTTCTGCGTCCATGCTGCTCTCTATGATACAGCTGAGAATAGCAAAGAGAACGGCATCACAGGAATGAAGACAAAGCAGACGGTAGCTTCATTAGACAAGCACTTCATGCTACCAAGTAAGGAGAATTGCCTATCTCTAAGGGACAGTGTGCCATTTACACCTCTGCTACTGTGTTTCTTGAGTGCGAAAGTTTAGACGGTGATTGGCTGCAGGTTATTTCGTATTTTACGACTGATGTCAGAGAGTTGGCGCCACGTTACTGCACCTTTAATCTGTCCCAGTCATAACCCAGCTTACGTAGGTAGCACTAAAGTTAAACTCCCGGATTAAGCAGCGAAAAATCTGTTGCCTCTATTCCCAAAGTCAATAGCCATTTATTACTGGAGTTTGCCCAAGAGATTTGTTACACGATAACACCGTTAAAATACGATTATGGCTCTCAGTCTCCTGCAGCTTATGAACTGTGCTAAGTAGATCTATTTGAGAAAATGGATCTTATGGCCATACTAACATGACGAAATTGCAGGCCGCAACTCGGCGGTTGTAATAACCGTGTCCCTTGAAACCACACTTGGCTTAAGGAGAAGAGCATGTGGACTTCTATCGTACTTGGTGCATGGATAGAGAGACGAGGACCGGTTTATGGGTCACCCACTTATTGTAGGATGATAAGGCTATAGATTTTCAGAGCTTTTGGCAGTTGTACATATACACTGAAGGTATATATTATAATTTTTATTAGTCTGTGTGAGGCATTCATCACTACTTTAACCCTGCTGTTCTGTTCGGGTCAATATGACCCGAAATGAATCTAAATTTAATTTCTAACTTACTAATTTCCAATATATATTTACAAAACTTGGTGACTTTGTCTGCAAATGCAAGAACAACGTGTGTTTAAAAGCATTTTAATATACTCCAAACACTTTTTTCGTGAAATGTAAGAGTTACGTATATAGCGTTCGGGTCATTATGACCCGACATAAATATGACTGCTCATATGTCAATACTTACATTGGTATTGAAGTGCTGAACATGTAACAATGTATGAGAACAACAATATATCCCATTCTATCAATAATGAGGGGTTACAACAATGGGCTTGATTGTTGCTTTTTCTGGGAAAGAAATAGAAGTTCTCGACAATTGTATGCTATGTTGTTTTTGCTCAGTTTGAATTGTGACACCATGGCAGTTAGACCATTACCTGATGCTGGATTGGAGGAATTAGCAAATACCTCAGTAGATGAATAACAGTTTCGGAGTTCAAAGATCATGTCAGCACTGAATACGAAAGTGAGTGTTCTGATTACAGCTACGAGGGTTCACAGACTTTACAAACAAATATAAAGAATTTTCTTTCTAAAAATGGGAATATAGAATGGCATTTGAATCCACCAGCACAACTTGGCCGTCTCTCAGCTTTGAACATAATCAAGAGTACACCAGGAATTACAAGATATGCAATCACCAGAATAAGTGATATAAAAAGTTCATTTGAAGCAGTACTTTTTTCAGCACTTCAAAATGAAATAATTGGGATGACAAACATCGAGGGACAGAGGGCTTATGGTCAACAGTGGACAAGTATTGATTATTCTGTTTTTCAAGCATACTTAGGACTTATTACTTGCGGGTGTATATCGATCTCATGGGGAATCTACAAAAAGCTTGTAGGATAAGGATACTGGGTAAAACATATTTCAAGCAACTAGGCCTCATGAAACATTCTGTAAGATATCACATGTGTTGTGATTTGATAAGAAATGTACAAGAGAAGAAAGACGACGTACTGATAAACTTGCAGCAATTCGTAGTAGGTATTTGGTAAAAATGGGTAGAAGTGCTTCCAAAACTGTATAATCCAGGAGAAAATGTGACTGTATATGAGCAGTTAGTAGCATTTAGAGGCCACTGTCCATTCAAGCAGTATATCCCAAGTAAACCGGCAAAATACAGAATCAAAATATGGACCCTGTGTGACAGCAAATCTTCATAGGTATTGAAAGCCCAAATTTATTCTGGAAAGGAGAGCGGAGCTGCACCAAAAAAAAAAAAAAATCAGGGAATGAGAGTGGTAGCTGATCTCACTGCTGAGATTCGAGGGCAGAATATCACACGTGAAAATTTTTTTACATCATACAGTTTGGGGCAACTGCTTTTGAAACGGAAATTGACAATGTTGGGAACTATACGGAAGAATAAGCCTGAGCTTCCACAAAATATGACCAACAAGGAGGTACACAGCTCTTCATTTTACTTCACTCCTGTGGTCAATTATGTTCCCAAGAGAAATAAAAATGTACTTATGAGCACTCTCCACCACAATAAGCAACTCAGTCACAGAGCTGATAAGAAACCAAAAATGATTTTGGACTATAGTCCAACAAAAGGGGCGTTAGACACACTTGATCAGCTAACAGCTACATATACATGCAAACGCAAAACCAATAGGTGGCCCATGATAGTCTTTTACAATATGCTTGATGTTTCTGCTTATAATGTATATATACTGTGGACTTCAATTGACCCTAATTGGAATACAAGGAAATTGACCAGAAGAAGAATATTTTTGGAAGAGCTTGGAAAATCACTGGTAAGACAGCACATTCAATAAAGAACAACTTTCCCAAGAACAGAAGATTCTTTGAGACTGGTCAGACGCATCCAAAATCCTGAAGACATGGTTAGGGTATCAAAATCAGCAACAACAAAAACTATGAAACGAGCTCGTTGCAAGTTCTGTCCATCAAGCATTGATAATAAAACAAACATGTTGTGTGGAAAATGTAATCAACATATTTGTAAAACACATACAACATATTTGTGTCCAAACTGTAGTAAGTAAGAAGAAAAACAGCTAAAGGAAGATAAAAAGAACTGTATTGCTTTCAAAGTGAATGTTTGCACTGAAAACTGCCTGTTGTTTCAAATATGTATTAGGTACTGTTTTATCAGGGATATTCTTTAATGGTCTTTAATAAAGTGTTGTGTACAATTATCATCGTCATCACCTACAAAGCATGGCAAGAGAAAAGCAATGTCAATTGTTACCAGCTGTACAAAAGCGCATGTATTTAAAATGTTCTACAGCATTTCGACACGTCGGGTCATATTGACCCGAACAGTACATTTGTCAAGTATTATTGAACAGAACAGCAGGGTTAATATAAAAGGCTATGGCAACTTAGAATAAGTGAAATATATTTTCTCTGCATTTTTCTACAGTAAGTAGGGAAACTATTGTGTTCTACTAATATTTTTTATACCAATATTCCACTGCAAATGCATGTTTTGAGGTGTTCTGAACAAAAACGTGATGTTACATTCACACGGAATTTTTTATCATATATCTATCATGTACACGGAGTAAATCTTAGGTTAAAGTCATGATCCACATGATCCAAAAACCTAAATTTTGATAAAAAACCGAAAACTAATTTCTATTGGTTAAACTCATTTCCATTTCCATTTACATGGTAGCTATTATTATGAAAAAATACGTCTAAATATTATGAATCACTTTTCAAATTGTGTTTATTTGTGAACGAATGAAAATTATTGGTCTTTAAATAATGGATTATATGAGTTTTGACTCTAACCTCACTAGTGTCACTTTTGGTGGTAAACATTTGAGATAATGAAGAACACTTGAATGTCGCCAACAAAAGGAGCTAGCCGACCACTGAAATAAATTAAATAATTAATTATACAACCGCTTAGGAACGTTAAGGCTTACTTTACCTTTGAAGTCTGATAGACGGTAACTTCTGGTGGCAAGTTCATCGATTAAATAATCCTATTTTTCAAAGTATTACAATAATATGTTGCTTAAATTACGTTATTAATGTCCGATCACATACACAGTCCGGGAAAAAGCAATGCCAACTTTGGTTTCTTTTCCAAATTTCTGGAACAACTGCACTTTTCCATGGTCGTGCTCTCTCTGATATAGATGACACATTTTCTTCCATCACCACACGCGTGAAAACCTTTGTAATTTATCACTGAAATTGAAGGTATTTATAAAAAACAACTGAGAGCGCATATAGAATGCAGTCCTTTGGCAACCTTAGTAAAGACCGATACTATGGCGAAGGATGAAAAGAGGTGAGGGAATTGCCGATCGCTGATTGGTCAAAAAAGCGACAGAAGAAAACTCACAAAATACAAAGGATTGTGAGACTTTTGATATAAACTGGGAAGTTTGTTGCTTATTTAAACATGGATCAAGAGAGAAATGAAACCAAATCTCTCCGGAATTAGATTAGCTGCATTTTCCTCGACGCAGAACTAGCTAATGGAAAATTTAACTCGTACTTCTTACATAATGCAATGATTTTAGCCCACGGAAATCATTTATATCAAGCCCTTAACCTCGTCACTTCTTAATAAAAGTATGTAAGTGTCTTACCGGTCGGTATGAAGTTATTTTGAAAGGCGGAGGGATATGCAGCAGCACTTGGAACCCTGTTGCGCCCAAAGCACCGTGTTTCCGCGGTTGCCTTGTGTCGTGGTGTACTGCCGCAACTTCCTTTATCGACCGATTCTGCTGAAAACTTTTATCTGCTGAGATGAAGACGAAAAGCCATCACTCAGGGCCGGCCAAATGAGCTTTTAATAGCAACAACATTGTGACCTCCAGCTGGGCGTGTGCAACAGGTAGACCTGATTGATACCATCTTCTGACCAGCCAAGTCACGGAACCATGGACAACCTTCAACAAGTGGACTCCACTCAATTTATATCTCTGTACTTCAATTTCACGCCTATTTGTATTTAAACGTTAAGTACTTGATTAAGCAATAACTTATGTCCATATAACTATATCTACTATTATACCTATTATTACTCTCTCTACTGGTCAGTAGGGGAAGTATTGTATTCCACCCAAAACTTCGATGTCTAGATTTCACCGGAAATTATGTTTTGAGCCCCCCTGAATCCAAAAAAAAGCTCTCTGTGTGTGTGTCTGTGTGTCTATCGACAGCATAACTCAAAAACGAAAAGTAGGTTAAAAACCAAAGTTGGTATTTAAGTTTAAAGTCTTTCAAGGATGCGACACGAGGATTTTGAAGAAAATAGCCCCAGCCAAAACTACCCTTTACATGGAAAATTTTTCGAAAATTTTTATTTTCTTGAAAATGGCTCAAACGATTTTGATTAAAATGTCATATGTTTGAGATATTTTTATGATAAATGAAATGTATATCTTGAATTTTCTGGCTATAGCCTCTATAGTCGTATTTACTCCTGTACTCGTATATGTTGGTGAAGCTCTCGCAATGAAGATGTAACAGCAACTAAATGAAAGGTTATGAAACAATTTCTTTTTTTTTTTTTTTTAAGTTGTATTACTAAGTGGCATCTCTTTTTGTCTCATATGTGTACAATTAAAATAGTTCCCTTTCATACATATATAGCTCGCCGTAAACTTTCAGACCTTAGGGTTAGTCAGTTCGTTTGTGACAGTCGTGTAAATAACTAGTATCACAAAATGAATAAAACTGAACTACTGGTTTAGTTAAACTACATTTCTTTGAAAGTTTTAACCCCCACAGAAACATCAAAGGATTACATTGCAATTTAAAGGATTTTTTCCTCTTGTTTTCAACGGTTAAAGTGTTGTAATGCATCTATTCAAATTAAAGCGCTTGGGGCATCCAAAAACCTTTACGACCGAAGAGAGCGCAAAAACTTTACAATACCGCACTTAATCATCACCAACTGTAGTCGGTTGGTAGCACTAGCTAGATAATTTGTGTACATTACATTTTATATGAGCTATGAATAGATCTCAGTTGTTAACAATTAAACAAAAACATACCGAAATGAACATTTAGGAGTATTAGACGTGTTAGTTGAGATAAACATTTGCAGAACGTTTCTTATTGTTTATTTCTTGTAGGTATAAGGGGAATACGGGGAATACAGTAGACCTTGAGTGACATCAAATCTTTTAAAACTTTGAGATTCCGTTCTCTTTGCAAGAATTTGATGTAAAAATGAATAACGATGTTCCAGTTGACGAAAGTTTGTTTTGCAAAACCCCCAGAGATCTAAATCTCGTTAAAACACAAGTTTTGTTCAAATTGCACCTTTGGTGGAGTGAACCATTTTAGAGATAGGCATTCCTTGTTATTTGTGCAAGTTTTGTAATAACTATAGTTTTCTGAAATGGAAGACTGATATTCAATTTTTTGTCTTAGCTGTGCAAAGAGAACTGAATTTCAAAGCTTTCATTTAGCTACCAGCTTTAAAATATTTGACTATCGCTCAAAGCCTACCGTATTCATATATTAATTTCTGCAAAAGTTTATCTTGACTAACATGAAGAAGACAGAGGAGTAAGAGTTTTTAAGAATAGTTAGTAGAGAATGTAATTTTGTTCAAAGACATTTTTTAAACCCAGAAATGCCCGTAAACCATGTTTGTGACGAACTCTCGGTATTGAATTTTTGGATGAAATCTAATAATTCCTGTATTGACTGGCGGTATATAAGTAGCAGAGAAAGTAAAGCCAGAAATAGAACAGAAAAGAGAAAAGTAACTGTTTCTTGCCAGTTTCTCTCAGAACAATGGAAAAGCAACAAAACGGTGACCACGTCGGTTTGGTGATGCGAAATGATTCAACAGTTGGTAGCCGTGATTGAAACTATCGATGACGCCGTTTTCCGGTTCCGCCACACACACATACACACACGCACACACACACACACACACACAGACACACACACACAGACACACACACAGCAGATTGCGCGAAGGGAACAGTGAAATCAACGACCGAAATGGGGTTGACATCGCCCCAAGTTCGATTCTGCGGCAGTCGGAAAGAAATAAAGGCGAACCGTTAGCGAGAAGAGGACAGAACATTTTCCCGAGAGGGCAAAAAGGGTTGAAGGTTTGTGCGCGCGCACACGTGCGGAGAGGGCGACACTTCCGGGGTCGCAGAGGCGACACTTCATCCTATGCCATTATTTCTTTCTGTTTCCCACACACAGAGAACTGACCCCTTACTCAAAGTGATCTTTTTATTATTCTTTTACCTTACGAAATACGCGAGTTTAGGGAATATTCCAAACGCAATATTTTCAAGCCAAAAATAGCTACTTTTCTCGATGTTCTCGAGAATATGAAAAATATGTTTGCAGGTATCACAGCGTAACCCCAAGACTTAAAGTGATGTTTTCCTTAAAGCTCACGATCCAACCTTTTTGTCAAAAGCTTTTTATATATTAAACTGCATCGTGAGACATTGAGAGTTTTATACAATTTTCTTGCATACACCACTTCAATCAGGTATGCCAACAATTTGGTTTCAAAATATCAACACAAAAGTCCAAGCTAACACTTTATTATGGAAAACAACATAAAAGGTGAAAAAAAATTTGGAAAATAAACCATTAGAACAAGTAGGACAGTTCAACTATTTAGAATGTAATGCAAATTATACGAGAACTAAAAGAGATATAAGAAAAAATCTCGCAAGATTCCAAATTATGTGTGGAACGATATAAAAAATATTGGCGGTTCTTACACTAGCCTATGGAAGTGAGACATGGGTTCCCATGAAGAAAATGGAAAGCCAAATACAAAGTGCAGAGATGTATGTACTTTTTCAACCTATAGTCAGCTGTTGTGTTTGAGTTTGTCCTGTAGCAGATAGTTTTTCGTGATTCTAGAATCTCTTGCACGTAATTTTGCCTTCAACACGATGTAAGAGATTTAGAAATGAACCTCGTCAATTCGATGAAAATTGAGAGTGTTCTGGCTCCTCTAACCTCAATTCGTTTTCCAGTGAACCCAATACCTGCGACTGCGCAAAAGCTCATTGTTCCAGCTGAAACAGTTACTTTCAATTAGCGAACAATTGATGTTTTTCGAAACTACTTTCACATTTTAGAGAAGTGTAATAATAATAATAATAATAATAATAATAATAATAATAATAATAATAATAATAATAATAATAATAATAATAATAATAATAATAATAATAATAATAATAATAATAATAATAATAATAATAAAATAATAGTAATAATAATAAAGTAATTATTCGATGTCGAGATTACACCGGAAATATATGTTTTGAGACCCCTGAATCCAAAAAGGTATTTTTAGAAAAAGGTGTGTCTGTGTGTGTCAAGACTTTGGACAGCATAACGCAAAAATGAAAACGAAAAACTAAAGTTGGTATTTAAGTTTAATGTCTTTCAAGGATGCGACACGAAGATTTTGAAGAAAATAGCCTCACCCTAAACTACCCTTTACATGGAAAATTTTTAGAAAATTTTGATTTTCTTGAGAATGGCTCTAACGATTTTGATTAAGATGTCATATGTTTAAGATATTTGTATGACAAATGAAATGTATATTTTGAATTTCATGGCTATAGCCTAGGTTGTCCTGTTTACTCTGGGTGACTTTTGAATAACTCGTAAACCGTAAGAGATAGAGAAAATCTTAGTGTACAAAAAATGTAGGTCTCACTAAAATACACAATGTATGTCTGAATACATGTTTTTGTAGAGTGGACCATTTCGGAGATATTCCTTGTTATTTGTGAATGTGTTTCAGGAAAGTGGCACAGTTGAGTCGATTTTTTCTTCTTTAAGAGCATACCGAATTTAGAATAATGTTATTGAAACTTTTTTCTTAAATATAGGTATATCGTTTTATAATTCTACAAAATATTTAGAAACTATTACAGAGATTTCAGATAGCCGCAAGAGAATGTATAACTATTCAGAAGTATCTTTACTTACAAAAGTGAAAATTGCGAATGCTCTAATTTCTTTGAGAGAAAAACTTTATATACAATACTCATTAAGGAAATTCACTAAGAATGCAAAACGGGCTTCAATTAATTAAAAATTCGAATTCTTGCATTTTAATGCCATTTCTCCCCTCTTACCACCCACTTAACTTTCTCTTGGTGTAAACACTTTCTTCTTTGTTTTTTATCCTTCTCCAACCAAACCCAAATATTCTTACTCCCTTTCCTCAAACACTTGCAACTCCTGCCTTGCTAATTGGGAAACCACAAGTATTTTAATGACCACGCACAGGAAAGTTAACGAATATTCTATTCAATAAATGGAAAGAAAATATTGTCTTACTCGAGTTCTTTTCTTTTGTGAGAACAAATTATTAGTCTTTCTTGGTTCGCAAACCATAATGTTTTATGAATGCATTCAAAGAACCAAAATTAATTATTACGTGGAAGACGCCCTAATAAAGTATTAGTAACTAATATATCTTCAGTTGTTTACAGACTCTTAGTAATGGTTTCTTTTATAACAATGTTAAATTGGTATGTCAGTGTAACTATTAAATAATTTGAGGTACCATTTACGATAACTGCCTCATACTTTACAATTGTGAAATTGAAATTTTATTTTACATTAGTTCATGATGAAAATCCTGTTTCCCTAAATCATCAAGGATAGGTATTAATGTTTTGAAATTCTGAAAAAAAAATAATAAGGCAACTTTTTTAAATGTATACATGCGTGTAATGTAATCTAAAAATGTTACACCCTATGTTGTAATAGTTTAGAAGCTATACTCATTTGTTTATGTTTCTTACGTCACTAAAAAAGCTCTGTGCAACAAAAACTTCTAAATCTGAACCGTAAATGTAATTTTCAAAATTTCCAAAGACTCTCTGGGTTTCCTTCAGATAAGGCTTCAACACCTTCTGAATTTAAAAACATGTCTTTTGCGTAAAAATTATAATTTTTGTGTCTGAAAATTAAAAATATATACTTAGACAGATCTGACAATGAAACCTAGGGGAATTTTTATTTGTAATGCTTCTGTTAATATGTGGCGCATTTCATAAAGGCAATACGAGAAACATTTTATTGAGAGAGCATTTCCGAAAATCGATGAGGCAGTTAAACATGGAGTAGGACATTTAAATATATCATACAGGGGCAAAAGAGGCATTTTTCGCATTTATAAATGAGTTGTTTTAAACAATTAAAACAAAAAATTGTCTCTTCTAGGTTAGAAATTGCAGTCACACATAACCTTAAATAAACGGACCCTTTCGCAAGCTGGAAGGATATATGTCCTTCTCGTAGAGACTCGCACACGCACGAAGGACTTGCTTCATCAGCGGTCCCTGTTACGCCTCGCCACGATATGCAAACTTCCCCGTATATGGATTTAGGAGGGAACAGAAAAAACCTCGGCTCACCGACATGTATTTCTTTTGGTAGACACGTCTAATTCCTTGTTTAAAATGTCCCCATCCGTCATCTGGGGGATGTTCCGTTGCCAAGGTAACTGAAGCAATATTTCCTACATCCACCAGTTCATTACAATCAAGCTATCGTCGGCGAAATGCATCTTTCATCATAGGAAAAGCTCATTATTGGAAAGATTCCTTTTCTAAAGGATGACGTAGGACGTATCCTTTTTTTAATTTAAAACATCTACTAGCTTAATAACTTTTGTGATGCTCGTTTTAATAAACCCCGTAATCAAGGAACACTTATTAATTCCAGTATAGCGTATTAATATCAGAATAGCAGTTATTTTCGTACGTCAAATGCACAGGAAGTTTTAATAAGAACGACCTGGCTGTGCGATATTTATAGGCAGTCTAAATCAAGTTATTTAGTATAACGAAATAACGTTAAATCCTTTCCTCATAGCACAGCTTGTGTAGCAAGCTTAGCAGCTTGAGCCATGGTTATTAATGAAGATAAAACACCAGAATAATCTTACATTTGACCAATATGTTATAGCACAATAGCAAAGTGAGGAAGCGATAAAAAGGACTATCCTTACAGGGTTGTGATGGTCGAGCAGAATTATTGCGTTTCGGTGGCAGCTATATTCTGGGGACACGTGTTCAAATCTATGGTAATGGTCAAAGTTATCTACCTTCTATTTCACTTATTTCGACCAATAGTAAGCTATTAGGAAACAAATTACATATTTATGTTTCAACTCTTGGCACGTAATTTTTTGCAATGACAATCAATTTAGAACCGAGTGTTTGACACACGGCTACAAAACAAATTCTGTCTTGAGTAATGAAACAATGTTTTTAAGTAAGACGGCTTGCAAAGATACGTATTGTTTAATTCTGTGGTCTTTTTTGCAGTGAAATGCTTGAACAACGAACACCAGTAGCTGTTTTGAAGTTAAAAATGTGGTAACGCTCTTTCACGGGTTTAACACTGTACGGTTACACAACAAATGAACAACGACGTGCGTTTTTCCAGGCCGAAATGAAGCTGGCGTCATCGTGTAGGCCTGATAAATGGACGCGCATTAATTTGCTTGTTTGTTCACAGCCGTTTCAATCTTTATAATTTACAGGCGAAACTTTGTCTTGCGCGCAACACGGTGACAGTTGCCTGGCGATGAAGTAAATCGAATTAACATTTACATACGGAATGAGGGAGGTAGGTACTGTGCATGGGTGGCAAGAGTCGTGTTTGTCTTCACTCCAAGGATAAATTACACAGCGAGGAGACAGCAAAATGCGCCCTCTGGTGTCGTCGAGGTATGTGAGTAAACGCTCGCTTCGCTTCGCTTCTTGGCTCTCTGAGTGAAATGTTCACAGCTATCCCTAGTAAAACATCTAACTTCCTGATCGCAGACTTATGAAACAATAGATATAAGGATATCTGAAAGCACCCTAGCTGATCATTTCTAGAAGATTCCAAACTCTAACCTCAATTACGGAAACTTCATAGATACAGATGACTCTATAGTCGATTTTTGGTTTTATACATGATATAAACTTACATGGTTCGTAGGATATACCCATATAAGGTTTTAATTTGTTTGTGGCACTTAACTGAGGAATCTGTGGCCATAAAACCTGTAGAGTCTCACTAGTTTCTTGGAGAAAAAGTATCTAAAAAAAATCTGATGTGTTGCACTCACATGACTTTCTCTACTCTTGAACTAACCATTCTTACAAACTCTTATTCCTATATCTTCTTTCTTGTTAGTTAAGATAAACATTTGTACAAATTATCTTATTGCTTATTTCCTTGTAGGTGCAAAGGGAATGTTAGAATATAGTAGGCTTTGTGCGATAGTCAAATGTTTGAGATTCTGTTGCCTTTACACACTTGACATATAAAAAGATGAACAGCGATGATCCATTTCACGAAAGTTCTAAATTTTCCGAAACTCACACACATAACAAGGAATATCTCCGAAATGGTTCACCCTACAAGAAAATTTATTGAGACATAAATTGTGTATTTTAGCAAGATCTACATTTTTTGCACAGTCTCATTTGGTCTATCTCTAACGGTTTACCAGTTATGCAAAAGTTGTCCAGAGTAAATACGACTACAGGGGCTATAGCCAGAAAATTCAAGATATACATTTCATTTGGCATACAAATGTCTCAAACATATGACATTTTAATCAAAATCGTTAGAGCCATTTTCAAGAAAATGAAAATTTTCGAAAAATTTTCCATGTAAAGGGTAGTTTAGTGTGGAGCTATTTTCTTCAAAATCTTCGTGTCGCATCCTTGAAAGACATTAAACTTAAATAACAACTTTGGTTTTTAACCGACTTTTCGTTTTTGAGTTATGCTGTCCACAGACAGACAGACAGACACACACACACACACACACACACACACACACACACACACACACACACGGACCTTTTTCTAAAAATGTTTTTTTTTTTTTGGATTCAGGGGGCCTCAAAACATATATTTTCGGTGGAATCTTGACATCGAATTTTTGGGGGGAATACAATACTTCCCCTACTTACCAGTAGAGAAAGTAGTAAAGTAATTGAAAAGTTTTGCAGATTTTCTTGTTTATTTAAATATGAACAAGTTAGCAATTATTAACCTAACTTATAACTAGAATGTCTTTTTTGAATTTGTTATTATTATAATTATTATAAGAACAATGTTTCAAGAAGGTATGGTCACTTTAAGTATTTATTTTATATATATGCACACAGTTACATTGATATGTAAGTTTAAAAAGCGACTGCCTTGCCCTATATCTGCAGACTCCGCCCTGGAGCATAAAATAGGCTAGCACCACTCCTTGTTCGCCAGCAGGAACATCCCTACAGACAGGTGGACTGTGACGTCAGGGTTTGTCCGTAGCAGACCACGATAAACCAACAATACATCCCCCTACCCCAGTTACAAAACTGTTTGGAACAAACAAAACTTGGCTAGAGGAAGTCAGCGTTTGCCTGAATCGAATCGCGACATGATGATTATTATGATGCTGATGAAAACAAGAGACAAAAGCGTACGAATAACCAAACAAAGGCATATAGAAAGAGAGGGAGGGGGGGGGGGAGGTGAGTTACGTACACTCCAGCCTTTTCCTAGAACCTTAATTTTAGTAACAAAGAGAAAGCAGCAACATGACAGAGAAGTTTTTTGTGTTTTTAGCTTTAAAAGGCAATATATGGAGCATTTAAAGTAGGAGTTCAAGTAGAGTGCCCGAGTTGAACACGAAAACATGTGACTCTACCACTTTAAGTGTAGATTGATTGATAGTCAAATATTTTAAAGCTGGTTGCTATATGAAGGCTTTAAAATTCCCTTCTCTTTGCACAACCAAGAGACAAAAAAACTGAATAACGACCTTTCATTTGAGAAAAGTACAGATATTGCAAGACTCACAGAAATTACAAGAAATATCTCCGAAATGGTTCACTTCACACAAATTCTTTGTACTTAAGTTGTGTGTCTTAAATACATCTACATGTGTTGTATATTAAGATTTGGTCTCTCTATTACGGCTTACGAGCTACTGAAGTCATCACGAACATACGTAACTACATAGGCTATAGCCAAAAAGTTCAAAGTGTTAATTTTATTTGCTATAATAGTTTCTTAAACATAATTATGGCATTGTTGTTAAGTCCTTAGAAAAATATTCCATATAAAGTTAGTTAAGGATTGAGGAATTTTCTTCAAAATTTTTGTGTCACATCCTTAAATATTAGTAAACTAAAATACCAACTTTGGTTTTTAAACGACTTTTTGTTTTTACTTTCTCTACTGGTATGTAGGGGAAGTATTGTATTCCCCCCAAAAATTCGATGTATAGATTTCACCGGAAATATATGTTTTGAGACCCCCTGAAACCAAAAAAAGCATTTTTATAAAAACGTCCGTGTGTGTGTGTGTGTGTGTGTGTGTGTGTGTGTGTGTGTGTGTGTGTGTGTGTGTGTGTCAATCTGTGTGTCTTTGGACAGCATAACTAAAAAATTAAAAGTAGGTTAAAAACCAAAGTTGGTATTTAAGTTTAATGTCTTTCAAGGATGTCACACGATTTTCTTGAAAATGGCCCTAATGATTCTGATCAAAATGTCATGTGTTTGAGATATTTTTATGCCAAATGAAATGTATATCTTGAATTTTCTGTAGTCATATTTAATTTGGACGACTTTTGCATAACTCGTAAACCGTTAGAGATAGACAAAATCATACTGCACAAAAAATGTAGAACTTGCTAAAATACACAATTTATGTCTCAATAAATTTTCTTGTAGGGTTAACCATTTCAGAGATATTTCTTGTTATGTGTATGAGTTTCGGAAAACGTAGAACTTTCGTGAAATGGATCATCGTTTTCATATTTTTATATGTTAAGTGTGAAAAGAGAACAGAACCTCAAAGCTTTAAAAGATTTGATTATCGCACAAAGTCTACTGTATTCTAATATTTCCCTTGTACCTACAGGGAAATAAGCAATAAGATAATTTGTACAAAGCTTTATCTCAACTAACACGAAGAAGATATAGGAATAAGAGTTTGTAAGAATGGTTAGTACAAGAGCAGAGAAAGTCATGTGAGTGTAACACATCAGATTTTTGTAGTTAAACTGCATTCTCTCCCTCTCCCTGTCTCTGTTTCTCCCACACGTCACACACACAAACTCTTTTCCTGTGTTTATGGGTTCTCAAAAGGTATTTTTCTAGAAAAATCGTGACATATATTTATGGGGTCCAATAAGGTTTGGCCTTAGCAATAAACCCACTAAGGAAGATGCAGTGTTTTCCGAGATTAAATTTTGGCTAAATTAAAAATTTTGTATCAATTTACCCTGCTTACCAACAGGTTTATTCAACATTTAGGGCCTACAGAGCGAGCGAGAGAGAGAGACTTCAAATTACCCCCTGTGTGGACATTACAAAGAGGTCAGGACTTTCTACCCAGATCTCCCCAATTGTATAATAAAAAGGACGGGGGTATGTGCGGAAAGAGGGGAGCAAATTTAACATGTAAGCCTTGGCTTGTATAACGGCGACAGGGGATACCACACTAAACACACCACCACCTTATAAACAATGGGGTGTTGGTGAATATACATGCGGCCAGCAAACTCCCCAACCTAAATGTTTACGGTGGTAAAATTTTCATCCCCTTTTAACCGATGTTCCCCGCGTTAATATCTTTCTCCGACACTTGGTCGTGATTCGCTTGGCCGTTGGCATGGTTACGCTACAAACATTGGCTTGCACAATGACGTCCGGCTTTTGTTTGATTGGCTGTCCGCATGGGACAATAATTGTGTGGTGCACCTTCATGAAGCAGAAATTTCTACACTAATAATATATTAAAATTATGTATGGCTTCTTAGTTTCTTTTGTATTTTGATATCGCAGCTTTCGGTGGAACGATACTTCCTCTTACCGAGTATATAGCTATGGAACACAAAAAGTAAAAAACAAAAGATAGGGAGCTTACAAGCATATGCGTCTATTAAACGCATCGAGATGAAACATAGGGCTGCGATAAAATTTAGTGAACGAGTGGTATATTCTAATATGTTGTAAATTTATCCTACAATAAATGTTTGCCTCTCTGTTGTGATACAAAATTACATATAATTTCGAGTACTAAGAGGGCTATTTAGGAAAATCAATGAAAATTCTTATTTTATTGGTCATTCAAAACATTGTGACAAATGATAAGTTTAGTTACTCTTTCTTGTTTTATTTCTCTGCTAAACTGAAGCACAAACACAATCCTCTGTTTTGTGGTCTTTAACGAAATCTGAAGTTCGCGACCTTTGAACTCGCAGCTCTTGGAACATAGACATAGACACACACACACACACACACACACACACACACACACACACACACACACACACACACACACACACACAGTTTTCCTCCAACTTCAAATAAACAAGTCGGCAGCCGAAATGCTCGTGAACAATCCGGAAAGTCTTTGTTTTGCCGCGCTCCATGAACTATTTTACTCGCCGCCCAGTGGTGTGAGGTAGCTTGATCTTGGCTCTTCCTTTGACGGCGGTTGCCGGACGACATCACAATATAATAAATAAGAAGTGCTTTTGTAAAAATCGTTGGCCCAACTTTTGAGAAAATGTAGGGAAATAACCATGACAATGATAATTTGGAACGAGGGATTTTCTTGAAAATTTCTGTTGCTTTCTTCACAAAGGCAAAACAAGAATATCCATTTTGGTTCTAGTCATTCAATTTAATGGGATAAAAGCTTTCTCTTCCTACTATAGTAGGTCATTACTAATATCTTTAAAGCATATTAAAAGCTTATAAAAATATTCTCATTTGGCATATTTCTATTATCCCATATTAGGGTTAAAACTTCAACGTTAATCTTAAGAAAAGTAAACAAACGAGAATAGAAAATGAAAACAATTGTATATGTTATTTATAACATTGGTCCATATCCGCTTAGGAGGGACATGTCCGCTTTAAAAGCAGTGTAGTGTCAGTTGTAAAGAGTGAGGTTATGTTTCACTTTGTATTCCATCCCCATAGCAACCGAACACTACGTGAATCAGAATAATGAGTGCTGCCAACCCTAGCCTGTAATTACAAGTACGTAGGTACTGTGATATGCCAGTAATTTACCCACAATCACGTGTCGCACACAGTGGACTGGGGCAAATTGTGCCAATCGGCACCACTAGAGATGAAAAACACGTTAGTCATCCCTCAAGAGAGGGAGGGTTGCTCCACAAGAATGAAGCCTTACAGCACATCCCCCAATTAGGGCACATTTATTGCCCCCTCTAACCCAAGACACGATTGCTCTTCATTCCCTTTCGCTTTCAGGAGGTCTTGGAAATTATACAAGGCCTACAGCACAGAAGACAAGGGTGCACAACCTATGTTACGAGGGTCACCTGTGGTTCGAGAGACTGGTATAAAGCTGACAGTGCCATGTAATATTCTAAGTGTCATTTAAAAGTATTATGAGCACGTGCGTCGGCAGACTTTTTTCGAGGAGGGTGCGGGTACATGTTGGACAATATTAGTTCATTATTCTGTTGTCAAAAGTTACTGCCATGAGTTACATGTCTAGATTACAAATGCAGCTGGAATTTAAAAGCTTTAAAGGAATACTTAGCTTAATTCGTGCAATAACTGCAATTTTTATACTAAAAGAATGTAATTTTACACATCAACTTTAGTAATACTGGTTTGAAAATATAATTTTCTCACTATTTCTTCAATGACGTTTCCTATAAGCTTATGAGATACTCGTAGATTACTTAAATGATAACTATTCAGTTTTTCCTTTCAGAAATTTAATTGCCTATTTTACAATTCGATTAAGTCCATTTCTTATAATTTCTCGTGTATTTCATATTATATAATCTGTGGAAAAAAGAAGTGATGCATCAAATGATGTGCCAAATTTCAGTTAAAACGATTAGTGAACAGAACATTCAGAAATACATTTTACAACGCAGCCTTGTCTATGACACGGTACAGAAATGCTTGGACCCCAAAAACATGCCGTGGAAAGGAAGTGGTTCTTAGCAGCAATTCCAGCACCTCGGACGTCCCGGCCCACTCAAAGTATTTTATTTTACGACAAAAGCAAAGCCTTCTAAATCACTCGCACTACTCTTTCCTTGTTAGAGCGGAATTTACTTGAATACACTCCCTCGCTTTATCTTTTACTGTCTGGCTGAACAAAGTGTTCCAAGCGCGGTCGATACATGCATCATTTGCCTACAAGGTAATGGACCTTGGGGGTATTCTCAAATCAATCTGCTACACAAAACAAACTTCACTGTAGCCAAACGGTTCATTTTTGTGCAAATACATAGTTTTACTTTATCTACCACTAAATAGGTGAAGTATTGTATTCCACCCAAAAATTCGACATCGAGATTTCACCAGAAATATGTTTTGCAGCCCCCTGAATTAAAAAAAAAACAGCATTTTTAGAAAAAGACCCATGTGTGTGTGTGTGTGTGTGTGTGTGTGTGTGTGTGTGTGTGTGTGTGTGTGTGTGTGTGTGTGTGTGTGTGTGTGTGTGTGTGTGTTTGTGTGTGTGTGTGTCAGTCTCTGGACAGCATAACCCAAAACATAAAGTCGGTTAAAAACCAAAGTTGGTATTTAAGTTTAATGTCTTTCAAGGACACGACACAAAGATTTTGAAGAAATTTGCTCCACCCAACACTACCCTATACATGGAAAATGTTTCGAAAATTTTGAGTTTCTTGAAAATAGCTCTAACGATTTTGATTAAAATAATATCAAAAATCTATCCACATGGAAAGTTCTATCCCGAGATTTATCTGGAAATACATGTTTTGAGAGTCCTTGAATCTAAAAAAAAAAGCGTTTTTTGAAAACGATGTGTTAGTGTGTGTCTGTGTGTGTGCGTGCATGCGTGCATGGGCGCATTTGTCTTTCTGTAAAGAACATAATTCAAAAACGAAAATTCGGCTATAAACCAAACTAAGTGCTTAAGTTCAGCTGTTTCCAAGAATATGAATGATTAAAGAAAAATATTGCCCATTTCAGGACTATCCTTTAGGTGGAATGTTTTTAAAATAAGTACATCTTCTTGAAAATTGCTTTAACATTTTTTATTAAAAAAGCATATGTTCCGGGCGCTTTAATATTTAATTTTCTTGGAATGGCCCTTTAGTGCATCAACCCTATTGTATTCCTATATTCGCTTTATACGTACAAGAAAATTAGCAATAAGATACTTTCTAAAAATGTTAATTCCGACTGACTCGAAGTAGATAGAGGTAGAAGGGTATTGCAAGAATGTGTTATACAAAGGTAGGGAAAGCCATGTGAGCGCAACCCATTAGACGTTTTATGTTTTTAGGATATTTAAAGTTTATACTAATGGAATAGAGTAGTTGTATGCTCTAGCTTGGTTATACTACGTAATTTAAATGGTTATATGGAAGTGATCTTGGCACTATAAATGGCCTATCAGCAGCATTTCGTCGATTTCTGCGTTTTCTGGGATATGTGGCAGCAAAGAAAGCCGCGATATCGTATTGTGTGGTGAAAATCTGTAAAGACAAAAGTGTTGCTTATGTTATTAAGTACTCAACTGTTCAGCTAAAGTGCGGTTAGTTTACACTGCTTTCAAGTGTAAAGTTGGGACTATGATTTTATGTTTTGCAATTCTATCCTGTTCTGTTGCGTTTTATTCTTTTGCATAATGAATAGGAATTGTGGTGCACACTCTAAAACAAAAAAGCACCACAAAACAATGAGAAACACAAAGAAAACTAAAAGACCAAAACGAAGAATCAAGTATTCATAATGTGAGAATGAGGTTAACGTCAGGGCATGTTTTTAAAATTGCATTGTTTTAGATTACCTTTTATAAAGCATTTAAAGGCAAGTGAAAATGTTAAAAATGAAAAAAAGGTGTATAAGAGTGATATTATACCTAGTAAAGATTAGGTTATGGATTACCTGAGTGGCCACAAAGATTTGTTAAAGTTAGTGAATGAATGAAGTGTATGAATCCGTGAACTATAAATCTGGTGTGAAGAAAAACAACCGAAGGGAAAGTATACCCGCTATTAGGGTATACCCTAAATTAAGAGGTTATTAAGAGTGACCTTGTACTAAAATCAAATACACACACCTGTATTACGGAAAATAAAGGAAATTACAGAAAATAAACAACTGTACATCTTTAATCTTTCAATCCTATATTTTTAAACGTGAATGAGATGTTCCTAAATACCATAACCTAGGTAAGATTTCTAATGTATTCGCATTCCTCATTTTATAGGTTAGTAAGTGAAAGAATTGTGTGAAAATGAAAAAGAAAACACCCGAATAAATTAGCACATGTCCTAAAGAGATGCCGAAATTAAATACTAGGTGTTTCGTTTTTCCATACAAGGTTAAAATTAATCTTTTGTAAAAATGGGATCGCAGGACATGTATTCTCGATATTAAATTTTTGGATGGAATGCAATATTTCACCTATTTACTATACGAATACTGAAAGTAAAACTTGGTACATTTCATTTGGCCTATAAGCTACATCCTAGCATGGATAGCTGTCAAGAACTCTGCCGTACAGGGGATGTGCGCAAGACTTTTACCGCCTAAGGAAAGGGAAAGCTTAAAGTTTTGAAAGTTATGGATTAAATAGAATGCAGGTGACAGTATCTCACAATCAGCCGTATCGAAGTAAGTTTGAGGTCCCCTGGGGCACAAGATCTTAAAACCGCTTCACATTTTGTCCTTATCCTGGAGTTTATTTGTAAACACCATCTTAAGTTTTACAGTGCTTTAAACTTATCATTAGCTACTGTTGTTTCACTACCTCTGTGGAAGTTCTCCTGTTAGGGACTAAAACTAAGTTAATAAAAATATTTTGACGATAAACTTCTCTAAGGAATGAGAGGAGAGAAGTTTATGTGTGTACTGTCGTATGCAGGGAAACTGCTGTTGTAAGATGAGTGATATAATATAATATAATATAATATAATATAATATATATATATAATATTTATTTGTTATTCATTATACAAATATTGCGAGTCGCGAAAAAAGCTGTCTAAAAAAGCGGTAATATGCTATAGCAGGTAGCCGAAGAGGAATATGAAGGTTTAGAAACTCCAGTATGGAAAATAAGTGGTCAACATTATTTACCTTAGGCTTAGTGCTGTTATGTCTGTAATTATAAGTAATACTGAAAGGTAGCCTTGATCTTAGGTGTAATATTCTCGAAAAGTGCATCGATTAAACCCCAATTCCCATCACATTTTCCCAAGTTTGGACTCAAAAACTCATTTAATACCGAAAAGTTTGGTTTATCTTAAAACCACTTATGGTTTTGCCTTCAGTAGTAATCACTTCCATCATAACTGCGCAATCACTTTCAGCGAAACAAATGCAGGCACTAGCACGATCAAAACAGTAAAATGCTATATACATTTACAGTGTACGATACCTGACCACTTTTTTATATTCTTAGATTCCCTAAAACCAACTAGTCATACTCACGTACCAAACAATCCTCTGACCACATATTTTGTATGAGTTATGCTGTCCACAGACTGACAGACACACACGGACCTTTTTCTAAAAATCTGATGTGTTGCACTCACATGACTTTGTCTACTCTTGTACTAATCATTCTTGCAAACTCTTATTCTTATACCTTCTTCGTGTTAGTTGAGATAAACATTTGTACAAATTATCTTATTGCTTATTTCCTTGTGGGTGCAAGGGGAATATTAGAATACAGTAGGCCTTGTGCGATAGTCAAATCTTTTAAAGCTTTGAGATTCCATTCTCTTTGCACACTTAACATAAAAAAGAACAACGATGTTCCATTTCACGAAAGTTCTAAGTTTTCCGAAACTCACACACATAAAAAGGAATATCTCCGAAATGGTTCACCCTACAAGAAAATGTATTCAGATATACACTATGTCTTTTAGCAAGATTGCTCTGTTCTGTGTAGTTCTGTGTAGTATGATTTGGTCTATCTCTAACGGTTTACCAGTTATGCAAAAGTCGTCCAGAGTAAATACGACTACAGGGGCTATAGCCAGAAAACTCAAGATATACATTTCATTTGTCATAAAAATATCTCACAAATATAGCACTTTAATCAAAACCGTTAGTCATTTTCAAGAAAATCAAAATTTTCGAAAAATTTTCCAGGTAAAAGGTAGTTTAGGGTGGGGATATTTTCTTCAAAATCTTCGTGTACCATCGTTGAATGACTATACTTAAATACCCGCTTTGGTTTTTAACCGACTTTTCGTTTTTGAGTTATACTGTCCAAAGCCTGACACACACATACACTCTCGATATCGAATTTTTGGGTGGAATACAATATTTCCCCTACTTACCAGTAGAGAAAGCAAAAATACGCTAGGCTACGTCAGTGAATTCTGGAAATGATTGGAGTTCAATTATCTATGTCTAGCCGCAGTATTATTAAGATAAGATTGAATTTTGGTGTTAATCTGGAGTGCTTCACGAACTTGTCCTTCAGGTATCCCATAACCAAAATCTTATAGGCACCTTCTGAACTACGATTAGCATACTTCAGATGTACCTCAGAGCGTTTTCCACAACTTTGCTCATTATCAGTATTATCCGTTAATTCATCGACGAAAATAAACAACAAAATATCCACTTCGAACTCACTTTCTATTTTCCATTTTACTTATGGTATAATCTTTTTAGTTCAAACTGAAAGGATCTTAACTTTTCGGTTTCATTTCTAGTTGGGTTCAGTTTTCAGATTGGAGGAAAGCAAGGCTTAAGGAGCCATACATAGTTTCAGTCTACAGGTGTGCCAACTATTGCAGTAAAATGTATCGGCGGGTTTCATAAGGTGGCATCCTTGGTACAGGCCAAATACATGCACATATTTACATCACAAGTTAACATGTGCTGAGCTGGGATGGTATTTCATTTACCCTCATATCACAGAGGTTGTTAGCACGATTTGTTCTCGGTTGCAGGGGAGAACTAATCAGGCGAATGATAGGATGATATAAAGAAGATTGCTAGGCTCGGTACGGGGCCGCACGTGCTCTGGGGATAATCAGAGACCATTTTTATAATTTATGACTTGTCGTAAAAGTTCATTCAGCCCGGGATTTGATTACTGGGAAACTTTGCTCATTTGCGTTCCTTTATTCGAGATTACAGCGCGGGAATCTTTCTTAGCAGGTTGTTATTAACGTGGATACTATTTCCTGACTCCACACGCGACTGCGATGCGCCAAGTAACCAAAAAATGTCATCCACTTGTGTGAAGAATCTTATATACTATGACTATGATAGAATGGACAAAAAAGGAAAGTCATTTACTATTTCTTTCTCTATTCCATCCCATGGTGTTATGCACTAGCGTTGTGGGATATAATTCTACCAGTTACTTTTGTTGCACGACGGTGCACCTTTTTGGTCTAAAAATTTGGCATTACAAACCCTTTTCATACTGTGATTTACTGTCTTTCGGTCAAAGACGCTCATGGTCGACAAACGGGTGCCCCGGGACCGATGACGTTAAGGGTTGTTGTTGTTGTGTTTAACGCCCGCTTTTACTACTACGGCACCGCAGGCGGTGACACTGATGATACATGGAATGAAGATGGAGCACCGGTGGAATGAGATGGCGGGGGAAACCGGAGCACCCGGAGAAAACCCGCCCTGACGCCGCTTCGTCCACCACGAATACCACATGCGGGTCCCTGGGATCGAACCCGGGCCGCCTAGGTGGTAGGCGAGCGCGCTAACCGCTCGGCCACGGACGTTAAGGGTGGCAGAACAATGCATTTCCAGACTCCACGAAATTTCTACTGCCGGCTTGTTTGTGAAAGGTTCGAGAAAAGATGAATTTCGAGAAAAATCCGTCCTTCTTCACGTCGGAGTTTTTTTTTTTTTTTTTTTTTTTTTTTTTTTTTTTGGGTGTGTGTGTGTGAAGCAGTTTTAGTGAGTGTGTTGATCAAAGCTGGCAGTTCGTGAGACAGAGGGTGAACTGAAAGACAGAAAAGTGTGCATCAAGACTATGAGACCACAGATCAGCTGCGAGTTATAAGGTCTCGAAATACTGTATATTCTGTTAACGACGATAAAACAGTATTGTTCAAATTTAGAAGCAAAATAAAGTGACAGAAGAAGTAACTGAAAATGTCTATCTAATTGATTATTCAGGATAATAAAATGCTTTATGTTGACACAAGTACGCTTTATACAACCTGTGTTAAATCAACTAAAAGACAACAGGAATTTATAGATTTCAACCGTTGTTATTAACTAGATTAGTAATAAAATGAAATAGTTTATTGCATATTTAGAAATGAAAAGGTGCAATTAAACAATGGAAGACAATATTTTTTGCACATTTTTGCAAAACGAGAGTATTTTATTACTGGTAATCCTCAAATTCGAGGAAGAACTTTAGGCCAGCTCAATATCATTTATACCTTTTAATTTTTTTCACTAATTTTTTCTTTCATTGTAGAAGTGGAGTAGAGCATTCGATTTATTTGGTGTTAAAATACAACGAATTCTTACTTTAATCAAGAAACAAGATATATCTCCTTAACTGGTTCATGAATTCAGTATAAGGGCGGCTTATTGAACTAAAATTCTTTTGTACATCATACATTTTAATTTACACCTTTATTAAAATCTTCTGTTGTTTCCTTGGTTTTATCATATACTTGTTAGCTATTTCTATTGTAGGTTGGCAGTAGTGCTTTTTGGTGTATTCCACTGCAGCGGCCATTTTGAATTATTGCAAACTGCCTTTAAGCTGTTAGTATAATATACTTAACGTTACTTAACGCGGCGGGAAGTAAAGTAAGAAACTGCAAGATCAATCAGGATGCATTTAACTTGAAATGAGAATGATTCTAATGATTATTCTTATACTAGGCACAGATGGTGGATATTCAAAGCAGCTCTCTTTTTCTAATGAGAGGTTATGTTTTCCAAAATGAAAATAGTGTACAAAAAATGTACAGAAAGAAACATTTTTAATCGGGGAATAGAGAAACAAAATTTATTTCTGCATGGTACTACTCGCAGATTGGTTCAGATTAGTCACGTGACCACAAACTTTACGTTACGTGAAGGGAAAGTTAGCGTTGCCAAACTCTTACGTTACGTCACGTTAAATTGAGTCACATTAAGTCGGCTTTCCCGTAAGTTCATCGCAATCCCTGCATTAAAGAATCAAAGTCTGAATCGCTTGGAATAAACGCTGATAGCTTAGGTTTAACTCCGCTCGAAGTAACGTAACTTGTGAGGTAAGTCACACAGACCGTATGCGCTTATTATAATGCTATAGTTCTCACTCACAAGCAGCAGGAGATAAATGAAATCTCAACAATGTTCGAAGAGATTAGTGTGTAAGAGAGACAGAGGTGGGCCGCACCAAAAGTAAAACAAGGTGCCAAAATAAAAGCTTAGAAATATCGATCGGTATGGGAGACCGCACCTCACAGGTTAAGGTTTAAAATAAATAGAAACAGTATAATGATGAGAAAACAAGAAAGGGGTGGTTATAACTAACTAAAGTCATAATTTTAACTATTAAATGACAGAAAGGTGAGTTTGCTGACGAGCTCATGCTGAGCATTAGCAGGAAAGAGGGACTAGCATGCACCAGCACATATTTAACAATGAAGCATTGTCTTGAGTGCGCTGCCTCCCCTACAGTCATTTATTCCACGTGCCCTATTCTCGACACCTGCACGGCGTGAGTAATTTTGAAATTCAAAACCATGTAGGTATTAAAGGTAAGATGAGAGGCAGGAGGCGGCGTAGGATGATGTAACAACATCGCCACTTGTGCGGCTCTTAACTTCCGGTGCAGCTGCACCCACTCAAATTAAAACAAAACAAAGAAGTCTTCAAAAGCCGCATTACTCGCAAAATACTTCTACAGAAGCGTTCGTTAGTTCCCGAGAAAATTTTATTACGTCTTCAGAAGAATTTAGGTGGTCTAATTGGTGTGCAGAAGTCTCCCAAGATATTCGTGTCCTGTTTCATAGGCTCTGTCTAATTTATAACTGACTATAATGTGCATAAATAGCAACCGGTGATAGAGGTTCCGGGTTCTATTCCCGACTAGGGAATTTTTTTCCCAGCCAAGCTTATTCTCTATCCTCTCCAGAGCCTGAAAGTACGAATAATATTGTGAATATGTGCGGAATATTGAAACAATTCCCTTCTAAGCCCTCAAATGTGAGATATAGAGGTTTTAGAAGTCTATTTTGGTGAAATAAATAGCAATGCTTGATAAAAGAAATGTAAAACGTTTGAAATATAGAAGAGAAAAGTAAATTATAGTTTAAGTGTACCTGTATTCTTACAATGTTGCCCGGGTGTGTATAACCTAAAAATTTTAAAAATATGCAAGCACTTATGACCGAAAAAGTTATAAAATACGACGGTATATTTAATTTTATGCAATACTCTTGTCTATCGCTTAACGTTCACCAGCTACACCAGATATACAAAACATAAGTAAAACATTATTTGAGATATAAAGCGCAAAATGTGAATATCTTTTTTATAGAAAATATAACGACATTGTGGACTAGTATTATGAAGTGTAGGAGCTACAAGCACTAATGCACACAATTCTGATTATTTTTATATTAATTTTAACAATGAATGAACCCTTACCATTAGACGTTAACATATTCTTCTTTAAATATTATGCTTAAAACAAATAATATATAAGTCATGTGTGTTTCCATCGAAATCCCAAAAAGTTGAATAAAACACTGTCGCGCTGGCATACAAGAACTATGCAACCTGTATACAGGCAGCGCTGAAAAGCGCCGTGCGGCGGACAATGCTGGAAGCTTGCAGGAAGATTCTGGTTAGTTTTGTGATTCTATGGCTGTTGTTAGTTTTTAAGTGTTTGCGTTAGCAAAATGAGATAGTTTTATGGTGTTGAGTTTCAGGAAGCATTAGTTTAGTGCGAATTAATTAAGAATTGTGTTATATTTATCTGTTATTTAACACAACTTTAAGTAAAGTTGTAACTAAAGGAAAGAAAATAAAGTAATTAAAAACAAAGAAACAAACTGGTGTTATTTACTTACGTTTGTTTCATATTTATTCATCGACAATTACAGAAAAAATTTTTAACCTATATTTATGTGTCATGGCTTTAACATTGTAGAATAACGTCAAAATGCATAATTATGGCTAAACTGATTTCCAAATCTGGAGTTATGATTTTAAACACAACAAATACCCCTTGGTTTATGAACCAGTAATAACTTATGAAATATCGCATAACACCAAGTGGACACTTCTAGCAGCACACTGAATTTTCTTAGTGACCTCAAGGATTTTATCTCCCACCGGAGTACAGCGAGACCTTGGAAATGAAGATAAACTGAAAATTTGTGCAGAATCCAGCAGAGACAGATGGCGATTTAAACAGTGAGGATGCAGAGCAGATTATCAACGGAATCCCTTCTAACCACTTGCTTATCCCGTTATCCTAGCTTACCCTGGAGGTCCACTAAATCTTTCTGGTCCATCTCTGCCTTTGGACCCTTGAGAGCCCACTTCCTTTCTGCAGAAGTCACTGGTATTCCATGCTTTTTGTTTTAATCTGAGTATATGTTTGGATGAAATCAAATACATGTTTCGTGAGCTTTGAGTTATTTGACAGCGTTCTCCACAACAGTTTACAATAACAGGAACCAGAGCAACCACACGAGAAGTAATTAATCTAAGTTATCAAATATGCACGCTAAGGAACCCAGAAGTTCTGGGTTCGATTTCTGACTGAAGAAGAGAATTCTTGAAGGTGATCAGCCTGTAAACATTTCAAATTCTATGCTTGTTACAATATACTTAGTTTTTACCAGATATTAGTGGCATTATATATAACTATTTTCCCAATTATCAAACAAATGCATCAAATTGTTTGACAAAATATAGTGTGACGTCAGTTGCCTGTCAAAGAGACGCTCAAGCTACCTCACACTTCAAAGTTGGTAGGCAACAGCGGATCATAAACAAGGACAATTGACGGGGCGGAACAAAGGCCAGTTCTAGAAGATTTCCACTGTCAGCTTGTTTGCGAGAAGTTTCAAGAAAAAGCGTATTTTCCAGACCATTCGCCGGTAATTCACTGAACTATATAAGCGTGTCGGGAGGGCTAGGGCGGTCAGCGTTGAGAGAAGTGAGTTTTAAGTGTTGAAGTACATTCTTAGCCAAGTGTTGAGAACGTGTTGATGAGTCGTTAAAGCCAGATGTTTGTTAGAGTGAGTAGCAAGACAATGAAGTCTATGTCAAGGTTACGAGAACATAGAACAGTTTTGAGTTCCAAGGACATGATGAATTGTTTTTGTCTTAAATGATGACACAGAACTGTGGCTTTGTGATTCAGTTTTAGAAGGGAAAACAAGTGATAGGGAAAGTAGCTGGACTTGGCATTTGTTGGAATTTCTGTTTTTTTTTTTTCCTTGTCCTTACGACTGAAATTCCAAAATTTTGTGACAAATTCTAGGAATACCACTTATTAAATTGATCACATGAGATAGATATCAAATTTGTGTTGTGATGGGAAAATCATTTTATTATATTTTAGAGATTGCAACCAGTTTGTTAAAAATAAATATACATAAGAATCTAATTTGGATACATACTTAGGCGAAGCATTTTTATTTATTGTGATGTCAAGAATCTACTGTGCAAAAATCAAACAGATTATTGGAAAATAGCACCTGAAAGAGCACTTTTAAAAATTTGCAAGCGTTGAAAACCAAATTATCAAAAAGACTACTTTAGATGACTTAATAATAATAATAATAATAATAATAATAATAATAATAATAATAATAATAATAATAATAATAATAATAATAATAATAATAATAATAATAATAATAATAATAATAATAATAATAATAATAATAATAATAATAATAATAATAATAATAATAATAATAATAATAATAATAATAATAATAATAATAATAATAATAATAATAATAATAATAATAATAATAACAATAATTACGATGACGATGATTAGTCAAAGAAGTATGTATTACAAATTCGGTTTATCAGAAGCATGATAACTACTCGTGCAAATATAGAAATTCTATTAAAATTTAAGTTATTTATTGATGATCAGGGCTAAGATTTTTAGGTGCTAAACCTTGGGAAATATTTATTTTTATGTGGTGAAAATGTCAAAAATATATGCCAAAACAAATAAAATATATTTTAAGATATCAGTAGCTGAGCTAATATAAATGCACGTGACACTCTTCTTCTTCTTTACCTGCTTACCTTGCTCTTATGTAAGACTTACACCCCCTAGGACGTACAAGCCAACGCCTATGGTCAGACACCTGTCGGGGAGCACAAGAACATATGGATCGGACAGAGTTAAGACCTGGAAGCGCGTAGTCCGTCAAGCGCCAGGTATGATAGTGAAGAATAGGATTATATGAAGTGTAGGCGAAGTCGATAAATTGAAAAGTGATAATGGAGCAATTTTATTGATGGAATGAGTGACGGGGAAAACCGGAGAGTCCAGAGAAAACCCGAACTGACGCCACTTCGTCCACCACCAATACCACATATGAGTCCCTGGGATCGAACTCGAGCCACTTGGGTGGTAGCAGGACCTTCTAAGTACCGGACCTGACACTGTGATTCAAGATGGCGGCCTATGTGGTAGGAACTACTTATAAACAACTCGTCTACAGGCTACGATTTCAACACAGTAAAATAAAAATGTGGTGTAATAACACGCCTATTTTGTGAATATGGGCTGTGTTAAACACAAAAACACTGTCTTAAACATAACCTCAAGTAAACAAAAAAGAATGAAATTTAATATTAAACGATAACCCATGGGCAATGAAATATATAACCTTAAATAACATTCATGCAATCTACAGTTTTACATTATGTAACTGCATTACACATTCAAATTAGAAAGAAGATAGACAAAACTGCAAGCAGCATGTTACTTAAAACAGAATTATTAATCATTGTTTACACTATTTTTCACACTTTCACCACGTACATAATGTTATATACCTACACAAAACATACTATACTGGATGGCTGGCATACAAATGCTGCCATTTAGAATAATTAGCTACCTACTGAATTCAAAAGCTTTAGGGTGGAATTTTGCTTTTGGTTTTAATGAAAACTTTTGATTATTCAGTTTGCAACAATATATCACTCAACACTTCATGACACTTCATTTTACAAGGGGAATCCACAAAAGGAGATGAAATATTAAAAATAATAACCTTAAAACAGCACTGTAAATGAAATACATAACCTTAAATCAGCATTGTAAAGCAACTTTGCTACAGTCTACAGTTTTACATGCAGCAAAATAACACATTTCTTCTAAATTACAGCTACAAAGACAATAGATAATGCATTTAAATACAAGCAGCATACTACTTACATGAAACAAACTGTTGGTGTTGCAGCTGTCACTAATTGAGTTCACTCGAAATTATTGTCTTTCACTCTTCACACTATTCACCATGTTATATATACACCGGCAACTAACACACATAACGCTGCAATTTATAGTAATTAAATACTGAATTTACAAGCTTTACGCTGCAATTTACCTTTAGTTTTAACTGAAAGTTTCTCATTTTTAAGTGTTCAATAATTTTTCAAAAATGTGTTGCTTAGCACTTTACAACACTTCTTTACAAGTTTTTGTAAAGGTAGTCCACATTAACACATTTCCTCAAAGTCCACGGTCAGTGCGAAGATCCAAATTAATAAACTGATCGCGTCAAGGAAAAACTTACTAAAGCTGATCCCTTCACTCAGAAAAAGAAATCCTTCACAACTAACTAACTGATCGTATACTTCGGCCGAAAGTCGGCTTTCCAGTTCCTTACAAAGCTACCACAAAGCTAGAATCAAAGAAGCCGAACTGGAAACGCGAACAGCGGCCCAACTATAACACAAAGCAGCCCAAGAGAGAAAGTAACACAGAGGCGCCACGAACTGGAAAGAATGGGAAACTTGTATTTACATGTGCCTGGTGAACAAACCGCAAATTACATACCATAAAAGCTGCCAAAACTGTAAATTAATTGTGCCAATCGCCACACAAGTGTAAATAACTCCCTTCCCTTCAGACACATAAAAAGAATAACATACAAATTTAAAAGGTTATAATGATTCAGGGCTTCGCTTGTTCCATCAGTTTCCCATTTAGGTGTCTAAAATAAACACATTCTTAAGTGCTAATCTGAAACTTTAAGACCAACACTGTTTTCCTTTGCCATGTAACATGCTGATCACATACACCAACTTAACCGTGTTTCTGTTTACCACAAATAAATACACAACAGAGATTAATTCTGTTCCAGCTTTCTTCACTACCTAAACAAACATTCCAACACGTGCGCAACTGTTTTTGCCTCCATGTTCACTACAATCAGCACAGCCAACATAATTTCATAGAGCAGAACTTTATAGTTTCTTTCCTCCCGTTCTTTGAAGGCTGAGAAGATAAAACAATAGATTAAATTTAGAAATGCCAACCCTTATTACAGAATTTGCAGTACCCACTTAAAACAACCACTGGTTATATAATGTCAGAGCAATTTTAAAATTGGATATTACATCCTGTCATGTTTATAAAGGTAATATTTAACATTGTTAAATTACCAATTCCGTAATAGAAACAGTGATTGACAATAACCATTAAGTGCATGCCTTTGATCGAAAAATTAAAAGAGGAATTTAAAAAATCACAGAGGGTGGACATAAAGCAACCCTCGTTGTTACTGCTGGGGTTATAATTCGAACTATATTCTATAGTCACTAATGGGGTTATAAAGCCTGGGAACGTCATTGTTGCGTTGTCACACTGCTGCCAATACATACATATGAAAATATAGAAAATACACTAACCTTAAGTTTTGTTGCCTACTAAGGGGTGGAAAGGGGTTTCGTTCCTAAGTTCAAGAAAAGAAGGTCGTTTGATAAAAAGGTTGAGAAACACTGCCCTAGATAACATACAACTTCTGAAGACTTGAAAGTAGGCTAGCAAGAAAAATGCGCTGGAAATGAGTGCGTGCTTGTACAGAAGCTCAACAAACAAAATTTTAAACAGGTTGCCATATCCTGGGGAAAGAATTTTCAGTGTTTGTTCAGAGCCCTCTCTTGGGTACCCTTGGGAATTCCAAGTTATGAATTTTATAAAGGGAAAAAGCTCGGTCGCTGCAGTTGTTAGTTAAACAGAGCACACCGGACTGTAGAAAAGTCCGAAGACGCTTCTTCTACTGCTGGAGTGCCGTTAAATAATACAGGAGCTCGCAGCAGCTTAGGTTAGGGGAACACTCACTATACCTACCTACCTACTGGGCGCCTGCTTTTCTTATTAGACTTAACACGCCACAAACTTACCCTACACTTTGCTCTATTTTAAAAGAAATTTTCTAAAAAAAAGTCTTATGTCACAATCATATGATCTTCTATAACCCTTATCGTTTCCTTTTCTATACCTCCTAACACACCATCCTGGTGCCTTAACGTTTCGCATTTATTTCTTAAAGTTCCATTGCTGCTTCTTTATGCCCTCTTTTGAAATGCCACCTTCCATTCGGGGCTTCCCCTATTTATTTCCTGTAAAACGTCCCATCTCGCTCTTTCTGTCACGGTAAATTACCAAATAAACGAACAAAAGCAACACACTCTCTTGGATATGACAATGAATGACTTGGTTTCCTTAAAAAACATGTTTACTGCATCTAAAAGCTCAGATCTCTGACAGTATTTTGACATAGACTTAATTTTTGTATACTTAACGCCTAAAATTCAACTAACATTACAAACACAATTACATGCATGCATAGGTGCGAAAAATATTTACCCTTCATTACACTTAATTATCTTTATTACCTAATTAATAAAAATTCCTTACTTTGAGGCTTCTCGATCTAAAGGTACCTTCTCAACTTTTGAAGAAGCTTCCTTTCAAAGCCCCAAAACTCAATACAAAAATAAAGAAACATTGGAAGTCGTGCTTCATTTATCTTATCAAGAACAACGAAGAATCAATAGCGGAAATATAAAATATAAGTTAACTCAATATGATAATTCGAACTATGGAACATCAAAACTAAATAAACTTTATTGATTAGTAATTAAAGATTTGATGTGTCTCTTGTACTTACTATTCTAACAGACTCTTATTCCTTTATCTTCTTCATATTAATCCAGATAAACATTTGCAGAAATTATCTTGTTGCATATTTGCTTGTTGGTGCAAGGGGAATATGGGAATACAGTAGGCTTTGAGCGATAGTCAAATGTTTTAAAGATGGCCGCTGTATGAAGGCTTTGAAATTGCGTTGTTTGCACGGCCAAGAGATAAATAAGTAAATAATGACCTTCCATTTGAGAAAAGTTTAAGTGTTGCAAAATCTTTCTGGGGTATACGTTACTATTGCTTTCCATTGTTCAATACTTTGTGATTTTTGTAGCGCTGTAGCTATTTATTTGTTTCTAGCCATGTCATCATAGCTCGGCAGAAGTAGACAGAAGTAAATCCAGCCTCCATTCTTAGGTATAAGTTTGGCAATCGCTGTCCTAGAGTACGTAAAAGTGCTTTAAATAAGAATTATCAGCGCCCATAAGTCATGCAGTAATCTGTTCATCACTATAATGATATAAGTTGGTATTGATTACCATAAAAGCAATATATTCCAGTACATTAACTGTTTGCCTAGTTCCATATATTCTAGCAAGTTGGTAGCAGCTACTCCCGACAGCATGTCGGAAAGGCTCAGAGAAAAAGGAACTTGTAACGCTGGATATGATGTAATGAATCTCTCTCTCTCTCTCTCTCTCTCTCTCTCTCTCTCTCTCTCTCTCTCTCTCTCTCTCTCTCTAAGCAGCGCTGCCAAAGTAAACAAGACCCGACTAGAGGAAGATTGTATACAGATGTTGGTAGAACTGGGATAAGGCACACAAGGATTATTAAGATGGATGATGAATTCTGCCACTGTATACAGCATGACGGAGGAGGGGTGAAACCTTAAACTCAGGGGGCTTAAACCCGCGCAAAATTATTGCCGAGATGAAATTTTAGTGTTGGTTTAGTGATGAGAGGTAAAATCAAGTTTTAGTGAGGCGAGATTAACCTTTGTTTTGGTTAAAACCACTAGTTCAACTTCTAGAAAGTGTTCCTCTACAAGCAATAAAATAAATGTTCCATAAAGTTAGATGCTGTTGCAAGTTCTTAGGGTGGCAGCACTGTTGTGGTTGCCCAGGAAGACATGCAAGTTACTACCTGTCTTGCTGGATGTTACGAGACAAGAAAAATAACGGGTTACGCTTTCATTTCTCTGCTGCGTATTTGGATTAGAGAAAGTATAGTATTTCACCAAAAAATCCCTTGTTGAGATTTCACATGTTTTCAGACTCCCTGTATTAAAATATAATGTTTTATAAATAAAGGCCCACGTTATGTTTGTATGTGTGTATACGCGTGCGGTCTCTTTAAAAAGTGAAACTCAAAAAGGAAAAATTAGATGAATACCACACTAGGTATTTAACTTCAATATTTTCCAAAGAAGATTAAAGGAAAAAAGAAAATGTCTCCCAACAAAACTAGCGTTTACATGGACTGTTTTGTACATAGAGACCTCAAACTATCGTATACGAAATGTGATCTAGTCATTCTTATGTTTTTTTAGAAATAATTTATCACTGGGTCATTCATTTGTTTAGTCAGTGTCCCCAACTGCATGCCATAAATCGTTGTGAATCAATCTATTATATGTTACAAGAGATTAACAATGAAATAAGCATTCCATTTCAATTTGATAATTGTGTTTTTAACCATTGTTCTCTTAATAATTATGTATTACGTATTTCCCCAGCAGAGAGCTTATTTGTTAATGTTAAACAAAAGTGAGATTTATTTCAGATTATCAACTAGTTTTCCGTTATAACAGCAGAAGGTTGAAATGCACGTAATTCTTCGGTTTGGTTTTTCTGTTGGCAGTACTGAGTAAGCTGAACTACACTATTCCTAATAGTAAGTTTTAGGTTATTTTTTTTACAGAGTTTTACATTTCCTGGTCAAATCTTTGCAATAGATAGAATACTTAAACTTATATTTCATTTATGAAATAGTCTCGCTCCGCTCCAGAATTTACGCGTAAGTCAGACGTGTTATAAAATTACTACTTGTGGCAATTTTTAGATAGTTTTAACTTTCTCAAAGTGGATTTTAACTATGTGACTAAAACATCACATATTATGCAAGGTAAATAAACGTAATGGTTTTAATTTTATAGGAATAGCTTGTGAAGACTTTTTCATTGCGAGGAATTTCAAATATTCCAATTTTTTAACATGTTATGTCGAGTTTAGCATCAATATATCAAAACATAACAGCGAAAATTTGAGAAATGTCAAATAATATGAAATAAATTATTTAACGAAAATATGTATCATAAAATGTTGTGTTACTTTACTTAATGATTAAACTATTGTATTCACCAAGCATTTTTGTAGCAAGTCTGTGTAAAGGGCATTTCGAAGTCGGACACTGCATAATCATGCCATAGAAAAGCATTTTCAAAAGCATTACCCCACTCCAAAATTTCTTCACACGAAAATAACTTCGTTATTATTTTACTGTGTCAAAAATGACTGCATTATATTGATCATTTAATTATTAGAAATACTAATTGAATATTTTCGATTTCCGGGAATAAAGCATGCAGGTCCACCTAATACTAACTGAAGTCAGTATAATTTTAGAAACAATTTGATAAAGCAACAATGTACTCTTTATTAAAATCAATATTAGTGTCAAGTATTTATTTTCTTACTGTTAGCTGTTTCCGAAATTGTTCATGTTTGCATGTTTACTCTTACTTTGGCGCCGCGGAACACCAAGAAACGTATAAGTATATGTGAATGAGTTAAGGAACTCAACATTGTTGTTGTCAAATGGCAGCACTGTGCGTGAGAGGGTTATTCTCCTGTAGCTTTTAAATAGAATATATAAAGAAGGTGCAGGAAGTTGAAAGTAAGAACGTTGGTGAATACTGTGAAATGAAGATTTGTAAAAAGATAACTATTCTCAAACGTGTATGAACGCACACAGAATAGCGGGTGTATTTTGATGTCACAAAAACACTCTCATTCATGAAGCACCCTTCATGGTGAGAAAGTTGATGTATGAGGTACCATCAGCAGAGAGAGAATAATTGGTGCCAATTTGTTTTGAGGAAAAAGTCAATACCGATAGATGTGGACAATGATTTTGTGCCCTTTTTTGTGAAGTGGGAATGTAATTTCGCTTTTTCCAACAAGATTCAGCAACACACACACACACATTTCGTGTTTCATTAGTGGCAATTCATAAAGTGTTCCAGGAATGGGCCGCCTATAAATATCGAGTGGACATTGCCCCATCATCACCACCGATATTCCTATTTAAACCACGTGATTTGTCTATGGCTAACTATGAAATACAGTGTGCTTGTATAAGAAATAACGTCAACAATTTTCCCTTCCTGTTATTAAACGAGTATTTTTCTATTTTTTTCTTCTCTTTTATGGACTTCACTTTCTATTTTATTTATGTACAGGGTAGTGCTTGGGTACGGCTATTTTAATGCAGCTATCGTAACCTGAACTGAGTTTTATATACATGTAAACACGGTCATCTGGAAGCTAAAGCTTTGCTATTTATTATTCACGTTTATTATTATTATTATGATTATTATTATTATTATTATTATTATTATTATTATTATTATTATTATTATTATTATTATTATTATTATTATTATTATTATTATTATTATTATTTAGTAATAGCAATCATTTCTTGAATATAACGTTCTGTAAATGATCTCTGCGTACATATTCCTGCAGTACCCTACTCACAACAAATAGAACAGCAGAACAAAGCGTTTTGAGACTGTTCGCGAGACTTCCGGCTAACAGCTTATTTGAAAAAGATTCGAGAAAAATACGAATTTCTACAAGGATCCATCACTCTCGTCTATAAAAGGTTTTATTTCTTGTTGGTTAGTCATCTGTAGAGCACTTCCTGAAGTTTTTGGGGTGATATTTTTCGCTGCTTTGACTCTGAGCATTGCATTAAGATTTTCTTTCGGAACACATTCGTACATGAACTGCTGTGCCAAACTTTGAACCACCACTGCCCACGCCTCTACATATGGCTGTATTGGAAGGAAAATTATAGTCTGTTTTATTTAACTAGTGTTTCCCAATTTGTTTATCGGTCGGCAACGTCTTAGTTTAATTATGGGAAACATTAATTAAAGGACTTAATCCCTGCCCTGGGAGAGCAATCTCAGTGCTCGACTATGGCCAGGAAACGGAACCAACAGAGGAACTCCAGACATTGCCCAGTTACAAACTTCACTGACGCCTCAAGCTCAGCATGGTATTCACCTGTATACGTTTCAAAATCGGAAATCAACGGACTTAGCTCTGTCATATGGCAATAAAAATTACAACATCGATCACATAAATATCCTTTGACATGCTGAGAATACAAAATCTGTAATATTATTCATAGTGTTTGTCAATAACCCTTAAGTGACGTCTGTAAATGTATCTATGTTGTCAATTAGGGACATATACAGTGGCGGCTCATGTTGCCTGTACCTAGGTGGGCTGCACTGATTGTTGGAACTTTAGCTCCAATAGTATTCCTAAGGAATGAATGATTTTCAGTGTAGAGAAATAACCTTCAGATACACTTGTTGTTAAAGGCTGTTTTTAAAAGTTTTAATATTTCAGAAAAAGTTGAAAAAAGGGTATTAGCTCTAAGACCATCAAAACTGGCATATAAGCTTCTTCTTCTTCTTCTTCTTCTTCTTCTTCTTCTTCTTCTTAACTTTTAAGACATTACAATATCTTAAAACTATTACAAGCTGGAACACCTCAACAATGTCTGTAGTTTCGTCGGCCATAATAGACGCACAGTGTGGTGCTTTAATTTCTTCAAAAAATACATTGAAGTGACTCATTTGTATTGTCTTAGAAGTTTCTTTAAAAATGAGTCACATTAAAATGGCACTTCAATAAGAACCCAATTTCTGCGGTATATTTAATGAACCCTATGAAGGCCCCTTGATTTTGCGACCCTTCATGCACTTCATGTCCCCTTAAGGGGTCGCTCGTGATCACCACAAAATTCCTCGCAGTTGAGTGTCCTTAACTTTTTGGACTTGATCATTATATCTATTGATTCCTTATAGAACTGGCTTCAACATGTCTGTATTGACACAACTGTAGCAAAATTAAGCATGTTGTTAATATGGTTTTTGGACATTTCATGTTTATAATTTTTCAAGGCTGAACGCCTCATTTGAACTCGTACAATGTTGGTTGCATCTAAATAAAACGCACGTAAAACCCAAAAGGGAATTGCTGCCACATATCCATTCATATTTTGTGAAAATTTCAGGACTGAAATACAGTCTGATTTCACGAAAATGCGCACGAAATTGCACCTACACCGCTTTTGCGACTGCAAAAATTGCAGTGATGAACAATATGTGGAGATAAGTTTCTTATCCATTAAAATATAACCTCTAAAAATTTACGTATATAAAATATTATTCCACTTAAAATGCAGAAATACTTATTTTTTAAAAATTCAATATATTTATACACAAATTATCCTTTTGCTCCAACAAATGCTGAAGAAACAATTACAAATTGAATGAAAACCCTCTAACTTAAATACGTTGCTTTCTGAGAAAAGTATACCGAGGGCTATAAAATTTAAATTTGTGGAAAAATGTTAAAAACTAAATCAGTGTTTTTTTTGGGGGGGGGGGGGAGGGGGGCTAACTCACCAAAATTTAAACCATTCCTGCACCATAATCTTCTTGTTTCAATAGTTCCTCTTCAAGCGCTTTTTCTTGATTCTAGCGTCTCTGACCAATTCGATAGTGATGCTGATATATAAGAAGACGTGATCCAGTAGACCTCATTTAAATAGCCGTTTAAAGGCCTAAATATTAAGAGAAGTTCTTAACTTTTCCACGTTCTAAGATCTATCCCAATGTGGGAACTGTCTATAGAGGATAATGAACGACCCGGCAACTCGTACTCCTGTTTCCCTACGCCCCCCCCCCCCCCCCCCGCTCTGGAGGGCCGATATTCAGAGACGTCTCCCGATCTGGGGGACGAGGATATACAGAGAAAACGCACTTGCCATTCACACCGAAATTGCCGCCAACACTTAGAACCCTTAGACAACCAAGTGGATGAAAGGTGAAATGCAGAGACGGGAAATTCGGAGTTGGAAATATCCTTCGTGGTATTCGGCTAGCGACTCGGAAAACTCCGAAAAAAGCCATGGGTCAGTAAGACCGGCTACGAGAATCAAACCTACGACCTCCCAAATGCGAGCCATCTCATTTATTGTTCTTGTTATACTTCTTAATCCAGTTAATACTTGCACATTTCGTTGTAAGATATAGTAGACTTGAGTTGTGCTCTTCACAGACACATAGATGGACCTTTTAGTAACATTTCTTGTGGATTCTTTAACAGCTCAACAATTCATTTTAGTAAAAAGTTTGAAAAGTTGCTCAGTTGATTGAGGGAACAATTTAAAATTCGGAGTTTGAGCCCCACGCTACCTATATGCAACCCGTGGAAATATTTCCCATATCACAATTTGGAAGGCCCCTTGTTGAAGCGTAATTTGGAAATCTTGACTTTTTTTTATTAATTCAAGATATGGTGACCTGGCCGGCAAACGCCGCCAAAAAGAGAGCCAAGTAAACAAGACGGCAATGCGGCAGGCAGAGTATATTTCCTAGAGAATTCCCTGGCATATAAAAGCTAGAGAACTCGGACATTTAGCAGCGAAGGATAGTGAAGTATATCAAGGCTACGATTGGACAGAACAGCTGTGATTTGCAAGGTCAGGAATTTTAATTTTCCGTGGCGGTAAAACATGGTAACTGCTTTTGTGATGCCGCTTTAGAACAGAAATAAAGTGACAGATTAAAAACTAATTGGATCTGTCATTCTATCAGACTGGTGGCAGAGGTGGCATATGTCATATTGCCATTTGTCACTATTTTTTCCTCTAAGCCTGTAGTTTGGCAACTGTGTGTGGGTTGCTAATTTTCCTTTCTAATGACAATTAACTTAAGAAATACCAATTACCGGACGGTTTAGCCGTAGCTATGATTAGGAATAAAATATCCTGAATGCGGAACGTGCATGCTTTACTCTGGACTTATGATCGAGGGGAGACAGCTGGCGCTGTATCAGGTGAGGCAAGCATGATAAAGTTTTGATGAGACAGAAACTGCTATAAAATTAGCTACCAGCTGAATGCACTTTGAAAAGGATTCTTGGACGTCTTCTTTCATCCTCCTCCTCCCCTTTTAGCTTTGTCTCCGCCTTTTCTCAAGGGGAGAGTCTCCTCCGTGGGCCCATTAGTGCCGTGGCATTAGGCGCTCCGCATCTTGTGTAGCCTACCTTCCGTGAAGATAGGATGGCAAGATCCCCAATCTAAGTCACTATCGATATAGTGTTGCAAGGACTTCCTCTCAGGACACGTCTCGGTTAGAGTGTGTTTAGTTTAAAAATTGCTTAGAAAAGTTGGACATTCTGGAAAAATGCGACACATCAGCAGTACTTACAACTCCTGGGGGAAAAAAATCAGCAGGTGCGTAACAAAATGAGATTCATTTCAAAATGAACGAGCTAGTGAAGGTGACACCCATACAATTTGCAGTCTTGCCAGCTTTTCAACAAAGCTAAAATATCTCCGTAGGAAATGGTCAGAGATAAAAACGTAAAATACAAAATATGTTGCAAATACGCAGATCTACCACTGGTTTAAATTAATGTAATGACTTTCCTTCCACCCTGTATATGTTTGCGTACGTACGTGCGTGTGAACGATATAACTCAAAAGTAAAAGACGAATAAACTTAGATTCCAAATCTTCCAAAGAATGCAACACCAAGGTTCTCGCCCCAAAATAACTTTACATACAAGTAATGCGGGGCTCATTAAAATATCCACTTTATTTCGTTCCACCTTATGAGCAGTATTATGTTGCACGTTTTGGCCTTTCTTAAGCGTCACCTAGTGCACTTACTTGAAAAATTGCCATTTTTCCCATGCCCTGTTTCCTTTCTTTCCATTATAACAGTTTATTACCATGAATAAACATTTAAATGTTGTTTCCGCATGTTGAACCCTTCTTGCTTAATTTTAAACAACTTCAATGTCAGTGACTGAAATTAAATGTGGCTGCAGTAAAGGATGGAGAGGGCCCATGAAAAATAAAGAGTGGGAGGCTACGCGTGAATGACGGTGGCGTTAGATCAGACTGTAATTGCATGGATTTTAATTTTTGAAAAAGCAAATCAAAAAGGAACTACAATAATACTCAAATAAATTGACACAATACTTTTATCTTAGTTTTAAAAGCTAGTATAATATCACAATAACAAAAGAACGCTGTTACAATATCCTAATATTTGACTAAACAATTTTGTTGCCAAATGGCAGCACCATTTACTAGAGCAGCGATGTCCAATGTTTGCGAAAGAGAAGAGGTTGGGTTTAACTCCTTCCACTATAAGTGGACTTTGCCATTCTTTAACACTCGGACTAGTTGCAGTGGTCGGTTGGTTGCGTTTACGGTGCGTTAGATTTCCGAAAGCACTTCTGTGACGAACATCTGTTCATTAGTCACTTGTTTGGCACTGCCTACGTTTGAGAAGTCTATCAATATTTGGCGACAAGTTCAATTTGGAGAAACTCTGTTCGAAAATATATGTAGACCTATACTCACCGTTAGACGCACTATTCATACAAATGCCTATTTCTCTATCTGCTACATTTTGATCAACACAATCATTATTAGAAATTATCTTATTACTAATTTTCTTGCAGGTGCAAGAGGAATATAGGAATACAGACTTTAAGCGATAGTCAAATCTTTTAAACTTTGAGATTCCATTCTCTTTGCACGCTTAACATAAAAAAATGAACAACGATGTTCCATTTCACCAAAGCTTTAAGTTTTCCGAAACTGACACACATAAGGAATATATCCGAAATGGTTCACTCTACAAATAGAATTTATTTGGACATAAATTGTGTTTTAGTGGGATCTACATTGTTTGTATAATAAGATTTTGTTTATCTCTTACTGTTTACGAGTTATTCAAAAGTCATCCAGGCTAAACAGGACTACATAGGCTATAGCCAGAAAATTCAAAATATACATTTCATTTGTCATAAAAATATCTCAAATATGTTGCATTTTAATCAAAATCATTAGAGCCATTTTACAAAAAATCAAAATTTTCGAAAAATGTTCCATGTAAAGGGTAGTTTAGGGTGGGTCTATTTTCTTCAAAATCTTCGTGACGTATCCTTGAAAGACATTAAACTTAAATGTCAACTTTGGTTTTTACCCGAGTTTTCGTTCTTGAGTTATGCTGTCCATAGACACACACACGGGCCTTTTTCTAAAAATACTTTTTTGGATTCAGGGGGGTCTTAAAACATATATTTCCGGTGAAATCTCGACATCAAATTTTTGGGTGGAATACAATACTTCCTTCTACTTACCAGTAGAGAAAGTAAAAAGTTAAGACATTTTTGGTTCTCAGAGAAGCATTGCCCCAAAGAGGTATTAGCAACACGTCATCAGAAGTTAAAACGTCCGCCGTTAAGGAGGTTTAAGCTGCATGCAGATAAGAGGAATGTGTGCCCGCCTGCCTTGCTTCCTGTGAAGACAGGTCGTTCTATATCACCTCTAATATAATTCGCTTATCCGGCGTTTCTCGCGCGCACCTTAAGATGACGTGATATCTTTGCTTAGCCCACACAAAGACGGCGTTTCTCCTGAAGGAAGCTCCGGAGCTATTTCCTGCCAACATCCGTAACGCGTACACTACGCCTACCATTAATTACATTCAAGGGCGACGGTGGTAAACTCGGCGCCGCGTATTTACCGCCCAGTATTTAAGTTGGCAACACGTGTTTGAATGTCTTGGGTGTTCACATCCTGCCAGTTTGTTACCAGCCAGCAGCTCCTTTAACACCTATGGGTATAAAACCACGTCATCAAAAAGGTCTGTTTACTTTCTCTACTAGGTAAAGTAGAAGTCTTATATTCCACTCAAAAATTTCATGTTGAGATTTCACCGGAAATATGTTTTGAGACCCCTGAATTAAAAAAAAAAAAAAAAAAAAAAAAAAAAAACATTTTTAGAAAAAGGTCCGTGTGTGCGTGTCAGTCTGCGGACAGCATAACTCAAAAACAAAAAGTAGCTTAAAAACAAAATTTGGTATATAAGTTTAATGTCTTTCAAGTATGCGACACAAAGATTTTGAAGAAAATAGCCCCAACCTAAACTACCCTTTATATGGAAAGTTTTTCCAAAATCTTCATTTTCTTGAAAATAGCTCTAACGATTTTGATTAAAATGTCAGATCTTTGAGATATATCGAAATGTATATTTTGAATTTTCTGGCTATAGCCCCTGTAGTCGTATTTACTCTGGATGACTTTTGCATAACTGGTAAACCGTTAGAGATAGACCAAATCATACCATACAAAAAATGTAGATCTTGCTAAAATACACAATTTATGTGTCACTAAATTTTCTTGTAGGGTGAACCATTTCGGAGATATTCGTTGTTATACGTGTGAGTTTTGGAAAAGTTATCTTTCGTGAAATGGAACATCGTTGCTCATTTTTTGTACGTTAAGCGTGCACTTACAACTAAATGAGCAATAAGATAATTTGTACAAAAGTTTATTTTAACACGAAGAAGATATAGGAATAAGAGTTTGTAAGAATGGTTAATACAAGAGTAGAGAAAGTCATGTGAGTGCAACACATCAGATTTTTCTAACACTGTTTTAGGCCTCTTTCTCTTCGTACACGGAGCTTTTATTCCTTGCGAACGTGCACAACCCTGGTTTTTGGTAAACCGGTATATTTTGAGGTTAAGTTTACTAAATCATTCACAAGTACTCACCATTAACTTGTGAAATACATTTAACACGATTTGTTTTTCACGACTTTTAACTCCCTTAGTGCGTCTTCTGTAACTTTCAGCACTTTTTTTTCCGCGGTTATGTAATCGCAACCCTTAAGTTAGCCACCATATTCCTTACTGACTGACTGCCATAATCTGTTCGCTAGTTCACAGTTTAAACGACTCAGTTCTTGGTCAGTGGGGGCTTTTTGTATTCTGAAATGAAACTTATAAGTGTAGTATGTTGCAAGGGAAACATTAATCACAATTGCGAACAGATTTTAAACAGCAATAACATTAAAAAGTGGTGGATTTATTTTCTTTTGTTCCTCAGAGTGCTTCGGTCAGACTACGGGCGTTTGTGTATTTGAAGTAGTTTGCTTATTTCGGCAGCACTATAGGACTTAGCAATGGCGGCACATCTACCAGATGTGACGTAAGTGAATTAACTTAATGTCTCCACCAGATGTCAGGCTGGGCGTCTTCACCAAAGGGGTAACCTACCATGGCTGGGAAGTGCAGAAGAACTTTTAATCCACAGAAAGAAAATTATTCATTTATGTAAGAATGAAAGAAAAGAAAAATGTGGTCTGTTATACACAGCAATTAATTTTATTTGTTCCTGGTGTCCCAAGGTTTATCTTGGAAGATATCTTTAAAGATCAGAGATTCCTCATAGCATGTGAAATTAATTACAGGCTTTAAACCTTAGATACTTGTCCATCATGTGAGTGAAAAAGTCCTTTTTTCATCGTTAACATAATCCATAATTTGGACCTTGACATATACTTCACTGTCTTTCACTTCTATTCTATCTCACTAACACTAGTTGTATACGCACACATACACACTCAGTTAAAATTCAGTGGTTATAGACATGAACAAATCTTGCGCATAGGGTGGTTAGACGCTGGTCTACTGATCCCAAGGTCGCGGGTTCAAACCCGGCCCAGGCCGATGGTTTTTAAGTGTGCTTAAAAACGACAGCTCCATGTCAGTAGATTTACTGGCATGTAAAAGAACTCCTGCGGGACGAAATTCCGGCACACCGGCGACTCTGATGTGATCCTGGCAATTGACAGCGTCGTTAAATAAGAAAATAATTTTTTAATTTTTTGCGCATAGGGGAAGGTTCTCTCCTTCCCTCCCTCTCTGTATCGTCTGTGAGAGGGCGATAGATGAGCCAGCTTGCCGTGAATGAGTAAACATTACCATAACAGCGTGCAGCTGAAACAACTATATATATCACATGAAAAGACAAATGAACGAATCCTTTCTGCTTCACAGCACTTATCACAAATATAAACATAAGAGTATGCTATGATAATACAAACCATGGAGTTTGAAATAGTGGTCTATTATTTTATTATTAAAGTGACTGGGCATATGTTAAGTTGTGTTTCAAACTCTATATGAAATATTGTCTTCCCGGGGGTTTTTATTTACTTAATTAGTTTATTTTTATACCTTATAGTATCCAAAGAGCATTTATTAAATATTTGTTTAGAAATTTTTAGGGAAACACCGTCAAACCTCGGACAACGCCGCAGATTTCGACTAGTATGCTATAAAGACGAACACCATTCCATAAAAAAAACAAATAAAAAGCATGTTTCATTTAAGCATTTAATTTCCGTATTAACAACACACAAATGTTTTCCTCGACACACCTAAGATAAATATTTTCATTTACATTTTGAAAGCATCACCGAGAGGCAAAGAAAATAAACATGAAATGTGTGTTATCGCTGCTCTTCACCGACATTTTGGCGAGGAAATATATCAAATCCGTTTTCCTTTGAAACACGATAACTTGCCTTATCTTTATTGTGTTTATGTGGCGAAGCAGCCCATTACACGTCTCTATTCTAAACGTTTTATTTACGCGCAAGATAAGTCTGCGAGAAAAGCGTTTCTTTTGAACTAATTCAGGAAACTGCTTCTACAGAATGGCGTCTCAAACCCTGGTGTGTAAAGATAGAACCAGAGAGATATTAATGACACTGCGTTGGTTGCTTGGTTGGTTGGAGAAGGCCATCCTTGAAAAGCGGCATATCTACTGGTAGGAACGTTCTACTAATACCCCATTAGAACCAACAAGTGTTACCAAACTTTTAACAAAAATTGTTACAAAAATTCGAAATTTGGATATTGTTATAATATCATGCCTCAATCCCTTAGAACGATGTAATTATTTTTCATGCACGGGAAACCGGAGAACCCTGAGAAAACCCGCCAAGACGCCGCTTCGTCAATAATTAATTTAGGGATTTAAATGAACAATTTGCGCACGTTCGTGTATACATAACCTAGCTCACCAGAATTATGCTTCTCTGTTATATAGTTTCCCTGAAAACAAGAAAGTTATAATTAAATAACTTGGAAAGTATTGTTCGAATATGAAAATAAAGGTATAATGAAGGTTTACGGAGAGAAAAGTCAAAAGTAGTGAAACTGCTTTTAAACCAACGCCCATTTACTAACATCTGTATCTATAATATTAACAGACAGGCTAAGCTTTAACTAACTTCTAAATGTTGTATTAATGACTAAGATGTTTTTAAAAGAAATTTCTGTTTTCGCACTTTCAGCTTAAAAATTAATTATTAAAATACATATAAAACGTATATAAAAATGAAAGAATTGTATTCTTAAACGTAACCTCATACATCACTATTCAATCTTCATTTAATTTAGTGAAAATATTTACTGTAAAGCAATGAAATGTGTATTGTTTCGTTTTTTTTTAAATGTTTCATATACCATATATTATGCATTATATACAGTCCCTTTCAAAGTTCTCAAGAACTTAATTTGAATAAAGAAATAAAGCAATTTTTGATAAAATAAAACAACAAAGCCTATATTATACAAAATTATTTCCAAATAATGTGGACTTCAAAAGCTATTTCCAAAATATTAAAGATATACATTGATTTTTGTCATTTAAATATCTTCAGTATGTCGTACTTTAATTAAACTTAGAGAAAGTTTTATTAAAATCTCAAAGATTTAAGATACATACGTGACAGATACATTTTATATGCTGCATTTCCTTAAAATCCCTCCTCCTTCATTCGGAGGGGTATTTGAGCAATGTAACGGGCAAAGCATGAGAGATATGCAAAGTCTTACTTCAGAAAAACGGTATTTCTTTAGGTATATTATTTCAAATAAGCTTTTTCGTGGCATTAGCAATTTCAGAGATATCCACTGTTATTGGTCGAATGTTTCAGTAGTTTATTTTTACTTCCTCTACTAGTAAGTAGGGGAAGTATTGCATTCGACCCAAAAAATCGATGTCGAGATTTCACCGGAAATATGTTTTGATACCCCATGAATATAAAAAGGCATTTTTAGAAAAAGATCCGTGTGCATCTGTGTGTCAGTCTGTGGACAGCATAACTCAAAAACGAAAAGTCGGTTAAAAGTCAAATTTGGTATTTAAGTTTAATGTCTTTTAGGGATGCAACACGAAGATTTTGAAGAAAATAGCCCTACCCTAAACTACCCTCTACATGGAACATTTTTCGATTATTTTGATTTTCTTAAAAATGGCTCTAACGATTTTGATTAAAACGTCATATGTTTGAGATATTTTGATGACAAAAGAAATATATATTTTGAAGTTTCTGGCTGTAGCCTATGTAATCCTGTTTACTCTGGATGACTTTTGAATAACTCGTAAACCGTAAGAGATAGACAAAATCTTAGTCTTATGTAGATCTTACTAAAATACACAGTTTATGCCTCAATAAGTTTTCTTGTAGGGTGAACCATTTCGGAGATATTCCTCGTTATGTGGGCGAGTTTCGGAAAACTTAAAACTTTTGTGAAATGGTACATCGATGTTCATTTTTATACGTATGTTAAGTGTGCAAAGAGAACGGAGTCTCAAAGCTTTAAAATATTTGACTATCGCAGAAAGCCTATTGTATTCTAATATTCCCCTTGCACCTACAAGGAAATAAGCAATAAGACAGGAAAGTCTGGTAAAAGGGGAATCACGCTAGCATTCGCCTATAAACATGAAGAAACCACATAAAACCCATGACCAGAGAGGGCAGTCACAGGGAATCGACCCGGAAACTCCCAAATGGGAGCTGGCTATCACGCTTGGTAGATTGTATCAGCAGTTCCTCTCTTTAATACAGGTTTATATCTCTGAAATGGGTTGGAACTCGGTGTAATGTATAAATACATACTTCTAAAGAAAAAGATTTGGTTTTGGTTTGAAGAGAAATGGTCAATATATGACGATGGGTTGGTTGGTTTCTTTCTCTTGTGTGCAATCCTAGCAAAGCGACGGGAAATAGCAGCGCAGCAATTTTACTTTCTTCTTTTGAAAGTCTGTTGGTAATGAGTCCGGCGTGTTGGTAAGTCGGCTGGCTGGCTCACTTGTAGAATTCCATTCCGTTTAATCAAAGGCTGTAATCGGAACTACAGCAGCAGTTTCTGTTCAAAAGGATTCCTTTTCACAGATTCTGACACTTGGATATGTTCGGAAGTGCAGTAAACCGTGAAGTAATGCCAGAATAAACCCTATTACCAGATCAAAGCCATGCTATGCAGTCCATAATAAAGCAACTGGCCTCTCACAATAATTTCCCACCTCATTACCATGGAAGCAGCACATATAAGTGTATATCCCAAGTGCAAAGGAAAGAATTGCAGCATGTGACAGGTTACCATGGCAACAGTGGAGACAGTGAGTGGCTATGAAACAGGGAATTGTCTTGTTATCTACTTGCAGATATATTTGGGTTTGCAATCTTCTACGAGATATGAGATTTTGCAGGTTGCTCATAAAATACTGTTACATTTATTTGCCCAACAAGATAATATTATATATGCTTTATGCAAGGCCAATGACCTCACAATACCTAGCCCAGTAGCTTCATTGATTGGATAGTCTATATGGCAAGCCTTTTTCATTTCGCGGCGCTGTTACGCCCATCTAAGAAACACCAGGCAGTAAACTGATTGATTGATTTCTGTAAAAACCTTTGGATGAAGAGAAAAAGTGGATACACACTAAGGTGCCAATTATAAAAAAAATTCGATGTCAAGATCTGACCAGAAATACAGGTTGCGAGACTCCTTGAATAAAATAAGAGCAATTTTCAAAAAAGATTCTATATGTGTCTGTGATCGGCATAACACAGAAACTCATAGGTGGTGAAATACCAATTTCAGCATTTAAAGAATATTTCAAAACGATGAATTTAAATTAAATTCAAAGATATTGAAAAAAATCCTTCCAAATAGCATTTATATGGAGAAATTTTCGAAAATGTTTATTTTCTGAAAACGTCTGTAACGATTTCCACATAAATTGTGTTTTAGCAAGATCTACATTTTTATGCAGTAATATTTGGTCTATCTTAGTGTGTACTGTAAGTAAACAGGACTGCATGGGCTATAGCCAGAAAATTGAAAATATACATTTACTTTTTTATAAAAATATCTCTAATCAAAATCAAAGAGCCATTTTCGAGAAAATAAAAATTTTCCAGGTAAAGCGTAGTTTAGGATGGAGAAACTGTCCTCAAAATCTTCGAGTCGCACCCTTAAAACACATTGTGTTTTCGTTTTTGAGTTATACTGTCCACACACACACGCACGCGCGCGCGCTTCCTTTTTGGATTCAGGGGGCCTCAAAACATATGTCCAGTGAAATTTCGACATCGAATTTTTGGGTAGAATACAATACTTCCTCTACGTAATAGAGAAAGACGATTAAAGCATAGAACTAATGTAAAATTTTCTGTGAAGCTGCGATTTCCAAGATATTCCTTGCTTCTGGTTTGAATTTTGTTAGTCGATTTTTTTCTCTTGGTCATACAAACCGAATGAAATTTCAAAACCTTCACATAAAGAACAGCTCTTAGAAGAATTGAGTTCCTTAAGCCTTTATACCTTTTGTTTCTTGTTAATATAATGTGTTTGAAGTTTTAAGCCTTTTTTAAACAAATTGTTTAGGAGCGTGTAAAGAAAGACATGCGAATGAATCAAATTAGGCATGTTTAATTGATATGACGGAATATTTTTGGACCCTACACCTTATAGTATGGTCCCAAATTTTTAATTTGGGTTTAGCATGCAGACATATAGAAATTTATGTACAGGCTTTGTTAATTTTAATTAGTTTATGAGAAGAAACTGTATTTGTTATTGAATGTTTGAGCAATTCTAATGAGAGTTATGGAACGTAATTCAGCTGAACTATTGAGTGACGAGTGCTCAATTGTTTTTGAATTCGTAATTCCTCAATGTAAAATTATCTTGTCGCAGTTTAGATTAGCGAACATCTGGCGCTGAAACTCGCCCAAGTTGGAACATTATTAAAAACTGAGTATTTTTACAAAAATTAAGAGTTCAGTAACTTTCACTCCACTTTTTTATTTTTCAGAAAAGTGTCACGGCCTGCTGGAAGAGCGATCAAGTGCAGTGAAGTATTCAAGTGGCGGTGAAGAAGTCCTTCCACTTGACAAAATTGACAAAAGTTTTCTGTCTGTCTGAGAGGACTTGATGGTTCATACGGGCAGCTTGTGCGGAACTTGGCGGCTGGGCGGGGGAGCGGGGGAGGGAGGGAATAAGATCACCTCACTTGGAGAGAAAGTATCTTCACTTCTTCCGCTTCTGGGGTTTTCATTCTACCTTGGTACAGCATCAAGCGAAAACAAAGGGAGAAAGAAAATACCGCTAAGAACAGATCAACAAGAAGGCTAGATGAGAAGGGTTGCAACTACTGTAGACACTAGAGGACACTAAAAATGTCCGCCTAGATGTGACGGACAAGAAAATATACTAAGGCAATAAAAACTGAATACGAATGACGAGTAAAAGAAGAAATTTTATTCACAGGAACGAGTGTCTCTTACAGCTATGCAGTTTTAAAATTGAACACACTCTCACACACGCACACATACACGCAAACACGCAGACACACACACGCACACACACAGACGCACATACACACACGCACATACACACACATGCACGCACGCACACACACATATACTTACACACTTGTTTAAACATATCTAGCATGTCTATTTTGAAACTTCTATGCACTTTTAAAGCATAAGAACAGTGTTAAAACAAGTTTTATTTCGGTTTATTTCGGATTATTAACTGATATTAATGTGTTTATTGGATTGTCTGACTGCAAAGCTATTTTTTACTTTCTCTACTAGTAAGTAGAGGAAGTATTGTATTCCACCCAAAAATTAGATGTCGAGGTTTCACCGAAAATATGCTTTCAGACCCCATGAATCTAAAAAAGAAGAATTTTTAGAAAAAGGTGTGTGTGTGTGTGTGTGTGTGTGTGTGTGTGTGTGTGTGTGTGTGTGTGTGTGTGTGTCTGTGTCAGTCTGTATCTGTCAGTCTGTGGACATCATAACTCAAAAACGAAAAGTCGGTTAAAAACCAAAGTAGATATTTAAGATTAATATCCTTCAAGGATGCGACACAAAGATTTTGAAGAAAATAGCCCCACCCTAAACTACCCTTTACATAGAAAATGTTTCCAATTTTTTTATTTTGTAGAAAATGGCTCCAAGGATTTTGATTAAAATGTCATTTGTTTAGGATATTTTTATGACAAATGAAATGTATATTTAGAGTTTTCTGCCTATAGCCTATGTAGTCGTGTTTACTTTGGATGACTTTTCAATAACTCGCAAACCGTAAGAAATAGACAAGATCTGACTGTGCAAAAAATGTAGATCTTGCTAAAACGCACAATGTATGTCTGAATACATTTTTTTGTAGAGTAAACCATTTCGGAGATATTCTTTGTTATTTGTGTCAGTTTTGGAAAACAAAACTTTCGTGAAATGGAACATGGATGTTCATCTTTTTATGTTAACCATGGAAGGAGTATGGGATCTCAAAGCCTACTGTATTCTAATATTCCCTTTTCACCTACAAGGAAACAAGGAATAAGATAATTTGTACAAATGTTTATCTCAACTAACACGAAGAAGATATAGAAATAAGATTTTGTAAGAATGGTTAGTACAAGAGTAGAAAAAGTCATGTGAGTGGAATACATTAGATTTTCTTTTTATTGTGTTTAATAGGGAAAGGGAGAAATAGAAGTACAATAGGCTATAGAGAACCTTAAAATACTTTCTGCAAAGTAATTGTAATAGGACAATAATTCAAAAAACTGAATTACTTTTAGTTATTTTAAAAGTGTTATAGGACAACAGTTTATAAATAAAGTCTGAAAAATTGAAGGAAATTACTTTTAGTTATTTTAAAAGTGTTATAGGACAACAGTTTATAAATAAAGTCTGAAAAATTTCGTTCTTTAATTTGCAAAATTTGCATAGTGAACTAAAAGGTTTTTTCCAACTTCGAATACGATAGTTATTTTTAAGAATCTTGTTAAACGTGTAGTTCTACTTTGCAAATACGAATGTTTGTGTTGAAAGCCAAACCAGCAATCCCGCAACCAAAATGAGGCATTATTTTTGTAACCCACGTAAATTATAATGTATTAATCACGTATTCAAATACTAGATATAATCAAATATAATGGGATCCTGGCCGGCAGCCGCCTGAAAGAGAAGCTCGGTCACGCCACTGCTATGGAATAAAGCGGTCAGAACAAGTGCGACAGAAGAAAGTGATTGCTTAACGTGCCTAACTTTTCACGATAAGTTTCTAGAAAAGGTGTATTTTCCAGAGAATAGCCTGGTAACTTTTCTGGCCTGTGTAAGCGAATCGGGACGGTAGGAGAAGCCAGTCTTTGATGTTAGTTTTCAACTGTGTCTGTGTACAGTCACTTTAGAGATAGCTTGAGTATCATTAATAGTTTCAGACATTTGATCATCAACACGCCCGTAAAGCCCTTTCACTTTATCCCTTCCTCCAGGGGCGTTGCCAGTTGCCCAATGAGCGGGCGGACTACGGGGATGAAATTATGCCGGTCTCGTTTGAGTAGTTTAAATTTCATAAAGAATAACTTTTGCTGCTTATACAATATCATAACCTCCTTAGAAACATCTGAGTTATGCCAAAGGATTTAGTGGAAGAAGTACGCCTATAAGTTTGCTGTGGGAGATGTCTTGCTGCAAAAGGTAGGAAATATGTAACGAAGTCATGATTCTTCATTATTTAATAAATATCTCTAGAAGTGCAGATTTCCGAAATCGTTAAAACAAAAATAATTGAAAATAAAAATTTATAAAGAATATCTCTCAAATGGTTCAAAGTTTTTAAGCTAGAACGAGAGGAACTTTCACACAAAAACAACCGTTTTCCTCACCTGGAAAAAGGCTACGGCGCAGTAGAATATCACAGGAAATATTAAAAGGAACTGTTTGTGTTTTGTGACGAAAAGGCAGAGAAGAAGCGGAGATGCCAAAGACCGTTTGCTCTGAAGTGTGATTGATGGACATTTATGTCATCGCTTGTTCAAATCTGAACAGTAACTAAAACAATTGCGGTTATTATGACGTATAGGCTTTCCAGATGGATACACAATCGCAGAATAGTCAACAGTGGCCTGCAGCGTTTGATCTCGTTATATTTACGAACTAGAGGAGGCGGGGCAAGGCGACCTTTCAAAGTGAGTTTGCCGGAAACACGGTGATCTGGTTGCGATTCACTTCCTGACGACAACAAAGAGACATTGTTGGTGCAGTTTGTCTCTGCTAATGGACCTTGTCAAAGGCGACTGACCGACTGACTGTCGATGAATTAGTAAACAGATGCAGGTTAAGGAATTATTCATGCTCCATGATGAGCCACTCCCATAGTGACTTGCTGCCGACAACAGGTCAAGGCGATTGTCCGTCCGTCCCTCCGTCTGACTGCCCATCCCCCCCCCCCTCCATCGAGCCCCCAGACATAACTTCGAGAAGGGGTTCATTCTTCTACTTTTGTCTGTGAATTGCAAATGAGATTGACGTCTCTCTTTAGCGTCCAGTCCCCCATCGATCAATCCTTTCTTACTCCCATTGTGGAGTTACCAATCAATCACTTTTCACACGATTATAAACCGAACAAATATATTCAAGTTTTCTGCCTAAGTTCAGATACTTTACAGCAAACTCAATATCCGTTATTTTCCACTTGACACGCAATTTCTTCTCATCTAAGGTCCCAGCCAATTTATTTCCTCTTCTTGATTAGTTTTAGCATTAGTTACTTCTTCAATCCACTTCACAGACTCCATGCTTCCTCGTTCCCAAGTTTTAAATGCATCAAGTCGCCTTTCCTCACTTCATCGCAACTGCATAAACTTCCCATCTAACAAAGTGTTAGAGGTACGAGTGTGCAGATTCTCTTGGCCACCTCTTGATGTTAAGCTGAAACATAACTTCCTTATTGCGCATTGTTACATAAACGAAAAATAAAATTGGGCGAATGCCCATATATCACCATTCCTTTGTTATTTACTTCTGCAGCTACCATCAAGAAGTAGAACTTCAAAACATGTATTATTTGTGCATTTTCTATTTGTAGCTAAAAGTAGTCGTTTAGACACAAAATATGATGTTAAATAATTGGATTCCAGTGTGCCTATTGGAATAAATTCGCGAAATACACTAGGCAAGTACGCAACTTTGGTGTGTGTAGAGCGGAAGGTCAGGAATGTGGACAGTAAAATCTACCTGCACTTTTGACTACCTAGAGCGAGAACTATTTATCACGTTCTATAAGGATACTTTTTTTTACTACTTTCAAATAATCCAGACTGCTAAATTGCGATTTCGTTATGCTCACATGGCTTCTGCTCACTCTTCTTTAAACAATTCGTACCAAAGTTTATTATTCGATCTACTTTTCTTTATTCAAATAAACTTTTAATTCACATTTAGGATACAGTAGGTAAAGCAATAGGTAGATGTATTAAGAGCTTGCCGTTATGAGATGGCAAGCATAAGGTCCTTTTCACAGCTTTTCCTGATCCTCAAAGATAAGCTCTGTGGACCTTGAATTCATTTGAACATTAATTTACCCATTATATTCATCGTCCGATATAACCTATCCGGTTAACATAACATACAATGTATTATATATACAAATTCCAGTTAACAAAAACAATTATCAGGGCAACATATAAAAAACGAAAGATTTAGATATATAGTGTGTTTAAATAAGATCTACAGCTTTTTCTCCCCCCCCCCCCCCCTCTCTCTCTCTCTTACTAGTTTACAAATTACGCAAAAGTCATTCAGAAGGAAGAGGACTTCTCGAGAAAATTCAAAATATATATTTCACTTTTCATGTAGTATATTTTAAACATATAGTATCCATATTAAAAGTTTTAGCTCTTTTCGAGAAATTTATGAATTTGTTATTAGAGATAAAATTATATAAACTACGGTGGTAACTTTTTTTTTTTTTTTTTTTTTTTTTTTTTTTTTTTTTTTTTTTTTTGATTAACGTCCTCCAACATTGTGTCATATCGGACGAACGGTGGTAACGATTATGGTAATAATAAATATTGAATGGTCCTGAAAATACAGTAGTTGTTCTGGAGATCTAATTTTATATCAACACTTATTCTAATTTTTCGGGCATCCTGAAGTTTACCTTTTAATTTTACCTAAAATATAACGAGGATTTTTACATTATGCTGTTCAGAGGTACACACATAAATGTACCAATATTTATGTTTTGTTTTATTCAGAGATCCTCAAAACGTGTATTTCCAGTGAAATATAGATCTAGAATTCTCTTAGGCGGAATATATGTAGTTCGTTTATTTATTATAGGTCTGTTAATTTTATTACCTACCGATTATGTAAATACTTTGCAATTTTTTATTCAAAACAACAGACACTTTGATGGTGCTTGCGTACTGGAAATACGGTGTTCGGCGGAGGGGAGGCGCTGTTGTCAGTGGGACTGATTGCTCAGCCGGAACTGGGTGGTGGCGAGGTTTCTGTGGAAACCCTGTAAGGCTTGCTTGCATCTGTTAGGGAACCCTTGTAGTGGTAGTAAGTTCTGCCCGCCTGTAGGGTACTTTCATGTGATCCTTCCTCCCAGGGTCTATTGCATAATAAGCCATCGGCAGACAATACCGTTTCAGCACTAGATGAAAAATCAGTGGGTTACCACCTAGGTAAGCACAAATACTATACCTGGGCGTCAGGTTTCAGCGAATTATTAAAGAAGGCATTGTTAATCACCGAATGTTCCATGGATCATAGATTAGTTATTCACTATAGTTAAAACATTAATTACGAAAAATCACAAGCTTTAGTGTTTAGGACACGTTATTTATAACACATACACTCACTCTCCTTATTTGTGAGTACTAGAAAATTATTTTATGATAAAGGTCAGTGGTATAGAAGTATTTCTATGAAGGATTTAGTTAACTGAATAACTTATAATTCTTAATTTTATTTTACATAACAACAGTTATAGCCTTAAATACCCATAGTGAGAATTTGAACGTCATTGCTAAAACTGCCCTGAGAATTTGAATGACAACAAGCTCACAAAATGCTCCAGGAAGAAATTCCTTTCAGAATCGTGATTTCATAATCTGCACCATTTTATAGCCCTCGGTCCTTCAACATCAAATTTTATCACAAGTAATATCAAATGAAGTTGTTAGGTCGTCGAATGATATTTATCGGAAATAGTTCATGAATAAATTAGAATTTAAATACTACATCGTAAAGGCTTGATACGAAAATGTCAAGTTCTACTAAACAATAACTTAAATATATTCATTTAAATTAGGGCCCTAATGACCAAGTTGTCGACGGGCCCTTAAACCCGACACACTCACTCATTTAAATTAGCTACTCAGCACTGGCAACTGCGCAACTATAACAATTATGTGCATTTCGATCTTCTCTTGTTGTTTTTATAACCTGAAATACAATTAATTAATTATTAAAAGTTAAAAACACGGTTGTTTAATTAAAATGGAGTGCTATTTTTATTGTTAATTGCTATACGTAATAAATTATTTTTCAGTAATTTATGGGATACAGTTGGGCACATTGACTCAACAAAAGAATTGTACGAAACAAAAGAATGACCAGGCGATAATACGCGTGTCCATACTTATGAAATAGTCACTGCAAAAACTTCCTTTTGATTATATATATATATATAGCTTACTTCCCTGATAGGTTCCCCTTAGTGTATAAGGTTTCATTCAATCTTTGGGGAATACAAATTTTTACAAAACCAACAATCTAGATCACACAACAGAAAAAAACAAAACAAACAAACGTGGTCTTGTTTGTATAATGCCTGTAGGATGAGAACTTGGTTGTATGATGAATTCCCCGTAGACAGGGAGGAAAAAAAAGAACTGGTCATTTTAATGAAGCTGGCAGAGAGTGAATGCAATTTCGTGTAATTTTTTCAACAGAAACTTGTTTCAACACATACAGCCCCTGCATCATTCGACCAATTCATTAACTGCTCCCACAACAGGGTTATCAGCAGAAATTGTCTTACTTCTTATGGTCACTATAGCTGAAGCTTGGTCAAAAAATTAATGTAACTTCACTTTCAATTAAGTATGTACTATTTCTTTTGCTACCGAGTCTTTTAATGTTTCAACACGTGACAGGAATGTATGAGAAAGCGGTTAGCGAATGTTAGAGAGACTGGTTTAGATTGACAGGAAATCGTAGTTGTGAAGAAAGCGACCATGAAGCTATTTAGAGGTAAAGAATTGCACATATTGGTCGAAAAAGAGAGCTAGGAAGGAGCATTCTTCAATATCTCAGCTATACAGAGAGGAATTGGGAGAACTCCAGCCTAACCTAACTTAACCTAACCTAACTTAATCTAATCTAACCTAACCTATTTTTCTCATACACCTCAATTTTCATAAGCCAGTTCTTTCACACCAGGACCCTAGATCACTCTTCGTGTACCTGTTCTAGGAAGGATGATCATTGTTTTGCCAGACCGCATTTTTCACTAACAGATTTTTTTCGCGATACGGGTAATATGACTGCCTTTTTTCACAGACCACACTTTTCACTGATCCCTGAATAGTTAATGATGCGCAATGAGTTTGTGGTTCATACAACTTAAAGTTATCCTGAGAAGATGAATGTTGCATTAGCAAAACCTTAGAAAAAGCCTTATTCAGGTAACTAACTCTAACCGAGATTGGAACTTGGGACGTCTTGAAAGTGAGGCAGACACACTCTCACTGTTAAGTCTATATTTGTATTTAACCACGTACCTCTACATTGTTGATTGATGACGAATGTCTTATAATCTGTATCAAATTATCCACAATATCATCAATAAACGTATCAAACAGCACTGGAGTTAGCTTAAAACCCTGTCACAACCTCGCGCTTGCTTTACTTCTTTTGTTTATTCATCGCTGCCAACATTTATATCACAATTGTATAACTTCTTGAAAGAGGCCAAACTTTTGTAATGAGGAAAAACGCAGATCAGATCAGAAATGGTGATTGTTTATACGTCATTACATACAATATTGTTTCGAGGTGCCACTACTCATTACCGTGTGTTACTAAGCTGCTCCAACATCCTGGTGGCATCAAACACATAATAGAGGTGTTTAGCGACAATCGGCAATGGTGACCGAACGCATTAGTGTGTTTGTTTGCTTGGGATAGTAGGATCTTCCCTTGAGGTTGCCCGAGGAGTCAAGCCGCCCCATTGGGACATACAGTTACTATATCAAATGGTCTATAAATCCCTTACAATTAGTTTCACACAACCTGTCTCTTAAACAGGGCATTTATTGCAGTTCTCATACAATACTAATAGAATACTTACCATAAGTAATGCCACGAATGATTGTCAGTTTATCTACAGAATTTGACTGCCATTTATTAAGGCTATTTCACGAATTAATGGATGATATAGTGTATGAAATGTTATTTAAATGATCAGCGTCCATTGCCACAGCCTTCTAGGTTCTCATATTGATGCCTCAGTTTGCTAATATGTTGGCAATGCCAGAAGTTGCAGTATCTACTGCTAATTTCTAATTTCGTTCAATACAAAGTTTGTCAACCTGATTCCATACTTAGTTTTTAGCCACAGTCAGCCATATTTGACATTTGAATAGCGGGTCTATTGCGACAAATTACATTACTTTAAAGCTATTTAATATAAATATTGATTTAAAAGTAAACGACTTTAAATAACATTAATACATTTTAATTAAGGAATGAGGAATTAAACATAATATAAAGGAACGAATTTTCGTTACGTCTACTCCATTTAAAATCGCGGTTGTTAAAGGTTTATAATTTTCAAAAGTATATGAAGACGACAGCTGTTTTTCCTGATTGACATTCACGCATGCGCAGGTTGCATTTCTTAATTTATTGACAATTTTTGCGTAATGGTTCTCATTTATTTGTAAATAATTTGTGTATCCGCGCTAAGTTCGTTACCTCTTGGGTGCAAAACATCTGAAACTGACTCCATACACGTGACCTGCTCTTTTTTGTATTATTGACTTCGGCTTTTCAATTAAAATATTAGGATCCTCTCTAGAATATTCGTCAAGTGTCTTGTCCACCATTTTTAAATGTCCGCTAATTTTTTTACTGTGCATGGATACTTCAGTAAGAGAAGGAGATGATATAACCGTATCCACGAACAAGAGGTGATAATCCGGCATGAGTGCAACAGTGTGCTTGAATCCACATTCTCAAACAGGAATCAACAATTATTTTTGTTCAAATTGTTACCCACTTACAGTTTCTACAGATGTATTACACCCAAAAATTCGAGGTCGAGATTTCATTTTAAGCACAAGGTTAAAGCTTCCTGAAAAAAAAACTGATGATTTGCACTCACATAACTTTCTCAACTCTTTTACTAACCATTCTTACAAACTTATTCCTATACTTCTTCGTGTTAGTTGAGATAAACTTTTTTGCAAATTATCTTATTGCTTACTTCCTTGTAGGTGCAAGGAGAATATTAGAATTCAGTAGGCTTTGAGCGATAATCAAATTCGTTCTCTTTTCACGCTTAATATATAAAAAATAAACAACGATGTTTCATTTCACGAAAGTTTTAAGTTTTCCGAAACTGACACAAAAACAGGGAATATCTCCGAAATTGTTCACTATACAAAAAATGTATTCAAACATAAATTGTTTGTTTTAGTGAGACCTACATTTTTGTATAGTAAGATTTCTTCTATCTCTTACGGTTTACGAGTTATTCAAAAGTCACCAAGAGTAAACAGGACTACATAGGCTATAGCCAGAAAATTCGAAATATACTTTTCATTTGTGATAAAAATATCCTAAACATATGGTGTTTTAACCAAAATCGTTAGAGAACAGAACTGATTGTGTAGCAATGAAACTGAATCCCTCAACGACGGTGTGAACTCATAGTGGTTTAGGACACTATAATCTTCAATCCACTTCAGCAGCGCCTTCAGCTTTAAAACTATCTTCTAGAAATTTATGATCCTAACCCTAAAATAGGACAGGATTTTCTCTGTACAACTACTAAACCTTCATATGGTGAATGCTAAGAACTAAAATACATAGTGAACAAATGTAAGACTAAATCTTGAGAAGTATTTCTTTGTAAGAGAGTGGAAGTGGGCTATAAACTGATTTTGCACCGTGTCACAAGCAGTACTAGCGAATTAAGTGGAGGGAATACGTTCTCGGCACCCTTGCCACGTTCTGGAGTATGACGTATCTGCCAACATTGATCAAATTTAAACCCACTGAGGCAAAAGTCCCCGCCTTCAATTTCTTACACTAACCCTCCCTCATTCTTTTTCACGCCGACTGAACTTGCGGTGGATGATTTCATCTGTAGCGGTTTGAGTAAGCGTGGAATACACACTTGTGCAAAAGGTTCCTCTGACAACCAACGCAGTAATATTTCAAACTGAAAACATCGTGCACACAACGTTAAGTTGACACCCCTGTACTTAATGGATCAATAGAAGTAGTTTCCCTGACACTTGCTTAAGGCCTTGCAATCATTCTTACTTATATGTAGCGGATTTTTAAAAACGAAATATATGATTAAATTCTTCACCTTCTTCTTACTTAAACCCACACAAAGTCGTCCTAACATTGCTTCAACTTGAGTCCCCCTGAATCCGAGAAAAGCATCTCTCTCTCTCTCTCTCGTGTGTGTGTGTGTCTGTCTGTCTGTGAACAGCATAATTCAAAAACGAAAATTTGGTTAAAAACCAAAGCTGATATTTAAGTTTAATATCTTTCAAGGATGAAGAATTTGAAGAAAATTCCTCAACCCTGAAGTACGCTTCACATAGAAAATTTTTCGTAGGGTTTGATTTTCTCAAAAGTGGCTAACGATTTTGCTTAAAATGTCATATGTTTGAGATATTTTTATGCCAAATAAAATGTATATCTTGAATTTTCTGGCTATAGCCCCTGTAGTCGTATTTACTCTGGACGACTTTTGCATAACTGGTAAACCGTTAGAGATAGACCAAATCATTCTACACAAACGATGAAGATCTTGCTAAAATACACAATTTATGTCTGTATAAATTTTCTTATAGCGTTAACCATTTTGGAGATATTCCTTGCTATGTGTGTGAGTTTCGGAAAACTTAGAGCTTTCGTGAAATGGAACATCGTTGTTCATTTTTTATATGTTAAGTGTGCAAAGAGAACGGGATCTCAAAGCTTTAAAAGATTTGACTATCGCACAAAGCGTACTGTATTCTAATATTCCCCTTGCATCTACAAGGAAATAAGCAATAAGATAATTTGTACAAAAGATTATCTTAATTAACACGAAGAAGATATAGGAATAAGAATTTGTAAGAATGGTTAGTACAAGAGAAGAGAAAGTCATGTGAGTGCAACACATCAGATTTTTCAATGTAATTTTACATCTGACGTTTATTCCACATTAAGGCCTGAGAGATATTAAGTTTAAATTTCCTTGGTAATTAACACTGTTCGTATTACATTATCTCATTATTTCCTATCCAGAAAGTAATCTCATGAGCAAATTTCGTACTCGTTAAAACTAATACGTATTCTAGGAATGCCATTACTTTTATCTTCAAGCCTGAATACTGAGAGTTACACTTCCGCTAAATTCCACCCCATTTTTCTTCACCCCTACTGCAAGACCAGAAATTAAGTAAAAATATTGAGTCTCAATCGTCTTTAAGAAGTTTTTCTTCTTCTCTTTGCGTTTGTGATAAGTTTCCGTGGAAATTGTGTGCAATGGAGCGAGCGTGGGACCCCAGTGCTCGTTTATAATAACTGAGTGTTTCTAACTTGGGTAACTTTATAGCATAATATATCTGCAAATCGAAATGAATGTGTGTGACCTCCTTTATTGCCCATAAGAGGCAGCAGCCCACGGTTACAAAGAGAAGTCGTAAAAAGATTTTGCTCGGTTTCCTGATATGATCGGCGCCCGGGCCGATAATGATGCCGAATTTAATAACGGTTATTTAGTCGAGCATTAAGATGGAGAGATCTTGGGAGGAATTTTGCGATCGTGAAGTTGGGATTCTGACAAACAGCGAGCATTAAAATAATGTCTGTAAAGGAACGGGGTTATGAGATCTAGAGGAACACTGGCTTAAGTCGGCATTATATTGATTTGAACCAGAACAGCGAGGATTTAACACGCTAACAATCAACTCAAATAATGAAGATGTCCCGGGACCTGTTAAGGAACAACCATATAATTAACAATAATAATAGTAACAATAATAACACTTGTTACATGGAAATGGGGAGCAAGCAGATGTAAACAATTGGAGGAATTTCATTAATATCAGCCCCATACAAAATATGGGTGTGTAAAAATGACTTAAATTGGCAGGAATTACTCAAGAAAACATCATAAATAGAGATAACTTTAGAATCAACTTACATAAATGGCAAGTTGACCAAGAGAGCAAACCGAAGAAAAAATTGGAACAATATGGATAGTGAGAGAAAGAAAGCCCACGGTCTAAGAATGAAAGTATTATGAATTTAAAGGAGAAATAAGAAATGATTATGGGTCAAAGCAGTTACTGAAGTATTAAATTCTTTTACAACAACCGCCACTGCCGCCGCCGCTGCCGCCACTGCCGCCACTGCCGCAACCGTCACCGCCACAAGAATCAGTGTGGAGTTGTAAAAAGGTGTTTTACTAGCTCAGAATCTTTCTGACATCTGTTTTAAACCATTCATAGTCATGATAAGGGCTCGGAGAAAGCTAGTATTGGTCAGGTAAATGAGGATAACTGTGTTTAAAAAAATAAAATAAAAACAACACACAAATGATGGGCAAATGGTGCACTTTCTGCTTTCAATACTATGTTGTAGATAAATGAGAGAAAGAAAGATAAAGTAGGATATAGGATATGGGCGCAAGGGGGAGAAACAATGAATGAGAAGGGGCGGAAACTAATATCCGTAGTGAAAGTGATAACGCGAGATTTTGCTAGTTACATTGTAACAATTGCAAACAATGGAAACAAAAAGGAACTAGTTACATAAACTGTTGTGTTGCTGCACCTGTTGTGTAGTTGGTATAATTCTCACTACATCTAAGCAGAATGGCGCGCACTATCTGTTGTGTAATATCACCGCCTTCTGTGTTTACGGATCGCATGTCACAGTAATGTCTGTGGGTAGAAAGACGGCAAGCAGGCAGTTCCATCCTTCTAATATTGACTTTTAGTCCCAGAGGGAATCCCGCACTACAGTTGGCTGTCTGATTTTCTCCACGCGGCCAGGACAAAAGAGAGTTAGATAGAGCGTTATCATCTGAAGAAACTATCTCGAGATTGCAGCACATTTCAAAGGAAGCGTTGCTAAAGGACCATTCTGTATGTGCATTTCGAAATATGACTTGTTCTGATTGTACTTCAAAGAGACGTCGCTTCGATATTCACGCCTGCTGGTTTGTGCTCAAATTCAAAGATGGAACATTGGAAAAATCTGCCTGCTCCTTTCGGAAACGAGCGGAATTACTAGGCCTTTGCATAAAAGTAACTGTCATAGCCACCGCAAACTTCTGGGCGTGAAATATGCGCACGCTGTCATCAATCACGGGTAACGAATTTTACATGATCTTATTTATCACATTGGTGTCAGGAGTGGGATTCTTCGAAATGGCCATTTAAACAAAAACTTTCGCTTTAAAAATAAAATTTTGATAAACTAATCCACTAATTTTGTCATAAAGGCTGTTTTATGCGTTCATTATAAGTTTAAACTCAATAAAACGGAGGATTCTTTAAATAAATGCACAAGTGAACATCGTATATGAAAATAATTTTTTGTGTGTATTAATTTAATTTTATACTCTAGCACGTTGTGTCAACCTAGTGTTTGTGCTGAATGCTTATCGTCGAAAAATGAAACAGAGGGTAAAATAAGTTTTGCTATAAATAATACGGTGCAGCTATGATAAATGACAGAGAAAGCCATATTTTGCTTCTCTCCTTCTTGGGAGAAGGAGGTAATCGCTGGGGCAAGGAGATGCAGTCCTTGTAGTCGGAACCAAACCAGGTAGGTAATTGCTTGTCTATGTTTGATGAATGGCGTATAGCTCACGTGTTCCATTATTCAACAGCCTCCTATTATAGCACGAAGCATTACTGTTACCCATGCATATACCTGCTGTGTTGATTTCAATACGTGTTGTGGGTCCATATCTCCAGCAGGCCTCAAATCAGCCGAAGAAAGATGTCATACTCACCGAAGAAATATCTTCATTTCCTGCATCGGTCTTGTAAAAATACTCCTAAACATTTCCAATGTCTTTAGATTCTTCACTACTACAGAGTATCTCTTAAATACCCCTAGCACAACAGCCCATGAAGGGTCACGCCTTGCTGCCCAGCCGCTGCGTCCTCCACCTCTGCCCACTACAGGCGTCATTGGTGGGGTGCAGTACTGGAGGGTGGGACGTGGTCAGCTCCCGAGCCCTCCCGGCCAGTTATAAGGCCTTCTCAATGAGTTCCGATGTTTTATAGGCATTAAATCATAAATAATTGCAAAACGGTTGCTTTATTTTTATTCTTTCAATTTTCTCTATTTTTCTAAATAATTGTTATAGTAGTTTAAATATTTATCATAACGCTCTACAACCTTCTGTGTGCCGACATGAGGATAACACTAGTTAAATAAGCAGTGCATAACCAGTGGAAATTGTCAATCTCGTTATGGACACCGTCTCGTCCGACTTTGAAAACTCTCACCCACTTACACACTTTTCTGTCACTCATCGCATGCACTTCACTGATCTTTCGATGAATGTTCGCTGCTGAAACGTTCCTTGCTGTCAAAAACCGATTCTCAGGTTGCATTTCAAAGCTGGCGGGCCCATCGACTGTTTTAAATATTTAGAACCGGCACTGTGAACAGCACACTGCAGATTTTGCACCAATGCGAATGGCGTCGTTTCATGTGCAAGATATGCCGGGAGTCGGTGCGCATGCGCGTTTAAATCGTGCTAAATGTAATTCGCACCTTACTTTCCAAATTACCCTCCTAATTTTATTGGCGAGTTGTGTGAATAAAATATTTAGGGGTATGGATGTGAGTATACTTCATGATAAAAACGCTGCAATTCAACATCAGTTATTTCAAAGCACGCAAATGATCATTAGATTTCGAAGGAGCCATAACATTATATGAAACATTTGCGTTTGTGTCGCAATCTTTAACATAACGAAACAATGTGGATTATTTTTACTACCTGTAGGCATTTCAAACATTTCTCCTGACTAGAAAGTACTATTTTGAATAAATACGTAATGATCTAGGAACTGTTGACACTCTATCAAGCAAAATTTAATTTAAATTTGTCTCAATAAATTTTAACTACTACAAAAGAAAAAGAAGTAATCTTTACAAGTTATTGAACTTTTCAGCTTCTTCAAAGTGCGTTATGGAAAGTAATTAATATCATTTTTTACTTTCTCTACGTAAAGTAGATTAAGTGTTGTATTCCACCCAAAAATTTGATGTCAAGATTTCATCGGAAATACTTGTTTTGAGGCCCCATGAATAGAAAAAAAAACCGCCACTGCAACATAATTGATTGTTAAGGAGTGGCGAAGTGCGCGTAAAGTGGAAGGAGGTAAATATAACCTCACCTGTTTAAAACATGCTGAACATCACTGTTACAAGACTATCCGTTTTGGTTCACATATCAGTGCACAATGTATTATTTTCGCTACATCCTACTTTTAACCCCGTCCACTCGGCTTAACACTTACCTTGTTTGTAAAGACGTGTGTACCGCAAACAACAGAACCGGAAAAGAGACCTGGCCTGGATTTGGTGAAGGGGTAAGTAAATAGTCGATTACATTATTCTCACCCCCCTCCCCTATGCATGCTCTAGAGAAAAATAATAATTTCCACTAAACTTTGATTGGCAAACTACTGTCACAAAGAGAAATCTTCCAAGAAACAACTAAAATGTAAATATTAGGTGCATGTTGCGTGTGCCTTTTAATTATTAATGAATGCGGCCTAGTTTGTGGGTAGGTACGTATAAAGTAAAACACCATGTGTGTGCTATATCCAAGGATCCCAGCACCACTTTGCTGGATGTTTTAACGAGTTTTACAGCAGCAGACGATAGCGGAAGAAGATGCCTGCATTAAACACCCCTCCCTCCCGCCATCCCGCCCTTCCAATTAGCAAATCATTAAAAAGTTAAAACTTACATGAGGCTATTTCTATGCCACCCGCCTTTGGCTTATCCAGAGCCTTAAGGTTTCGCTCCGCGAGATTTTGCTTCTTATTTTTTTGTAGAAAGGGAGAGGCTCGCTTATTTCTGTTGATAAATATGAAGATGAGTGAGTGGACATAAAACGGGAGGCAGAAAGTGCACTAAAGAAACATGCCAAGGTAAGGCACTTGTGTGTGGACGAAATGCTTCTTTCACGGAGTTACTTTAGCATTTCCTTCATTAATATAATGCTCTTCAACAACATTTACTCTTACAAACATATCTACCAAGTTAGCACCGTGCAATGATCTACTGCACAGAAGGTTTTCAGAACACGAATTATCAGGTTTCTTTGTCGACTACCATTATATTCCTTACAATATCGTAAGTAAAGGAAGTAGGTAGTGTATTCCACCCAAAAATGTGATGTCAAGACTTCACCGGAAATATATTTTTGAGCCCCCTGAATAAAAAAAAAAAAAATTGGAAAAAGGTCCGCGTGTGTGTGTCTGTGTGTCTATCAGTCTGTGAGCAGCATAACTCAAAAACTAAAAATCAGTTTAAAATCAAAGTTGCTACTTCAATTTAACATATTTTAAGGATGCGACACTTAGATTTTGAAGAAAATAGCTCCACCCTAAACTACCCTTTAGGTGGAGCATTTTTCGAGAACTTTGATTTTTTAAAAAAATTGCTCTAACAATTTTTATTAAAATGTCATGTTTCAAATATTTTTATAGCAACTGCAATGTATATTTTGAATTTTCGGCTATAGCCCCTGTAGTCCTGTTTACTCTGGATGACTTTTGTCTAACTGGTAAACCATAATATATAGACCAAATCTTACTATACAAAAATATAGATCTTGCTAAAACACACAATCTGTGTCCAAATAAATTTGTTTGTAGAATGAACCATTGCTTGTTATTTGTCACTTTTGGAAAACGAACTTTCGTCAAATGCAAAATCGTTGTTTATTATTTTGTATGTTAGCCGTGCAAAGAGAAGGGAATCTTAGAGGTTTAAAAGATTTGACTATCACTCAAAGCCTACTGTATTCCCATATTCCCCTTGCAATAAATAAACAATAACATCTGCAAATGTTTATCTCAACTAACATGAAGAAGATATAGGAACAAGAGTTTGTAAGAATGGTTGAAAGTGACTGACCAGAGTTAGAGCAAAAGAACAACATAAATTGTTTATAATATGATTCTAGTACACTAGGGAACAATTTAAAGCTAATAACCTTTTTCTTTTATTTTATCTCCCACTTAAATAAGGGAGTCCTATAAGAAGTGTAATATAGAATGTAAGGATAGAGTGATTCCCTCGGGAATCGAAAGGTAAGTCTGAAGGAAGAAGCTGTTTACGGGACGTTGATGGAGTGTGTAAGGAAAATGATGAATCTTCCTCCTTCTTGCCTCATATACGTACAAGCTGCGATTCGCACTTTGAGGCACGGCAAAGTATAAACTGTGAACTTGGTGAAACATTACCAACGGAATTTGGTTATCTTGCGATGTAATTGTATACAGCGAAGTTTTAAAATAGGGCTGATGTTTGCTTTCCCAATTACTGTAGAGCTGGTATCGGATTCCACCGAAAGATTAGTTTCACCAAAACTAACCGAACGAGATAGGTTCGGGATAACGTGTGATTTTAGGTCACTATAACTGCATTAGGAGATACACCATAGCTCGGTGTGAAGTGGCATTTACCAAGTCTTATACATAAAATTTTACTTCGTCCATAGAGTGTCCATAGAGACTTTAGTGTTAGGCAACTGTAGGTATCCCTGCATCTGTGAAGGGCATATGATAGCTGTGGAACGTGCTCACAAGAATCTTAGATAGCTAACTGTATGTTAGCTTCTGCACATGCCAGACAGATGGCACTGCTGTATCGCCCAGTCACCTGCTTGCATTAAAAGTGGGTAGATGGCGGAATATTCGCTATTAGTATTTATTTTCTTTTAAACTTAAGGTGTAACTTGGAACCTTGGTTTTAAATAACCATGCGCAACAACGGAAATCACAAAAAACAATACAGATGTGCCCACGGGACTTGAACAGAGATCTCACGAACTGTAGGTCACAGACTTTACCATCGAATCGAGCCATATAATTTCTTTCCTTGCAGATACACATACGTTTGTTTTCACTAGTTTCACTTTCAACTACGTACTACTTTCTTGTGAACGGCATTTTCTGGATGAAATGACATGTTAGAAACAAGTGTAGTTAAATTACATTTTAGCAAGATAGAAATAAATAAACGGAAATAAATAAATAAATAAATAAACACTTTTGTGTTGATAATATGGTTCGTTGATTTTACAGAAAATCACAAGCTGTATTACAATATACCTAATAGACAAACATGTTTAAAACTATTTCGATAGGAATTTTAATTTCCACTATAAATATAGAGAGAATTTGTGGGAGGATTAAACGAATTTTATTCTAAAGCTTCACAAGTGTTTGTGATTTTCAAAACGAAGTCAAAGCTTTTCTTATAACACAGAATCGTTTAACTCAATAAATGCTGCTTATTTCCATAATAAGCATCAAGAATGTGGAGACCGAATTAAAGGAAATTAAAATGAGGCCATTCTATACCTACTCTTCCTCTCATTTCTGGTCTTCATTACAGCGCCACGCCTCTAGCACCGTATTGCAACTGCCAGCATTTCGTTAGTAGTTATGCCTCGCCCCCTGCAAGACCCCGTAAGACGATAAACTGAGAGATCCTCTCAAACAATGCATTTTACGAAGTTCGCTTTGTGTACAACCGACACCTGGTGGGGAATCGACTAACTGGTCGGAAAATAAATCCATATGGCGGATTACAAAATCCGTGCACCAAGGAAGGAAATGCCAGGGCTACTGTTTGCAGATGATCTAGTGGCAGGTTCCGTTTCAGTTGTAGGGCTAAATAAAGCTATTAAAGCTGTTGGAAAATACTTAAAGACTGGGGGTTGAAAATAAATCAACAGAAATTTAAAATAATGATCTTAAAGAAAGGATATAAATTAAGCTAGAGTGAAAAATGGTATTGGGAGGGGATAGAGTTGGAAGCAGTGAGGAAAATTGACTACCTAGGAGTTAGGGTCAACAATGTAGGGGATTGGGGTGAACAGAAGAAAAAGTATTGGCAAAGGGGAAACTATCAATACTGGTAATTGGAGCATGTGTCAAAAAATAGCAGAAATGAAAATGTTATGGCTAGAAAGGATGTACATAGGGAAGGAGGGAAAATGGAAAACGATAATGAAACGTAAAGGAAATTAGTGGCCATAATAAACTTCCCCCAAAATTTAATGTAATATATAATTGGGAAGTAATAGATGTAATTAACTCCAAGATGGGAATAAATTAGATACAAAATCCGATACTGCATTATGAAGAATGTATATTTGGGCTATAAGAGCTTCATTCTGATATTTGGAATTGGTTTGGCATCTTTAGCATTGGCAGAATAGAACTTTTAACCTACCCTTATGGAGTAAAATGTGTATAGTAAAAACTTTTTGATTGTAAATTTTATTTTGGGTATGCCAGTTAATGTTTTAAATGATGAGGTTGGTAGTATTAGCATTTTATTATAGTCTAGCAGGATCCTATTTCTGAAGTAGAAGGTTATGTTTTATAAGTAAGGCAAGAAGGGAGTAAATGTAGATTAAGTAGAACCAAGTTGATGGTAGGGAGAAGGAATTTAAATTGGAACGGAGAGTAAAAGAAGTAAACTCAATGCGAGTTGTGGAATAAGAGATAAGGTAAGCCGTGAGACCAAACAGATGTAAGCTAAGTCGAGGAACGAACGCTAAAGGAGATAAAAGAAAATCAAAAACACGAACGGGATCAACAAAAAGAAGTTCAAGATAGAGATGAGGATAATACAAGGAAAAGCAGAAGCGAATACAACGTAAGGCCTAAGATTGAATAAGGATAAAAAGAAAAAAAGATAAAATGGAAGAAAGATATTCATGCCACGGCATTACACAACGCATCTGAAGCACAACTCTTTGGCAATTGAGGAAAAAATTATGAAAAAATATGTTATATAACCCAGAAGAAATTTTCAGGGCTAAACTAAAAATCGGATGTTACATAACATCTTATTACACAAATATGTACCAGTACATCTTGTTAAAATACACCATATATGTCACATTTATACTTTTATGTGAAGTGAACAATTTCCGAGATATGTCTTGTTATATGTTTGAATTTTTCAATACTTATACTTTTTTTTTTTCAAATAGAAAGTCGATATTCATTCTTTTTAGATACCCACATGCAAAGAAAACAAAATTTTAAAACCATCACCTGGTGATCAGCTGTAAAAGAGGTTTGACTAACTCTTAAAACCTAATGCTTTCCCATATTCCTCTTGTACCTACTAGAAAATTAGCAATAAGATAATTTTTGCAAATGCTTATGTCAATTTACATGAATTAGATAGAGGAATACACACATTTTTTATATTTTTTTCTTTTCTGCATGCCACTTCATGAAATGACAGAAGCTGGACAGGGCATCTGGAGAGAAAAATAGCGTTCTAGCCTATGGTCAGACAACCAGAATGTTCTGGAAGTTTCCTCTGCCATGGTTTCAGAGAATTTTAGAGTATTTGTGGAAATTTCCTACGACCATTTAAGGAGTGCGTTTGTGCGGGACAAAAAGTGCTGTTCTCCGAGCGAGTTGTGACGAATGTTGCAGAACGCTGCTACTGCACAAGAGGCCTTATGTTTGGCTCCACGGAAAAAGAGGCTACCTGGGTGCGACATCACCCAGAAAATGAAGTGATAGTGAAGAGACGTAAGCAGTTAATTAACCTTAAAAACTACACAAAAAAGAGTTAAAATGAATAACCACATCTCTTAAATGGACGATGCCGCAAAGAAAGCTAATTAAAACAAATGGTTACTGCGTAATTAGTATTTGCTTATTTGTTTTGGAATTATTCTTATAACCAACATTTAAAATTTAAAAATGGAAATCATATATCCATAAATTTTAACTTTGAGCATTCACTAGGTTAGTGTAAAAGACTAATTTCCATTCTTTATCAGCAGCCAAATTTTAATGCTGATGATGTCAGAGTTGGAGTAAAGAATAGGCAATGAAATGGATTATGACGAAAGAGAAGCGATGAAAAAGACACATAAATCGGGAGAAGAGTAAGAGGAGATAGGAGAGGACAGAAGACAAAGGAGAAGAGAACAGAAGATTGGAGGGAAGGGGCGAGAATAGAATAGAAGAGGGAAGGGAAGGATGAGTGAGAAGGGAAAGTGGAAGGAAAGGAGAGAAAGAGGAAGGAAGAAAACATAATGAAGAAAGGAAGAGAATGAGGAAGAAATGGAAGAGAAAGGAAATATTGCGGAAAACAGGAACGAAAAGAGAAGACAAGAAAAGGGAAGGAACGAACAAAACAGGAAAGAAAAGAAAGAGGAGGAAGAAAGAGAAGAGGGGAAGAAGAGAAGAGAGGGAGAAGAGGAAGAGAAGAGAGGAAGATAACATGTAAGTAAAGCGACAAGAAGAGGAGAGAAATCCTCTTAAGTGTTCACATGAATCCCAAAAGCTACGCATGTCTGTGTGTTCAAGTCCTTAGAGAAACAGAACATTAAGCCAGTCCCCCCCCCCCCCTCACCCGCGGCAAGTCAGAACTTGCTACGTCACGCTAACTGCACTCCAGTCTCTCCCAACCACAGTAAGATAACAATCACGGGAATATAATAACTTCTCTCAGTACTAAAGAAAATGTTACCCTTCAACATAATAATTATCATGTGCTACTGTACCAGTGTGTACCCCAAACAAATATTACTTGCTCTTTTTAAAAATCTGATGACTTTCTCCACTCTTGTACTAACTATTCTTACAAACAAGTAATGCGTAATCGAGATAAACATGAAAATATCTTATTCTTAATTTTCTTGTAGCTGCAAGGGGAATATAGGAATACAGTAGACTTAAACTAATAGTCAACTGTTTTAAGAGCTGGCTACTATGTGATGGCTTAGAAATTAAGGTCTCTTGTGAAGACAAGAGATACAAAATAAATACGATTTATATCTGAGGACAACATAAATATTGTAAAAGTTACACAAATGACAAGGAATATCTCCGAAACAGTTCATTCGTAAAAAAATGCATTACACATAAATTGTGTGTTTTAATGAATCTACATTTTTGTGCAGTAAGACTTTGTCTATCTTGCTTGTTATACCATCTATGCAGAAGTCATCCAAATAAAAAGGACAACAATCAGGGCGGCAGAACATAAAGAGGTTTTCCAGGTCATTCGAGAAGTTTCCGGCGGCCGGTGTATTTGTAGGACTTTGAGAAAGGTGCGTGTTACGTCATGTAATTTTTGGGTGGAACGCAATTATTCCTCTATAGCAAGCTATAGAGAAGTTTAGAAATAAGTCTAAGAATTGATGCGAAAATACAATCTGATAACGGCGGCAAATTCTCCTCTAAGGTATGGGAAGATCAGCAAGAGCCAAACATTTTTTGCAAGTTACTATACTTCATTTTCAAACAGGATTAAAATTATTCACGAATTGCCGCGACTTGCTACAATAGGACTGGAAGAAACAGGAAGCTTCGCAGCATTTTCTGAACGTGGAATCAGAGTTCTGGTGTCACAAATGCCGCTATCAGTTTCCTCAAGTGTATTGGTGCTATGTTAGCTTCTTATGCATGAAATTGTGTCTAAGATTTTGGTCCTTGGAGTGAGCGAAATGAGCCGAAAACCTGATAGGATTCGAAAGTGTTATGCACAGCTTTCTCTCTCGGTCTATTCAGAGTCGAGTCTTCCTCCCTCCCTCCATTCTAGTTTCTCTGCAACCCCTTCTTTTTTTCTTCCTTTCCTTCGCCTTCATTGACATTTTGGCCCCTTATGCTTCACCCTTTCTCTTCTTGAAAAACAATCTTCTTTAGAATTTTAACTAATCAGCAGAGTGGAATCGATATCCGCGCCCTCCTTTTGTATTTCACCCCTCAGTTACAAATTCATCCCGCGAGGGGAGTGACTAGATACACGAGGGTTCCTCGTTAGCAATTAGTATGGCACAAGAAGTCACGCCTGATGTCACCTACATCTAATTCCCTTACACAAACACTGCAGTGTTACAATTATTCAGACCTTACCAAGCTCATTTTACCTTATCTTTGTGTCTTCAAAAACACTCCAGGTTTAAAACAGTTTTACAAATATAATGCTATCTTGTTTATATATAAATTTATTCTCTCCGTGTGTATGTGACCGAACTATTCCCAAACGGCTCGACCGATTTTTATGAACTTTTGCGTGTGTGATAGACGTGAGTCGAGAATGGTTTAGATTCACAATTTGACCCGAGAGAAAATGTTCTTTTTAATTAATTAATTTATCTATTCATCTTTGGATGCCTTAGTTTAACGGGGTCCGTCAAGCAGTGCTGCGATCGCGTTTTAAACTTTCCGGTGTTTTGTTCCGCGATAGGGTTCTAGGAAGTTTTTGTTGCAGCTTAGCGATTATTGAGAAAACTTATTTAAGAGGTACAATTAACAAATATACATTGTGCAAATGTGTAAGGTGCAGTATTGAAGTATTTTACACGATTTGTCATGAATTCCAATGGTATATACACATAATTCTATAAAAATCCGCCTAACTTACAACTCTAATATATTGTCATTTATTGAAGTACGCTTTCGAAGTGTAATTAAACAATATACATTGTGCAAATTGTGCTAGACAGTAGACTGGAAGACAGCACAGAGTACACCCTGCTTCAAAAACAGGAATACCGGGGTTAAGGGGCGTTACTAGAAGTCAGTAATGACGTAACACATTAACACATCCTTCTCCACTTGCCCTTCAACATGCACTTCATATAATTTTCTATGACTGAAATATAAATACAACGTGTTACATCACACGATTTTCCTTACTCACTTTTCTTTTACGAAACACAACACTTCTTTCTATACTGTCACATTGTTTTCTATATGTTTGAAACAGAAATACAACCAATTACATTCACACGGTTTTCTCTAGTGACTTTTCTTTTGCGTAACACATTTACTTGTATTTCTCCTCTCACCCCTTCTAAAAATAATTCATATACTTTTCTATACTATCGGAATAAAGGCGTGTATTACATTTACACGGTTTTCGACTTTCTTCCTGTGGTATTTGTAGTTATTCAACAGTACTTTTTCTATAAACTGCTACCAACTCAAATATTAAAATCACTATAAAGTCAGGAAGCATAATTTCTGTTGAGAAATTGTTCCAAAGATAAAAAGCCTCCGATATGGCCTTAGATATTAAATGGAAATTAAAAAACGAAGTCCTAACTGTTTAAAAATTTGACAATAGTGATTAACTTTTGCTTTTATGTTGAGAAAGAAAAGATCGATTCATATTTAGGTACTTCTTAAAATGCATATAAATATATATTTACAACAAACATTTCGAAAATGTTTAACACTACAGACAATTTTACTTGTTACAAAAGTATGCATTTTTTAAGGAGAAAGTCCAACCCCAAGCTATGTAGAGCATATTTAATTTTTTTTATTTTATTCTACGTTCAATTGCCTCTACTGTAATAAGTCTGGGCAAAAAAGACACCAAAGTTTCTTTTAAACGGTTGCTTTTATGAATAAAATTTTCTTTAAATCTTCGTCTATGGTGAAACCAAACTTTAAAACTTAACATTTGCAATACTTTCACTTGTTCAGCACCTCAGAAAAATTGACGGCGGTGCTAAGAGCTACAGTAGATAAAGACCGTGCAGAAATAAACTCAATTTATTTAGAAGTCCTGCATGCGAGGAGGGTAATCAGATAAACATTTTCACTAAGCTTGGATTGAGAAATTACTATTTGGAAAAATTTTGTAATTGACTTTGAATAATTTAGGCGAAGCTGACGGTCTAATAATAAAAAAAAATCTGATGTGTTGCACTCACATGACTTTCTCTACTCTTGTACTAACCATCCTTACAAACTCTTATTCCAATATCTTCTTCGTGTTAGTTGAGATAAAAATTTGTACAAATTATCTTATTGCTTATTTCCTTGTAAGTATAAGGGAATATTAGAATACAGTAGGCTTTGAGTGATAGTCAAATGTTTTAAAGCTTTGAGATCCCGTTCTCTTTGCACTATTAACATATAAAAAATGAACAACGATGTTCCATTTCATGAAAGTTTTAAGTTTTCCGAAACCCACACACATAACAAGGAATATCTCCGAAATGGTTCACCCTACAAGAAAATTTATTCAGACATAAATTGTGTATTTTAGCAAGATCTATAATTTTTGTATGGTACCATTTGGTCTATCTCTAACGGTTTCCAAGTTATGCAAGTCATCCAGAGTAAATGCGACTATAGCGGCTATAGCTGAAGTTTAGGGGCTCAATAAACAGTAAATAGTGGTTACTAAGTTGAGACCACAGCGCGATCTAAATGTAGTGCCTGTTTGTCGGATTAAGTGCTGTTAGTACGCAGTTGCCAGTACTCCTGAGGAAGTTCAATATTGTAAAGCACAAGATGCGTAAACTCTTGCTGTGTTACCTGCACAAGAAGGAAGGAAGGAAGGCTGTAAAGGTGCTTGTTATAAGAGCTCTCATTGAAAATTAACACCCTCAGCATTTTAAGACCTGCTCTCTCTCGGATACAAGAACGCTGATGCAAGTCCATTGTCTTCTTCACCCTCCCTCCCTCAACAGCCCCTTGATCGATAGCAAGCAGCGGAACTTCCTCATTTTCTTTGGACTAAATGTCACCCCCCAGAAGGCTTAGTTGACGATAATGCTAAAAATAGCCCCAGAGACGCCTCACCTTTAAGACGTGCGCACTTACCTCCATCTTGTCGCCAATTACAAACCATATAAGGTTCACCCTCACTTATTCACTTCTACAGCTGTGCCCTAAAGTTTTTGGTGACCGAACTCCGTCCAACGTTTCTACTACCTCGGCCACATATATACTAGATAGAGAACCTATTGCACTTCACCCGATTTTACTGGAACTACACGTTTTGAGGCCCCATGAATTCGAAAAGGTGTGTGTGTGTATGTGTGTGTGTCGAACAACGTAAGTTGAAAACAAAAGATCGGTTAAATACCAAACTTGGTATGTAAGTTCACCACCTTCCAAGAGAGATAGTAAGATCTTGAAGAAATCCCCCTCCCCCGCAGTTCCGTCTACGTGAAACACTTTTTGAAAACTTCAATATTCTACACAATAACTCCTAACGATTTTAATCAGAATGCCATGTGATTAAGATATCTTTTGACAAATGAAATGGATGTCTTGACATTTCTGGAAATGTTCTCAGAACTTTACTATAAAAAACATTGATTTAGTTATAACACAATTTATGTCCAACACATATTTTTGTGGGGTGAATAATTTGCGAAATATTCCTTGCTATTTTTTCTATTTACGAATATTTATTCTTTCCAGAAATTAGAATACATTATATTAGTATTATTATTATTATTATTATTATTATTATTATTATTATTATTATTATTATTATTATTATTATTATTATTATTATTATTATTATTATTATTATTATTATTATTATTCTTATTATTTGCACTATACCAACTTTTTATCAAAGCAGATCATTAATAACATTTTGAGAATGCTCTTATAACCTCAAACTTTACTTCAGCTACCTTCAATTGGTTCTGTAAGAGCGAGTCATTTATCCCAGAGTGGCATTTATAGAAATACCTGTTGGAAGCAAACAGTATAGAAAACAAACTCGCATACATTGAACCTGGAATATTCCAGCTAATATTTAATTTGTATATTGACTATGCGACCCGACAATGGAAATTACAGTTACAAACTTTAAATATTAAACATTATATGACCCTTCTATACACAGCTAATCTGGTAATTATTTCTGATAACGACGACACATTATAAAAAAGTATTTACACATTAAATAAAACAGGAAACAAGTACAATATGACAATTGCCACGAACAAAGCCAAAGCAATGGCTTTTAATACAATACTCCAAAAAGATCAAAAGTAATTAATGATGAACAAATTACACAAAAGGTAACTATTTTAATTACCTCAGTAGCAAAATATCCAGTCCAGGAGTGGTTGGTGTCTAAATAAAACTGCACAATTTAATTATATGTGCCGCATAGTGAAAAAAACACTTAAAAACAAAGCAATGAAAGAGACACTTATTAAATTGTATAAAATAATGATTCCACCTATATATGTATGACGCCGAAAGGTTCGTTTCAGAGAAAACAAGCCACCAAATGACGTTTTTGGTGTCTGTGGTGGGATTGGCGGAGTAAGATTGCATAGAGAAATAAACTGTTAGAGGATAATTACATATAGAATTGTTGTTTTCAGAAATGAATAGTTGCAACAGGTACAAGGCATTCTTGAAGAAGGACCCAATAATAATTTTAGGGACCATGGAGAATCATAGGAAAGCAAGAGATGAACGGACACAACAGAATAATAATTCTAATGCACGTGGAAGAAAGAAAAGAAGAAAGTACAGGATTTGAGAACACAGAAACTACCATACCAGTGTTACCAACTTGTGAAGGAAACTTCCATAAATACTTCTGCTACCGCCACCACCACCAGTAAATATTAAAAGTTACCTTTCTGCTTTATATCTTCTTGTAGTATTTATACTACGAGCATTTACCTTTCATGCGTACCACCTTTCTAGGATTAAATGCCATACAAGATTGAAATAAAACACTGTTACGATATTCAAAAACAGTTGAGGAATGTCAAAACTACGCAACAGAAGGTTAAGTTACAGTTACGCACTAACTAAAATACCAAACACTAAGTTGTTAGCGAGTGTAATTTCTAACTGTGACGTAGAGAGACCAATAGAATGTCCCCGTGTGAACAAAAAAGGTTCGTTGTGATGGAATGCAAGCGTTCTGTATCGACATTGCTCAGATAGTTCACCTGGTCGCTCCCCAACATTCCTAAAACTGCGACATGGACTTTGTTAGGGAATGTCCGCTAGGTTGGTAGCTCTTGGGACGCACAGTCCTTCTATCATTTGTCCAACACTCTCGTTATTGGTATTTCCAACGAGTTCATCGCTGCTGCACAGTCGTTCATGGTTACATAAATGCTTCACTGAACTTGAAACTCAAACGTTCCTGATATTACAGCTACTGTTTTCAATTCAGATACACAGAATTATACGAATAATCCAAGCAAAACGCCTAAATACTCTTTGGTACACTTTTAAACATTTTCGAAGAAGTCTTATGTTTTATATGCTCGGATTTTAATGAGTTTTAGTCTTTTTTCTTATTATTCTATGCTACGCTTAACATGTACCTGCCTCGTAATATTTCGAGTGAAATTAAAGCACTTTTAGCCTTCTATAGCACGTTTTTTCCTTGTACCTCTTCTGTCTGTAGCAATCTACATATCTTGTTCGCGCCATTTTTTGTTTGTCCTTCCATTTTTTCCCCTATTGGTTTGTAAATATTAAAATGGAATGGTAATCGCTCTCTATTCTTCTAACATGACTTATTCACTTAGTTTTATATTCTTTCATTTTTACTTGCTGTATTAGGTATAGTAATTAAAGGAATTATTGTATTCCACCCAAAAATTCGATGCACCCTGAATCAAAAAAGAACATATAGAAAAAGGTCGTGGTCGAATTACAATATTATAAAAAAAATCTGATGTGTTGCACTCACATGACTTTCTCTACTCTTGTACTTGCCAATTGACAAATGGTGTTACACGTTTACGTTTGGTTTTTCGATCTTTGGGGGCTTTATACTTTGAATTCACACACACATTCACACTTCCAGACTCAGGGAAGGATGAGGAATAATCCTGGCTGGAGAAAAATTCCTACCCCCCTGCCGGGAATCGAACCCGGGAACGCTAGCACAGCAGGCAGGTGCTCTACCAACTGCGCCACAGGGTCAGCTTTGTGCGATAGTCAAACCTTTTAAAGCTTTGAGATTCTGTTCTCTTTGCGCACTTAACATATAAAAAAATGAACAACGATGCTCCATTTCACGACACCTACAGACTAATTGTTATTTCAGTGTAGCATGATCCAAAAATACAACAGAAGCTTTTTTTAAGAAAATCTCTCATTGGCCTGAAGTTTTCAACACTACCAATTTTGGAAGTGCTCATTGTTCAGTGAATTCTCGTTAGATCTGACTATAGCTCTGTCTCCCCTGTGTACCCCAGTGTGCAATTCCACCATTTGCGCCAATGCTTAGCTCAATAAGCTAGAAGGAGACAGAAATATGGCATGTCGCAGGAATAATTGTAGAAAAAATAAATAAAAAATAAACGCTCATGACCAGGGAAGGTCATGAAAATAGAAAACATCAGATTTCTTTGCGTGTGCTCTTAGAGGACCTTAGAATCTGTTTTTTTTTATATATATTTTTTTTCTTTCTTGTGCAGCCTGTTAAGATCTACCACAGAGGAAACGAATATCTTCTAAAGAAGAATCTCTTCAAAAGGACAAATCCTTTATACTGGATAAAGATATCGGAAAACTCATTGCATAGGCCGAAGTTAAAATAACAAAGGTAATTTATATCCGTTCACGAAACGATAACGGGTAAATATGGAGCAGACCAGGAAACACACAACACTTTTCAGCGTCTTTCAGTTGGGAAACTGGAAGTAAATCCGTTCGTCGCTTTATCCCCAGCCGTTAAAACTTTTCCATATCAGAAGGAGGGGATCAGAGAGGGATATAGCTGCTTTGAGAGGATTTCCTGCTCGAGAGTCCAGCCAGCCAATACCCTATGTCCTCCTAGCACTTGAATATTTCCGTCCTTCCCTTTTAAGTGCTTTTGCAAGAGCCTTTTCAAAGGACACGCCGCGGATTAGAGGTGATGTGTTGTTGTGAAGGTGTTAGGGTGGATCGGTTAGCTAGGCCTTACCTTCCAGTCGTGCCAACATCATCAACTGAAATGCCCCAGACCGGAGCTCAAATTTCCCTAACTTGTAAGCAAGCCCAAACACTCTTTTATAGCGTATAAATAATTGACACTATCGCGGATAATACTTCTCAAACGAATGTGTGGGCCCTTTTAAAGTTACTAAAATAGCTAATATCCGTAACTTCCCTACTTACCAATAGAGAAAGGAAAAAAGACAGACGCATTAATATTTTTAAAATGTATTTAAAACATAAATATTGCGTCTAAAATAATAAAATATACATCGAATTAAAGAGGAAATTCCAGTAAATAAGACTACGTCGAGGAAAAAACACATATTCCAGCTTTTAATCATTTTTCCACTTAGTCTTTCCCTAAAATAAATTCTTGCCCAAAACAGTAACCAATAAGAGATAAGGAGAAATAATGAAACTTTAATGCAAGTAATACTTAACAGTAAGTAGAGGAATTATAGGAATTATTCTGAAATTTCTGAGGGTAATAGCTTAGCAATGTTCATGGTAAGATTTCTTAAAAATGAAAGCTGTTCTAGTGCTCATGTGAACATTTTTATCATAAGAAGCAGAACGCTAAAACACACTTGTGTCTTTGTTTTCTTTCCAAAGTATCACATTGAACATGATCACTAAAAATACTTTCTTTTTGTAAAAATGTCAAAAACAGAATATATTATTATTAATCTTTTTTCAGTTGTTAAATTGTACCCTTCAGCTGTAATATTATCCATTGTGATCTTTACTAAGATTAACATCTCTGGACTTTTGAATTGATCATTTTCCGGTCATTTTCCGGAGCCAAGGTCCCTTAAGTGTGGTACAGGTTTTGTGTGTTTCTTTGTTGTTTCCATGGAGACAAACGCTACGAGGCACGTACAGCTGTATGCGACAGATCCAACTGAGGAAACCACTCTCCTTGAATATTGGATGCTCTCCCTCCCTCCTTCCCTCCCCCCTTCCCTCCCTCCCGAATCAGCTCGAGATGCAGTAATAAATACACTGTTATCCTAATGCATGGCTTCTACCACTAAGGGTAAATTAAAGGCGGTGTCTAATGTGGAGTGGTGACATTATCTGCTAATTTGAGACCATCATGAGTTACCTACTTGATAATGGATACGAACCCGGGGCTGCAGCACAGACACAAATGCTACGTGACATCCCAGTGGAAATACACTCGAGTGAGCCTGATAAACCGACTGTCGAGAACTACGACAGATGCAGACGTCTTGCCCTCAGCCACTGCTCGTGTGAGTGACCAGGCTCAGGTGAGATCTATCTCCACTTACACGGAATTAGGTTAAAAGGCATATTTATGTATTTATACAAAGTCAACGAGACGATAAAACACTTTAGTATGCAATTGTTATTCGTCTTTTCTTGTATTCATTCAACGAGAACGGAATTTCTAAGGTATCACATAGCCACCCGATATTAAGAGATCACTTAAACGAAATACATATCTCTAAAACTCCATTCTACCTACAAGGAAGTACGAGGCGTGTTTTTAAACTAAGTACCGTTTAAATATTTTGCCGCTGCAGAGCTGCAGTCGAGATTTTGAGCATGCGCAATGTCCTCCTTCATTAATTGGTAAGCGAGACACAGCTGTAAGCGACCGTCACTTTGTTTTTTCCTATTGCCTGAGCATTTTGAAATGTTCAAAACAATAGAACCACCCGCCGATTTTGAATCAGTGATTCGTTTTTTGAATACGAGAAATGTTATATTAGTAAACATTCCTCCCCAGTTGTGTGAAGTTTGTGGGGAAACAATGAGTGACAATGCCCGGTCACATACAGCGTAATCCCGTAAACCCAAGGTCTGATCGCATCATTTGTTTGGAAAAAAATTGACCATCTTCCTTAGTCCAATTTGGCACCAAAGTGTTTTCATGTTACTTCATCTGAAAAAATTCCTTTCTGGAAAACATTTACCATAATGTTAAAAAAGCATTTTTATCAGGGGCAGCATAATTGCTTGACAAAGGCTCATAAAAGCTACTTTCCTTTTACGATAAATAGCTAAATAAGGGCGGCAACTAAGTGTACAAGTAGCGAAAGGTGTAAGGTTATGAATGACAAAGTCTTTGGAAGATGTTTTGTTACTTTGAAAAAAAAAATATCGACATTTACTTTAACAATACGCCTCGTATGTAAGAAACTAATTTGCATTTTGATTAATATAGATTAGAAGAGTAAAATATAAGGGTAGTTTATTAACGAATTTGCGAGGTAAATTCCTCTGAATGAAACTGAACACTTTTAGCTACACCGTTTATACAAACATACACGCACGCAAGCTCGCGTGCACACACACACACACACAAGCATTTTTTGGGGGTTGAAATTTTCGGTAAAATATTGAAACGGAATTTTATGCCCTTCCAAGTGGAAATCAGTGAAAACATTTGACTAGTGACATTGGTTTAATTTTATGTTATCAAAGAGTAAACAAATACACCAGGTACTTATACTTCGCAAAGGGAACGATCTTCTTGAAATTTGCTGATATATAACATATGTGTAAATATGTAAATATGTAAGTAAATAATACAATATGTAAATGCAAATTAAAGGTTTAAATGGATTAACAAGAAGTACTTGCACATTCGGGAGGTTGCGGATTTTAATCCCGTGGGCCGAAAAATCTGATCGGGGTTTTCTAGTAAATTTCTCTCAATCGCCAAGATAAATATATTAATATAAGGATATTAATATAAGAAAAGAAGTTACATCTTAAGTCTGAAGCAATAGTAAAATGGAAAATAGATAATCGTAGTGAATTCTGTGCCATCTATCCACAGATAATGAAAGCAGATAGACTGGAGGGCACCCTAGTGTCATCTGCCTACAGAGCCTTGCACTGATCTCTCTGTGGAGTCATTATAAAAGAGCAATCCAGATATTTACGTGGATGTAATACATTCAAACGTTTTTTCCTTGTGATTGGAGTATACACCCCTTACTGCAGAGGTTCTATACTTCATTATTAGACAACTAACGTATTTACGCACGAAACTTGTGCCTGTGTTTGGGGGGGGGGGGGGGGGGACATTTGCACCACCAAATCCGGGTCACCTGGGCGGAAGAGCAGCAGTTTCCTTGAGAAATTATGCCAATTTTCGGTGCATTCATAAACGGAGAAGGGCACCATTGTGCAGCGTCCAGGAGGTAAAAACAGTGCGCTGGAAATTGAATCAGGAGTTGACCCAAGTTTGAAACAATTGCATGTTGGGAAACGTTGTTAGTGGCGTAGCGAGCCATCTTGTTTAATCCGTAGGGCTCCTGCAAACTAAGTCCGCTAAGTCCTACAGGGCTTTGCTTGCATGCCACCTAGCGGTTTTTAACCTCATTAGATGCTGCAGTTACTGCCCTACAACTTGCCTTATTACTTTACCTCATGTCCCCTTAGCTTCCAGCTTTAAAACTTACCTACAATGCGCTTAAGAGCGAGCACCTGCGATAAACGCCAACATTTTTCACAAATTTCAATCCACAATTTTTCAGGCAGAGCAAATCTATTCATGTATTTAAAATAAATTTCTCATTTAAGAGCTTTCATGTAGACAAAGTGTAAGCATAAAATTTACACGTTTTTAAAAACATACCAAAAAAAATCCCCTGAATAAAAAAAAAAAGAAAAAACCGTCTTAGAAAAAAGGTATGTGTGTGTGTGTGTGTGTGTGTGTGTGTGTGTGTGTGTGTGTGTGAGTGTGTGTGTGTGTGTGTGTGTGTGCGTTCCCCGTTAATACCGTGACTCAAAATCGAAAAGTCAGATGATAATCAAAGTTGCTATTTAAGTTTAATATGTTTTAAGGATGAGACGTGAAGGTCTTGAAGAAGGTTCTTCCGCCCTAACTTTACAATAAACGTTTTTCGAAAATTATTTTCTCAAAAATGACTAACAATTTTCATTAAAATGCCGTATGTTTAAGATATTTTTTATGTCTCATAAAATGTATATTTTGAATTTTCTGGCTATAGCCTATGTAGTCCAGTTTATTCTGGATGATTTCTGCATAGCTGGTGAACCGTAAGAGATAGACCAAGTCTTACTGCACAAAAAATGTACATCTTGTTAAAACACAAAATATCCAAATGATTTTTGTTTTGTTTTTGTTTTTAAGTGGAATGAACCATTCTGGAGATATTTGTGTGAGTTTTGCAATACTTGAAATTGAAATTTACGGCTTGTTTACATTTTGTAGAACAGTCATAACCTTAAAATAATATTTTTTTCTCCGAAAAGATCTATATTTTGGGGTAGAAAGGGTTAGTGGGTGATTCTCCCCTCCACATACGCCTGAACCCACACTCATACTGCACGCGTAGGGCACTCTAACGTCCAGTGGTGTAGTGAAAAAGCTAGCGGAAGAACTCGTCTGCGTGCTACTTGGGTACCCAACCAAGAGAGACACTTAAGAATACTTAACGCTATTCTCAATAATGGTGCTTATATTTACACACCTTTGCTCTGCTTACTTCATGTATACGTACAGAAAACGACAGCAGTATTAATGCTACTGGATTTCTGACGGTTCACTAAATCGTTAAATGTTTCCACCATATCGTATACGTAAGAGCCTACACGTGGCCAAATAATTGGTCCATGCAAAGCTGGTAACAGAGTTCCATAAATTTTGGAAGCTGTTCAAATTCAGAGAAATGTAATTAAATTTTAATGCCATCCAATAAAGGCGATTTATTGCATAGGTTAACACAGAATCGTTTAACCCAATAAATGCTGCCCATTTCAAGCAATACTTGCAATCTTTCCATAAAGGCATTAAGAATTTGGAGATAGACCTAAAGAAAATTAAAATGTGGCTTTTATATGCCTCCAACAGCTTTCCTGGTGCTCACTAATGAGCCATGCCTGTAGCCCCGTATTGCAACTGTCAGCAGTTCATTGGTCAATATTTATTCCTCACCACTTGCTAAAACCCACGATAAGAAACAGAGACGCTCCCAAAGTGCATATTACTAAATTGGTGTTGTGTAACATTGTTTTATGCAATTTAATGAAAAGGGAAATTTGGAAAGTGCAAGGTGTAGTAATTTTATAGCAAAATTTAAAACTGCATGTCACCTAAGCGAGAGCACACAGTTGACGTAAAATCATGCTGGGGTCTGATATGAATTAAACGCCAGGCATACCAACAACGACAAAGGAAAGAGGCTCCTGGCCATATTGGACTTTGCCTGTTGTCGTACCTGACGGCACCAAGCGGCCTGTGGTGGAATCTCTGCTTTGAAGTCGACTGTGGGCGGACCCCCTAACAAAACAAGGGGTGTACATAAAGTACCTTGCTTGATTTGGCAACAAGTAATTCTCTGGATTAAGCAGGCGTTATATAAATTATTGCGTACACACGAACTCAAAATGAGCCTTATAGAATTGTTTAGTAAGGTTACTTGTGAATATGGATTGGAAGGTTGAATTTTTCGGCAAATGGAGTAAGAAATAAAAAAATAAACAAAAACGTGAGGAAAACCTAGCCAAAAATTAAATATAAGGAATATATTATCAAATTAAAACGTTGAAGCCAAAATATCTTATAGTTACGGATCAGATTCATATAATTAATTTCAAAAAAAATCTGATGTTTTACGCTCACATGGCCCTCTCTGCTCAATTTTCTAGAAACTATTCTTGGAAATGTTTATTCCTCTATCTACCTCAAGTTAATCGACATAATATACACATATTATGAAACATGATTTTCTGTTACGTTCGTTGAATTTCACATTCTGTATACAAACACATGTTCCCATAATGATAGCAAGCATGATTTTTAATATTTGCCTGTAGCTGGTATCATAGTGTTTATCTACGGGAATAACCTTGCGAATTTTGAGGCGTTTGCACTCAGAGCTTTTGGAGATGAAGTGGTACTTAAGGAAAAACCCTCCCTCAGGGTTTTTCCTTAAGAGGCACGAAATAAACTGCCATGAATATGATACTTAAGAAATTTTAGGTTAGTTTTGCTGAAAACAAGCCCATTTTATAAAATACCATTAAAATGGGCTAAAATACATATTAAATACTATGTTTTCTGCTGCTTTCAAGGGGGTCATTGATGAATTCCTTGTTATTTTTTCGCAATAGCCTCTAGTTTTGGTGTTTTATGGGTTATTCCAATAATTTGTGATCTTGCATCTATAATTTGGTCAGGCTTTACAGTCCTATCACACTTGTAAGTAACCTTAATTACTGCATATTTAAATGCCTTCATTCCATTTAAATACCACACAAGTTACTTTTAAAGTAACTTTTTTACTTTCTCTACTGGTAAGTAGGGGAACCCCTGAATAAAAAAAAAAGACATTTTTAGAAAAAGGCCCATGTGTGTGCATGTGTCTGTGGACAGCATAACTCAAAAACGAAAAGTCGGTTAAAAACCAAAGTTGGTATTTAAGTGTAATGTCTTTCAAGGATGCAACACGAAGATTTTGAAGAAACTAGCCCCAGCTTAAACTACCTTTTACATGGAATATTTAAAAAAAAAAAATATTTTCTTGAAAATGGTTCTAACGATTTTGATTACGTCACATGTATGAGATATTTGATGACAAATGAAATGGATATCTTGAATTTTCTGGCTATAGCCGATGTAGTCGTATTTACGCTGGACGACTTTTGCATAAGTGGTCAACTGTTAGAGATAGACCAAATTCATACTCTATAAAAATGTAATATCTGTTCACTCAAACGCATAGCATTTTGTATGGTGCATATACATTTTGTTCATTATGTCGTGCGTGCTGGAAGTGACGTAATCCCTACCCCTGGATCAGGATAAAGCACGCACTTTATAAAGGAGAAAGTGGACAGCCCTGTTCTCATTTATTAAACTCGGTTAGGTACACAGGAACGTCCGCGACATCGCAATCATTTTTCACGCTAGTCTCTCATTTTCCATGTCACTTTGTCGCTCTTGCTGGAGGGATATTAACGAGGTGTCTGTCAAGAAGCGCCTGATTACCTCCTGGACAACCTAACTCGCCGCCCGGAGATAACTTCTCCGTCCGCGTTGCATCGCGTCGCGTCGCGTCAAAACTATCCGCGCATTTCACTGTCCTTTGTGATCGCTCGCTCTTGCTATAGTTACAAAGGCACTCACCCAATAGCACAATAGAATCCTGTACAACACTTTCATCAGGCAGAAATAGAGTTGAATTATGCTTTTATTTATGTCGTATAGATTCACGCAAACACTTTGTGAATCATTATTGACCTTAGAGGATTGTTGAAAATTGATATAATTAAATTCACAGCAACATCTTGCCATTTCTTCAATATGCAAACCGAGCGACATGGCTCAGGCGGTAATATGTGCCCCGTATTCGGCCGCCCTTAGGCTCCATTCACCTGGGGTGCCCTTTGAGGGGCACAGGCGCGAAAGATCTTTCGGTTAGATGCTAAGTTGTCATAGTCTGATAAAACAATTTTTCCTTCATTTAAATTAACAACGTAATATAATTATATGTCATCCTTTCACAATAGATTGTTAATTACTTATTTCCATCTAGCAAAAAAATGTCAAGTCGCGAAATGTTTTTCACGCATTACTTTTCTGAACAAGATACGTAGCATAATGTGAAATTTATCTGACGCTATTCTATTGTTACAGTAAATTCTGAGTACTTTTTATTAGTAGCAAATTTGACCTATAGATGCCACTTCAATAATTTGCAGAACTAATTATTCTGTATACTCCATGATTAGTTAAACTTCTCAACGTAATATAATTTTTCTACTGAGCGCCAACAGTTTGCCGGAGAATTACTCAGTTATGGGGCCTTTTCGTAGACATTTTTAAACCTAACTCAAGATAATTCTTCGTCTCCTCAACCACATGCAGAATTAAACACTTTAATATATAGGTCATTAAAATTTATGGTAACCCTGTCCCGGGCTCTCTGCATTGAGGAAGAGAGCCAATAGTCGCCGGTGAAATGGTGTTGGCAGAGGCGCACTACAACCCTTCCTCAGTAACTGGCGCGCATGGTCACGGGTTCGAACCCGGTGTAGGGCGAGAGATTTTTTCAGATATAAAATACTTTACATAATGGCTTTATTATATGCAGACAATGCAGTATTAGCACAGAAAAGTGAAGATGATTTACAATTTACTATAATTATATAAAAGCTAAGCATCAAGTAAGTTGAACGAACAAAACAACACTTACAATTGCAGTAGTAATTGTTAATATTAAATTGTAATGGAAGTCTCCGACGTTACTTCCGGATTAAATTACTTCCATACTAAGTTACTTCGCTAGTATGGACTTCTATAGTAAATGTTACTTCTGAAGTAATTTACTGCTAAATAACATTTACTCCTACAACCCAATAATCCTCTGTTACCGCCCAAAACAACTGAAGTTTTCTTCATCTGTTTTACTTGAATATATAGCACTGATATGCAATTCTTCCACGTCACTGATAGCAGCGTGTGTACACACAAGTTACTCTAAGAGAGCAATGTAGGTTACGAGTGCGTAGCACTTAAAGCACGACGGCGTACAAATGCACGTCATTAAAAATCTCTAAGGCCGTCTCGTACGAGGGCACACTGAGAGGCATTTTGACATCGTGAATAAAAAGAGGAATTTACGTTTCTCGCGTGAAATACCTCAAAACGTTTCGTTTTAATAACTCGTACGTTTTAAACTAACCGTTTTGTTACTTGCGCATTCGTTTCATCCGGAGCTTCGTCCTGTTACTATTTAATACGTATTTTAATTATCTCTTATATAAGCTAGCCCAGAGGCGTATATCGCACTGCAGTTAAACACACTGGTCTACACTTGAAAAGTATGTCAGTATGGGAGCATACCTCAGTTTCTTATCGTCTTAAGGGATCTAGTAAGGAGTGACTGACAAATGACAGTTGCAATACACGGCAAGAGCCTGTAGTGAGGACAAGCATAAAAAACTTCCCTGCTTTTATACTTCAATTTAAAATTCCTATCGAAATAGCTTTAAATAGCTTTCATAACACAGTTTGTGCTTTCGAATAAAAGGTTTTCTTCTAATACGTATGCAATAAACCGCATTTATTAGGTAGCATTAAAATTTAATTACATTTCTATGAATTTGCACAGTTTCTGACATTCGTCGAACTGTGTTACCAGTTTGCTATAGACCAATAATCTGGCGAGGTACAATTTCTTATGTATACGGCATACTGTGGATCAAGTAACTTAATGAGTAACGATTTAGTGAGCGGCCAAATATCAGTACTTACCTTTTATGTCGTTGGATATACTATATCCAGAGTGATTCTGCTGTCAGTGTGGACGGCTGGTTGGCCTACTCTTCCCAAGGTTGTGGGTTCAAATCCGACCCAGGCCGATGGTTTTTATGTGTGCTTAAAAACGACAGCTCCATATCAGTAGATTTACGGGCATGTAAAATAACTCCTGTGGGACAAACTTCCGGCTCACTGGCGACGCTGATGTGATTCCGGCAATTGACAGCGTCGTTAAACAACAAAATAAATTAATTTCAAATTTTTCTGTTTTTTGAACAGGCTATAGTTGGAGATGTTCCAGATGTGTGTGTCTGAGGAGTTATGAATATAACCTAACAACCCAAATATCACCAGATTCTTGTACTTGTTCCATATTAGTCTTAAATTGCGACCACTACAGTCAATTAAAAATTATTTTAGCTGAGTAAATGAATGAATTTATGATGACACTGAGTTAGTTACTTGAGTGCCTCCTCATTTGGACGCAGTGAGTGCGAGTCTACTAGTTGCCGCAGCGTTGATATCCCCAAGTGAGAACACCGACTTACCAACTGAAATGGAATCACTTCCTGTACGAAAATACACACGTGCCCCTAGGAGAGTCAGATTTCTCTATGAAATTCTGTAATTGAAGGTAGGGGGATATGCCCCCAGTGCTGCCAATAGTATTCTCTCGGATGGCGCACAATTTTCTCCCAACGACCATCCACCAACTTATCTTGATTAAAATCTTCAGCAACTTCCCTACCCCGAATGTATATTTGTACGAAAGGAACATTGCCAGAACTTTTAACTTTGTATTGTTCTGCAGAAGAAACAAAAATTGCTACCAAGTCCAGAAATATATCTGAAGGCAATTTACTGCCCATATTGTACTCTCCCTCAGTCAATCGAAATTTTAGGGTTATTGACTCGGTAAATTATTTAATAAGAATGTAGTTGATCTTGAACGTGGAGAACTCCAAGAAAACATGCTTGAAGTGATGCACGTTACCTATTAGGGAGCGATCCTTCATACAGGAAACAAAAGGTTGATGGCCACAGATCGCCCATATGCCTACTCGCACACTGTGTATTAAATCGGAGGTTTTCCTTCTGAAGCTTCCACGTTATTTACGCATGCGTGATACCAAGATGAACTATAATGACTGCTAACCTTGTTATAAGTTGTATTGAAAATTGAACAACATATATTGTTCCGATGTAATTTTCTTAAATTCGGTTCTTCTTCTGTTTTGTAGTGTTTAATGCCCGATTTTACTACATACGGCACCGCAGACGGTGACACTGATGATCAGGGAGTGGGCTTTTAGTAGATAAACATAGGAATCATATTAACAGCGCGGAGTATAGAGCCGGCAGCTAGCGTGAGGGTTGAGGAAACGACACACCCACACCTACACAACAGCCTGTTTCTTGCGACTGTCGTATGTTATATTTGGTTTTATTTTTCTATTGTATCTGTCCAATATCAAAATGATTTACTACTTGTTACGGACAGGACTTCCTATATGAAGAAAGCTCCCACAGCAATACAGTATACTTGTCTACCACATAGTCTCCACCGAGTTGCGGAAGAACTTATATCTTCTTCTCCGGATGTAAATGCTTTTATAGCCAACACGAAAAAGATATTTCGCAAAACACCCTTCAAAATCAAGATACTTAAACAGATAGCACCTGGGATTCCCTTGCCTCATTACACCAGCCTTGTTTGAAGGTCTTTCATACATTGAGAAGAATTTCAGTAATATAGTAACCGCAATAACATGTGCACCAAAAATGCTCGAGACTATTAAGGCAATAGAACAAGTTTTTCTACGTTCCTGTTACGTCTGGAACGTAGTTTTTCAATAACCAAAAACTTTATGTGAGCAAATCGGATGCGACTTACTTTCCATTCCACTGGAACATATGTAGATTTAGCATCCCTATAAAAGTTCGTATAAATTTCTTATATTATTTCTATTCAGGTGGTATTGAGAAACTTTTCTATGGAATCCCTATAAGATATTTTGGTCTAAATGCAACAGAGGGACATTTAGAATATCGGATCTCTGCTTTATGTTATTTGATTTTTATACTTGACTGCTGAAAAATTAACACTCAATCTGTTAAAAACTCTAGGGTTATAAATCACAATAAATGTAATACTTTTTTTTCTCCTACATAGTGGCAGAATGTTATAAATTTGACTAAGCGTATGTGTGTCACTACAGAAACAAATGAAGCGACGCATCAGGTGCAAATGACTGCAGCAGCGCCATCTGGTGATGACGTAGCACATCTCCATGTAATAATAACAATGAGGCATCATAGTTCCATTTAATAACGCGCGGCCTGCTTATCAAAATTGTCAACGTGCGGGGATGGGGACGAATAACGTCACAAGAAAGAGAGAAGACAAGAGATTGTGTGCATATTATCAGCACGCTCGTTTCCCCCCTGGTGACGTCACTTTGGGCTAGGCATTAATAACTACATAGTAACAACCACCCATCTGACACACTATTCCTGCAAGCTTTTTTATATACGACACTCGAACGTTTATCATCTTTCCTAGTTACGCATGACATTACTTCAAAGCCTAATTAGTAATTATTGGCCTCAGTAAATGAAATTACCGTTGCAGAATTTGCAATGGTGCTTCATTATATGCATATAATTGAGGGGCTATAAAATATTAACCTAGAATAATAGTGAAAATCGAACCTTGTGAACTTCGTTTTATATTACTTGGTCATAACTGTTCTTCTCATAACCTTGCTCAGTCCTTTCGGTGTCTTTTTCACTTTCTGTATCTCTTATACCCTAATTACGACGTTACCATTACTCATATGCTAGTTGAACTTTTTCACGACGACACACACACGCACAGCTGTCTTGTCCGTAACTGTAACTCTAACTCACTCTTCTGGTCGCTTTATATATTGAGGATGACGTCACAGCTACAAGTCTCGAGAACGTTTTGAACACACCCTGGTTTCCGAATGTACACACTTTCTCTTTCGTCTGATGGTTTGGCAGGTAACGGTTGTGATTGGCCTACACATGGAAGGAGACCTTCACGAGACGCTTGGTAGTCACGCCTGTTTCTTTATGTACTGAACCAGTGAAAGTAACACACAATCTGTAGTGTCGCCAGCTTGTTTTCGACAAAACGATCTCCGTAGGAAATGATCAGAGACAAAAACGTAGCATACAAAATGTGTTCCAAATATTGAGATCTACCACTGGTTAGTTGTTACTCTATGGTCAATAAAAATACTACGTCATACATACCAACAAATCCACTCATCGCTTAGTTGAACTGCCCTACAATCACCTGCCTTCTGCATTGGTTAACTGCTTTCAGTAAACCTGTGTAACAAACAAGGAAAAAGGATTATATTTAAATACAACTTTAAATGTCGGATTCATCCATCTGGGCTGGGCCCTGATTAGCTAATAATATTGGGTATGATAAAATAATATTAGTCGCTTAGTGGCTTGTTTTAGTAGGAAACTTTGATTTGTAGAAATATTAAATAAATATTCTAGTTAATTTACAATGGGTAAAAGAGATGAAAGGAATGCAAAAAATCTGACGTGTTGCACTCACATGATTTTCTGTACTCTTGTACTAACATTTGTAGACATTGTTTATTCTTTGTTGGTGCAAGGAGAATATGGGAATACAGTAGGCTTTGAGCGATAGTCAAATCTTTTATTCTGTTCTCTTTGTATGATTAACATATAAAAAAATTAATAACGAAGTTCCATTTGACAGAAGTATAAGTTCTCCAAAACTCACATAAATTATAAGGAACATCTCCAAAATGGTTCACTCTATACAAAAAATACGTCCCTCCGGAACCTGACGAGGCTGAGTGTACCCCGTGCCTGACCTCCCTAATATGAAGTAGATAGAGTAGAAGCGTTTTATGAATAGCCTGTATAAGGGTGAGTAGGGAAAATACATATCACGTTTTACAAAGACTACCTGTAACAAAAAATAATACAGAAATCAGTGCAAGCGTGGAAAATGTATGGATATAGCTTTTCAATCAGTGAATAAAAATGTTTTGTAATATCAGTACACATTGTCCATGATCACAAATCTGTGTAAAAATGGAATGTAAGATTTTATTTATTGATCAATTCCCGAATCCGAGGTTAGCAATAACAAGTGATGCATGACCACACACCCAAATAAGTAATACACTTCATGTACCTATTCACTCGACCGGCTCACGTCAACCTCAATGTATAAACAATACCACAAACACAAATGAATCACGATCCTAAACTGTTATGGACAGACGAATCACTTTTTCAATTACGTTGAGGCGTCAATATCCATAACGGGATCGATTAGAATCACCGCTGACGTCCCGCAGAACTCTTGCAGCTCTAATGGACCACATCTCCTTGAAATAGGATAGTTAGAATTGTGACAAAATGAAAATAACATCCAATTACTTTTTTTCACTTTATTTTTCCTTCTAAAACTGAAGCACAAACACGCATCTGTCCTCTTATAACCTTGACAGACACACTTTTCTGTGTTTCATTTTTGTTTGTAAGACGAAATTAACTTAGCCTGTACTTTACTATAAATTCACCGTGTTCTGAACGCTTCCACAAAGAAGCCGGCAGTTGAAACTTCGTACCCTGGCTCTCCTTTTGACGCACGTGGTCGCCAAGTGGTGTGAGGTAGCTTCACCGCGAATCTTTAAGGCTAGCACCCGAGGCAGCGTCACATTATTGTTGATAATGTCAATATTTATTAGCCTTTTCTATTTTGTAAAACCCGGATGCAAAGTCCTTCATTAGCTTCTTTAACCACGGAATAAATAATCATTTTCGCATAATATAACTGAATCTTCTAAAGGAGCAAGATGTTAAGTTTCCTACGGGAACACTAGTTAAATATGAATGTCATTCAATGAAAGACTATTCCATGTAAAATGCCTCAGTTATGAAGAAAATAAAACACATAACAAACGACCAGTATCCATTGAAATCTTAAATGATTTCCTTTCTTTTGAGTATCACTGTCAGAAACTCTAAGAATAAACATTACAACAATGCAGACAATAGTAATTATATTCTTACGTAAGGTGTGTTTTATGTCATAGTGGTTGCAATTTGTACCGATGACTTATTTAATAAATATCCACATACTAAATATAGATTAAAGTACCTAATGATATGCAAAACTCCGGAATTTTTTGTGCTCGAGATAAATCCTTACCTGGAATTCTCCATTTTTCTGCCCCACGCCTACTCATTAAACAAACCACTTGAAGCGATACATGAAAGACGGCTTATAGCGCCATGCTGGAGGTAGCGGTAAATCCCGGAATCTCTGCGCCGTACTAAAACCCTCTTAACAACACTTGGGTGGTTGTGGAAAAAAACAATAGAGGGGTGTTAGCGAAAGGGATTCTGCGAAAGTGGCTTGCATTCCGGCTAAACTTCTAACACAAGAAGAGTTTATAGGTTATCTATTAAGGATATTCCGTTATGAGGCCGAAAAGTTATACAAATTACCAGTAATTTAGTGAAATATTCTCACATATTTGTTTTACGTAGGTTATGTGCACCTAAATTTCCAAGAAAATAATTTCCAAAACGTTCGTTATCCACTCTTCTACAAAGCATACCTACAAAAACCACCCTTCCTGTTAATCGAGACAAACATTTCCAGGAATAACTTAATTACACATGTTTTAAGTACAGAAGACTGAAGCTATGTCGCATGATTAAAAGCAGTTCTCTATATACTGCCTTTGAAATGGCACTCATTGCCAACTCGATATAAAGGCGATATTACAGAAAGACTCATTAGAATGACTTGAAAGCCATAAGAAATAGACCAAATCTTACTATAAAGCAAATGTAGATCGTGCTAAAACACAATCTATGTCCAAACAACTTTTTTTGTAGAGTGAGCCATTTCGGAGATATTCCTTGTTATTTGTGCCGGTTTCGGGAAACAAACTTTTGTCAAATGCAACATCGTTCTTCATTTTTTATATGGCAGCCGTACAAAGAAAACTTTTATTTTAATAAAATACCTGTTTTTTTAATATTCTATATAAACAAATATTTTAAATAATTTTATTAAAAATACATAGTTTTCACCCTTCACGATTAGTATGCTTCACGAGCCTGTATGTGTGTGTGTCAGTCTGTGGACAGCATAACTCAAAAACCTGATGTGCTGCACTCACATGCCTTTCTCTACTCTTGTACTAACCTTTCTTACAAACTCTTATTCCTGTATCTTCTTCGTGTTAGTTAAGATAAACATTTGCACAAATTATCTTACTGTTTATTTCCTTCTAAGTCCAGGGCGAATGTTAGAATACAATAGGCTTTGTGCGATAGTCAAATTTTTAAAGCTTTGAAAATCTGTTCTCTTTGCACAATTAACATATAAAAATGAAAAACGATGTTCCATTACACGAAAGTTTTAAGTTTTCTCTAACTCACACACATAAAAAGGAATATCTCCGAAATGGTGCACCCCATTTATTCAGACATAAATTGTGTATTTTAGCAAAATCTACATTGTTTGTATAGTATGATTTCGTCTATATCTAACGGTTTACCAGTTATGCAAAAGTCGTCCAGAGTAAATACCACTACAGGGGCTACAGCCAGAAAATTCAAGATATATATTTCATTTGTCATAAAAATATCTAAAAAGTATGGCATTTTAATCAAAATGGTTAGAGCCATTTTCAAGAAAATAAAAATTTTCGAAAAATCTTCCATGTAAGGGGTAGTTTAGGATGGGGCTATTTTCTTCAAAATCTTTGTGTGGCATCCTTGAAAGACATTAAACTTAAATAGCAAATTTGGTTCTTAACCTATTTTTCGTTTTTGAGTTATGCTGTCCACAGTCTGACACACAGACACACATACAGACACACACACGGACCTTTTTCTAAAAATGGTTTTGTCGGTGAAAACCAAAGTTGATATTTAAATTTAATGTCTTTCAACTAGAAACTGCTGTTGGGAAAGCTTGCAAATATAACACTTGAGATTTGTTTACGATTACCGAAGAGGCGGTGCTTCGCCAGGATAAGCCTAACAGTACTAATTCGCTTCGAACGTTTATCTGGCCTTGTGTTTGCACGTAGCCATAGTAACAGCCCTCTGTGGACGACCCCCGTGAACACGTTATACAACTACGCTCTGGGGACGCAGCCAATTGTGAGCATTGTCGTAAAGGAATTCCAAGTAAACACGCACGCCACCGCACTCAATGTGAGAGAGTTTGCGTACCTAACAATGATGCGAGAGCGAGGACCGCTTTGTCCTCCCCAGGATCATAAAGACATTGTGGTCCGCTAACTAGCAAACTTTCATGATATGAGAGGCACGCGCAAACTTTTTATTTTATCCTACCAGTTCAACTGGGCGTGTATGCACCTAGGTTACTTTTTAGCTAAACAACAAAGTTGTTCAAGAATGGTATGCACGTATGTCAGATTGTTACTTTCTCTACTGGTAAGTAGGGGAAGATTTTTTTTTTAGTTTTCTTATGCACATTTTTACTCAATTTTTATTCAACTAAAAGCTGCTAGTTTTTTTTTTTTTTTTTTCAATCTCTACGTGGTAGCTTGTGAGGCTCAAAGCTTCGATTCCCACAGCGGGCCTACCTGACCCATGGGTTTATTCAGTTTTACTATTCAAAGCAAAAGTTGGAATGCACGCCCATTACGATTAACACAAAGAGTGCATCGGCGTGCTCTATTCTGTCATACTCTCGCAAAGACACCAGCCATTTCTCTGGTTTAAAACCTTATCGGTCTAATTTTCAATAATAAAGCTGTGATTAACTGTGTACAATGAGATGTTTGTGTTTTGTTTATGTATTCTGTGTTTGTTTCTTTGATTAACATTGTGTGCCTTACTAAGATAAATGCAATACTAATTTGCATTGTTGATTGAATATCGTACTTAAACTGGGTGGGAGGCAGTAATCTATGGCATTAACTTGTCTAGCGCTTAAATAAGGCACCGCAACAAAAAAATTTATTTAACAAAAAGTGTTTAAAATAATGTTATCTATCAGCTCTCAAAGTTTGTCGGCCTAATTTTGGGACATACTGTATTTGTCCTCATTCACACAGCTTTCTCTACCTGCTTTCCTTCCTGTGGTATTCGGGGTTGTTCATCAGTGTTTTTAATTATTTATTTTGGGTTTTTTATGGCATCTAACGTAAGTTCTAAAGATGTAGGGATAAAATCGCCGAATCACGGGCAACGCCGGGTGTTTCAACTACTATTTTATAAAGTAGAAGAGAATATTTTCGGGACTCGCTGAGTCTCTGCTAAAATCTCAATACGGAATTTTTGGAAGGAATGTAATGGATCGTTTACCTAAGGGTAGAGGAATGAAACTGGAGAAGTAACGTTTCTTAGGGCTTCGTTCCCTTTTTCAACAAATGCAAGAATAATTCCAAACTGTTTCTGCCCTTAGGGTGTTTGTTTTTTACCTGAACAATACCCACGTTTGTTTTCCGTTCTTACAGAGCGTGTTTCTATGGCGATAAATACCTAAGTAATTTCAACTCCATTCTTTTTTTGCAGTTTTTGTGCCTTTGCTTTGTTTTCTTTGTGTTTCCTAAGGCTGCAGAAGTTTATTTACGCAATCGGCTTTGGTTATGCCTTTCGATACGCGGGCGACAGTCTGATGCAAATATTAGCTTCCGGCCGTTTTAATTTTCCCTTGAAGAAGCCAAGTCGACAGACGGCAGGCAGGCGCTGGCGGCTACACTTTGGTGTTTCTCCCACCACTGACACCACAGCGTCAGATATCATTTGTCTGCTGCGTCCCTTGGCTTTGGTCTGGCGCGACGCGGTAAGGCTGGCTAGCTAGCTAGCTCTTCTGTTATTTGATTAAATAGGGGTAGCCGGGGCATGTTCCCAAGAAAAATACAAGGCTCGTGTCGTCTTTATTTACAGAGAATGTAGATCTAATGTTGACTGAGTATCAAATATGTCACAACCACCTCATGGGCCACCTTTTGTGTCACTGCAATGTTAACATCGTAAATATGGGTACATCTGTCATTAAGTTCAGATGCCTTCACTCCATGATTCTCATTTGAGATTTATATAAAGTTTTATGATATTAAAGAAACAATCTTTATAAATTAAATACACATGTAATTTCTTTACCACCCAAAGCATCTTAACCAGGTCACTAAAGACGCCAATTTCACAGCACAGCTTGTTTGCCTCTTTATAACAGATTTTTAACACCACTTCAATGTGGCTAATTTATGTCAAAATGTTAATACAAGAGAAACTTCAAAGGTCGTTTGAAATTACTGCGATAAATGGTGGAAAATGTGACGGCTATGCTGCATACGGTGAATTGCATTTGACACTTCTGCCGTCCCCCTCTACTAGTATGTCCCTACACCCCCCCCCCCCTGAAGCACGAGCCCGTAAAATGTCCGCTAGAGTCACACTTCCGCTTTAATGGCGATCTTCATATGACCAATGCCTTTTTATCACCATGTATAAATTACAAGGGAACATTCCTTCTCATCTGATAGAAGCTCTGTTTTTTATCATTCTGCTAAGGTAAGCACATACGTTTATTCTCGTGTTACATAATTCCTTTAGGGATACTGGGACTTAGCTTTTAGGCGAAAATGAAAAAAAGTTTTCTGCTTTTAAATCATATAGTATTTTACACACCTGCAAATCATTCTGGCCAAACATATTTAATAACCTGCTGAAGAGATGGGGGACGCAGCGGCCGGGCGGTAAGGCTTGATCCACGACGGGCTGTTGTGCTAGGGTTCATTGTATTTTTAAACGTATTCCTTACATTTCAGTTTTGCTCTGAGTTATATGCAAATAATATAAAATACACCTTCAAAACATCCAAACATCTACTTTATAATTTACTTCATGGCTCACAAAAACTATATTTATCCTAAAATCAAGCAGAAGTTTCACATCATAAAACACTTAATTATTTACAACTGATAGAATGACTTAATTAAATCTTTATATCCAATTGTAATGCATTAAAGTATCAGCAAATGTCAGTATTATGCTTTTCTGACAACTGTGAACGAGGAAGAATTTGAGAAAATGTACAGTTTTTCCTTAATTGAAGTATTGAGTTCTATAGGTTATCAAGAAGTTTCTCCGCAACGTGCCGGTGCGTACTCTTCAAGATAATTGGGTATAACTTGGAACGTTATAAATAACCATAGGCTAGCGAAAGCCAGTGCGGCCACCAGAATTCCCGCCTCTAGGGGAATTTTGGTTACACGAGACTGCGGAGCGACTTTTAGATAGTCCTATACTATCTAAGGCCCTGTTTTAGTTAGACCTTTGAGCTTTACATATTAATTTCTTTATTAGCAAATGCTAAGTAAATCCAGTTTTCAAGTAGGTACATATCTTTCAAATTAGAACATTTATAAAATTCGCTCCCAGTGCTGTGCAACTGTGAAGATGAACAAGCATTTATACTAAAATTTATTTGTAGATATTTAGAACACCCTTACTATCTCTGAAGAGGAATATCAAAGAAAAACATACAAACTGTAACATACTCGCCATTTACAATGCAGAAACAGTTTTTTTTTTTTCAGGAAAAAATTTTCATAAGTTAAAATAGTTGTAAGCAATGAAAAAAGAACAAGTTAAGCACTTTAATTATTGGAAAGATGGATTTCCTATGAATAAATTAACAAGTAAAAAAAGCAACTTTCTGCACATGTGAATCTATATTAAAAACGCTAAAAAATAAAATTTAGAACAGATACAAACGATATTTTACAAAGTACTGGCTGTTCTTTTATTTTATACTGTTGTGAAAACTGAATGTTTAATAGAACATCTAAAAGGAGATGAAAAACATCCGATAAGTAAGTTGTTAGACGAATATCCACTTCCCGTTCATGCCGCTATGGCGGAAAGTTGAATAACCTGCTTTCAGTGCTGATAACTTAAAACATCTGCACGTATATGTATGAGTTTACTAAATCTTCTAACTTTTGAAGCAGTGGCAGCAGTAGTAGTAAAGGGTCCGTCAGAATAAATAGCCTGATTTGAGTCACGTGGTATGGTGTCACAGCTTGCGCACGCGAAAAATTAGTTTGTTCGCTGTATTAAAAATGAACTGCCATTTGTAATTATGGTCTTGTGGAGTTCAGAGCATCGCGCATTCGCCGTAGAGGCGTATTTAAAAATAACGCGTCTTCTATCACAGTACGACTCTTTCGTCACGGTTTTGGGTTGGGACAAGTTAAAGTTCCAGATCATCTCTCCATCTCTCTGCAGATGTTTTCTCCAATTTTGTCTCTATTGTAAAGTTTTATTATTTATTGCATACGTATTTAAATCTTGTCTTATTTGAACATTTGGTATCTTATCCCTCTAAAAGCTCGCAGAAATTTCGTTTCTGATGCTTGGAAGTATTGTCATAATTTTTCCTGTGGATCCATGATTCACTACCATATACGTACAACGGATGGCGCTGCCATTACCTTATATAGCTTCAACTTTGTCTCTTTCCGTGTAATTCTCAGATTTCTTCGTATTGTCCCACATATAATTTGATACTTTTGTAATTTTATGTCTAGATCTTGTTGTCATATTTAAAACCAAATTCTGCGATAAAATACCACATATACTTCTGTGTTTTCAGAGTGTGTTTCAATAAAGTTATCAATTCATTTCGAAGTTCTGTGCTATTTCACTGGACCATGTTGTGGCGACAGCAACGACATCAGCGGTAGCGACAGCAATTATTATTGCAAGAAATATCTGATGCAAACGCTTTCTAATAATTTAAAATACACAGATTAAATATCTACTTTGAAAAATCCTTGAAGAGAGATTTCGAGCGACTGACACAGGAAATCGATAGATAAATGCACGTATTCCCACGAGTATTCTGTTGCATTAGCTACTGCTTTACCAAAAGCACGTGTATCGGACGGAGCCCTTTGTGGGGAATGCGGCGGACGGTACGATATATTATTGTTTGAACGAAAGTGTCATAGCCTGAGACGCAGTGAGCAAACCAAATCAATGGACTACTCGGTGCTGCAGTGTCTGTATTCACACGTGAGCTGCGCATCCGACACAACGGACGGACGGATACCGCCATAAATCACTCGCCCTCTCTGCTAGCCGTCTTTTTAATAAGCAAGGCTTGACATTTTGCCCAGCCAATTTACCCCCGCCAGGAATTTCAAAAACGCAACCAATAAAGAAAGATTCATTAATTTTCGCAGTATCGGTCGATAAGGTATTCACATGGGTAAATATCTGTACATCGATTGTGGGATGACCATCGACATCGCTGAAAAATGGCTTCTGCAACAAAAAAGGTAAAATGCGACATTCCTTTACAGCAGGGGATTTTTGGTGCCCTTTGACCCACGGTTTCCAAGCCGTCGAACACTGTGATTATGCTACCTTTCCACAGTCGGATTACTGCGGACAGCTCAGTTCTTTTAAATAATAATTTCAATTTATGAAATTGAGCATGAGCAGGTTTAGAAATTAATTGACCATCCTTTATCCCTTTGCCATCTATCAACGTGATTATTTTTGAAATCTTATTAAAAATATTATAGGCCACTTTATCTACTTTTAATTCTAATTTTCAAGTCATGTCAGCCGATGGCTTATTCTATGTCAGATCCCGGGAGGAAAGACGATATGAAAGTACCCTACAGGCGGCCAGAACTACTACCGTGGGTCCCTAACAGATGCAGGCAGTTCTTCAGGGCGATGGAGTTCTAGGTCATCACAGAGCGCGCCACCAGTCACGTCCGGCTGATCAATCAGTCCCCCTGGTGAGCGGCCAGCTGACCATAGCGCCTTCCCTCAGCATAACACCGTATTTCCACTCCAGCGCAACCTACCGGCAACCCCGCTGACCCTTACAATCGGATAGAGAGAGAATGATATGAAAGGAAACGACTTGGGGGATGTAAGATAAATATCGTTTCCACGATTCACCTCAGTGGCCCAGAAGAACCCCCAAGGAATCGAACTCGCAACGTCCCGAATGCGGCCAACCGACGTTACCGCCTTCTTCTCCGTTTTTCCATTGTTGAACAGGATGTGGACAGAATTCTGTAATAAATTATGTACGAACCTCGTACCAACATTAATTTATGGGTACAAATCTTGGCCAGTAACATCTAGGTCGTTTAGCAAACTACACACAAACAAAATGAGATACTTGAGAAGAGTGGAAAGCAAAACTAAACAAGAGACAATTAGAGATCAGACAATAAGAACAAATTTGAAAATTCAACCTTTATAACAACAAATAGAAAGTAAATAATTGAGGCGATTTAGCCACGTTCAACGCAAGGGTGAACAGAGGATCCCAAAACAGGCTTGGCAAGCTAGAGTGAAACAAAGGAGATCAGGGGGAAGGACTGGATATGGTTAATCTCCATTCGCACATGCGCAGTTGTAAAGAATGGACCATACTGTTGACATTTAGTGACCCGTTTATGTAAGAAAGCCTCTTAAAAAGAAAAAAGTTTCTTCTTTTATATTTCCCGAATTGATCAAATCACTTTCGTTGAGTGTAATGTAAGTATTTTGCTTTTTTATAAGTTTTTTCGCATTTATATTTCCAGGTAAGTATCAACCGTTACCTGTATCAACCTAATATAGCTCAATAATTTCTTGAAAGAGCTATCTAAAATCAAAGTTCACAAAACCACCTACTAAATGGTTCAGTGAAATCCCTCTAACAGCAGCGAAGAAGTTGGGCGTTTCAGTGCCCTTCTCCTGGGGCAGTTTGGGGGTGCTAAGCGAATCTTAGCGTAACTCGCTCCCTGCGGGACTAAAATACAACAAAAGTACGCACAAGTTTACAAATAAGGTAAAGTGCCACAGCGTGTTTTAAAAGCTTGGCTCAACTTTGTAAATCACAAAGTGTTAGGCCGTACGGTTGTCTTGGTAACAAAATTTCGAGCAACACTTGTGCATTATTTGTTGCGCCTCCTGGCAGCTTGAAGAGAGGCATTTTAACAAAACAAATATCAGGCCACTTTGTGGATGTATCAGAAATGGTGCGTTTATTATTTTTACTACTGCCATGGCCCTAAGAGCTTAAATAGAACATCTATATAGATACTGTCTCATAAATAATGTTTTTTTTAAAGAAAAACAAAAATAATGGGTTCTGGCAAATAATTAACTAATCTTCAAAGTACAGATCATTAGATTCTATGTAGATCTTGCTAAAATACATAATTTATGTGTGAATAAATTTTCTTGTAGGGTGAACCATTTCGGAGATATTCCTTGTTATGTGTGCGAGATTCGGAAAACTTAAAACTTTCGTGAAATGGAACATCGTTGTTCATTTTTTATATGTTAAGCGTGCAAAGAGAACGGGATGTCAAAGCTTTAACATATTTGACTATCGCTCAAAGTCTACTGCATTCTAATATTCTTCTTATACCTACAGGAAAATAAGCAATAAGATAATTTGTACAAATGTTTATCTCAACTAACACGAAGACGATATAGGAGTAAGAGTTTGTAAGAATGGTTAGTACAAGAGTAGAGTAAGCCATGTGAGCTTCTTTTTCACATGGTAGGTATGTTGATTATTACTGGAGTGGATGATATAATATTCAGTCGGAAATGAACAAGGAAACTGGTTAATGCATCCTGATAGAGGCTGTTTGTTAAGAAGGTGGAGTAGCAAAGGCTGAGAGATAATTAGATTCTGCATGGAATCTGCACATACAGACGTGATGATGATAACAGTAGGTTATGCGTAAAACCCTGGCAGCGGTGTACCCAAAGCAGATAATGATGGTTTTCAGGAGTTACTAACAAGCTGCAAAGAGGAATTTCCGAAACAGAACTTGGAGTTCAAGAAGAAGAAGTCATAGCTTCAACTTCGAGGGAAATACAACCCATCTTGCATTGTATTCTTAACAACTAGGGCCTATTTGGCTCCAACAATTGTGAACACCCAGTTACTTTATTAAAAATCATGACTTGCTCCACTCTTGTACTAACTATTATTTCAAACTCTTATTCCTATATCTTCTTCGTGTAGTTTAGACAAAAAATTGCAGAAATTATCTTATTGTTAGTTTTCTTGCACATGCAACGGGGATATGGGAATACAGTAGACTTTGAGCGATAGTCAAATCGTTTAAAGCTTTCCAATTCCGTTCTCTTTGCACGCCTAAAATAAAAAATGAATAGCGATGTTACATTTGACAGAAGTCTAAGTTCTCCACTCCACAAAAAATGCATTTTCCCATAACTTCTGTATTTTAACGAGATGTACATGTTTTTATAGAATACGATACGGTCTGTTTCTTACGGTTTACCAGTTGTGTAGAAGTCAACAACAGTAAACAGGGCTGCATGGGCTATATTTAGCAAATTAAACGATATACATTTCATTTGCCATAAAAATGGTAGTAAATATATAGCATTTTAATCAACATTCGTTGTAGCCATTTTTGAGAACATCTAAAAATGTGCCAATACTATGCCAATGTTTTATTTCTTTATTGGGGTCGAACTTCCAGCCCTCTATAACTAAGCAGTGTATATCTCATTTACAAGGTGTTCCATAACTGATGCATGAACTACTTTTAGGAGTTTTCTTTCACATATCTGTTTATAATTTCATCTTTCCTTTTTATGCTAATTATGCAGCCCATTCTGCTTTCCCCCAGCAGCCACCATTTACTTGTGTCCAGACCGCTACTGAATCATAAAATCCACATAGCCGTTCCTTTGTTTGTTCTGCACACACAACCGTTACGGCCACAAATTCAGTTACAAAGCGAAAATAAAATGAAAGCTTTTGTGTGCATTTTGTCCGTTCCTTTTTTTTAAATAAAGTGGACGAAAGTACTTACTGAACTATGCGTTCCAGCCAATTTACGCGGTAAAATATAGAGGGACCAAAATGTGTTGACTTTTTCCCCTCCCTAATGAATGATAACTTTATGTGTTGCCTAATTGAAACGCTGTTAGTTCTTCTGACTGGTTTTTCTGAACTGATGAACTTCCTTTTAGAACGATAAAAGCACTGAGGAGGTATACCCTGCGTGCTTGTCGTGTAATTAACTCGGATAAGAGAAACGTACCTCGATAAATTTGTGTTATCTCTGCTTCAGAGTTTCCTTCACATTAACCTACGTACAAAGTCGTTGTCATGGTAACCACTGTGCGGAAAGAATAGAGAAAGTGTAGTTTTCTCTTTCATTGGAGACATAGTCGTATGTGTATTAGCTGAAAAGAAAACTGCATGTGGGGCTCACAAGACTTTCTTCGTCAACAACACATTCATAATCCATTTGAAAAAAGATTAGTAAACATGAACACGAGACACTTGAACATATACTACTGAAATGCGATACATGAAAATAAAGGAGAAATAAGGCAACAAGCTCCTAGAAAAAAAAATACAAGATATAGCAGCAGAAAATAAAGAGAAACTGTTGAATATTAGTAATAACGGATTTACTTCCAGTTTCCCAACTGAAAAACGCTGAAAAGGAAAGTCAGTTTCAGTTTCAGTTTGTTTATTATAAAGTGTTGGCCTGGTGCCGGTACATAGGGCTCAGCTTACAGGCTATATTTGACTTTATATACAATTTGCTTACTTATAACTAATTATAGTTTTCGGTTTCAGCAAAACACCCATACGGTGACCGTCTATCGGTCACCGAGAATAGTTTTCCTATGTCCTTTAAGTTCTGTTCAGTTTGGTTTATATATATGTGCATATTTACAATTATATACACGCATACATACACGCGCGCACTCACACACACACACATACACACACTCACACACACACACACACACCTTCACTGGGCACACCAGAAATATGCGTCCCAGCACTATCTACAAGTGTAGCACTATCTACACTTCATATATACACTTTCCCGCTGTTTTCCTGCGCGGGCAGGGGACAGCTCCTGAATATTTTCCGAGGCGAGGGCCTCTGCCGGAACATGTGTGTGGCTTAGGAACGAGGTTGCGTGGACGCGCATTTGTCGGCGAGCCGTGCCGCTTCTAGAATTTTTTTATTCTCGTATGTTTGCGGTGCTTCGGCTCGCCTTTGCCGATGTTGGCGATCACGTCATTCTCGTGGTTTCTAATGCGCGTCCATGCCGCCATTATTCGTTTGTCTATTGCCTCCGGGATGAATGGGATCCGGGTTTCGAGGTGAAGAGTGTGGTTAGTGGTGAGGAGTGGAGCAGAGAGGATTTTTCTGAGGGAGAGGTTTTGGAGGGTTTGGAGTTGTTTCAGGGCAGTTTTGGAGGCATTAGCCCAGGCCACACACGCGTACAGGACCACCGAGAGAATAAATGGCCTATATAGTATCAGCTTTGACTTCAGCCTTGCTGCAAACAGGCGTTAAATATCTTTGTTAGTTGCACCAGAGCTTTTCTCGGGAGATGCTTAAGTTCCTCATTAGTCACTTTGTCTGGGCCGGCAGCTTTCCCATTAGGCAACTTCTTAATGAGCTTGAAAACTTCCTGCGGTGTTATGATGGGTAGTTGTTGCTCTTGCTTCTGCGCCACCCAGGTTTGTACCCATGTCTGGACCTCCCGTTCTATTTCACGGTTGGTCACTGGGTTTTCGGTGAACCTGTCTTGGAGACAGTCAGCGAAGACCTCGGCTTTCTCCTCTTCGAAGAAGTGCAAGCCGCTTTGAGTGTGCAGCGCCTCAGTTGCGGAGTTGACGATCGTGGAAACTTTGAAAGCCTTGAGTAATTTCCACAAAGAAGAGTCCAAATGGGTGGTAGTCAGCATTTTGTTTTCCCACTGTTCAGTTTTATTGATTTTAATTTGATGCCGAATGATGTTGCGTAGCCATTTTGCTAGCACTTTATATTCAGGCTGACGGGTGTACCGCCACAGTTTTGTCAAGCGTCGTCTCCGCGCAATGAGTTGCTCTACCTCGGGGTACGTGCAAAAACCGGGTGGTCTTGTGGTGTAAGTGGTAGCGCTTCTCTTGGCCGTGTGTAGCGAGGCAGTGAAGTTTTCAATGGTGACATCCATATCTGCCTCGCTCTAGTATGACAGTCTGGGTTGCGCCATCCCGTGCATTTCGATGGTGAACTTATTCCAGTCAATCTCAGCCCTCCTTCGAGGGCCAGAGGCACCGGCTGAAATACAACCCTGTATGTCGAAATGCACAGGAAGATGGTCGGAGTCCAGGCTGTGATACACAGTAAAGTTGTTTAACAGTGTCGCATTTTTTGTGAGTACGATGTCCAAAATCTCAGGGTCAAAGTGCCCTGATCGATGCCAAAAGGTGAGTTCTGGGGAAAGATGTACCTCAATGTCGTCATTATCAGTTATAAATTCAACCAGGAGATTTCCCGCCGCGTTTGCCCAGCTTGAAAACCACCAGGGGTGCCGGGCATTGAAATCTCCTGCAATTATAACGTGCTCTTCAAAAGCGAGGATTTGTTCGAGGTCACGTATGAAATCTGGGGAGTTAGGGGCCCGATAAAGGGCTACCAGCATAACCGTTTTACTATTTACACGTGTTTTAAGTGCTGTGCACTCTAACGCTGCCATTACAGGCAACGTAACAGAAGCATGAGCAATATTATTTCTAAGCAAAATAGCAGTCCCTCGCCCTTGTCTGCCAATTCTGTCGTTCCGAAAGATTTGATACCCCTGGAGCTTAAAAGTGTGCTCGTGCTTTAATTTTGTTTTGCAGATGAATGCGACGTCAATTTTGTTACGCCGTAGGTAGTTTTCAAGTTCGTGTTGCTTCCTGTGGATGCCATCTGCATTCCACAGGAGTGCGCGAGTTATAGTTGTGCCTCCCCTTACGTGGGTCATTTATTCTAAAAGGGCTGAGAGGAGACATATGATGGTCTCTGTTTTCTCCCAAGTGCTACTGCAGCTTTTGCATTTGGCCAGGAAAGGCTGCGCCTTAATCAATAATGATGGTAAATTTAGATCTTTGAACAGGTTTAATATGTCTTTTATCCCACTCAGGTCACCCGTGGGCGCCTGTTGAGGTAGTAGAGGAAAACCAATCTGTGGTGGCACTGGTGCCTTTTGCCCTCCAGTAGTTCCCACATAGGAGATACCTGTTTGAACCAGGGCCGGGTGTATGATGGGTTTTGGCCCTGGCTGAGCACTGGGAGAGCTCCTGGCTATGGATGCCAGTTGACGGCGGTGACGTTCGTTGCGAAACGTCTCGCACCCCCTGTAGCTGGCAGAACGCGTTTCCCCACAATTTGCACAGTGGGGTACAACGCCCTGCTTGGCCCTTTTTGGGCAATCAGCCAGACGGTGGAGGTCACCGCAAAGGACACACCGGGAGGTCATATTGCAGTTCCTGAAAGTGTGCCCCAACTGCTGGCAGTTGTAACATTGCGTTATGTATTGGTTTGTTTTCAGGACCTCCACGGTGACCATCATATGGCACACCTCTCGTTCCTGTAGAAGTTTTTGGTTTTCGGTGGTCCTGTCAAGACTTACCTGAAAGTTTGGCAGAAGCCTGTCACGTGAAATCATCTGTCGTACCTGGACGCCGGTGTAGCCTTTTTGGACCAGGTCCTATTTCACGTAATCTTCCTCTAAATCAGCTGGAAGACGTTTGATTACGTAGCTTTTTTTTTCTTTCTTTCTTTCTTTCTTTCTTTTTTTTCTTTTTTTTTTTAACGTCCTCCAACATTGTGTCATATCGGAAGAAAATTACGTAGCGAAGAGGTTGGTCCCCACGTGGAGTAAAACTGTAGTTTTCTACTCCGGCGTTCTTCAGGAGCTGCATTGTCGGGTTCACGTCCTGCTTCCGTTGGAGGAAGAGCTTAAGGCAGTCCCTCGTCGTCTACAATTCATATGTGCCGGCAGGAAGGGAGGCACGTAGGATGCGGAGGACCTTTACCGTCTGTTGGACGTCAGGGATTATTATTCTTGGTGGTTTCTGGTTGTCTGATGCTTTTGCTGCGTTATTGGATGTGCTTGGGGCGGGAGTGGGTGTGGGAATGGTGGGCTGGGTTGTGCGTTTCTTCTGTGTCTGTGTTTGAACGGGGGCTTTGGTAGGGGGTAGCTTGGGGAAGGGGTTCTTGAGGTGGAGGCTATTGCGGGTTGTGGTGGTGGATCCTCTGACGTCTCGTCGTCGGATTCTGCGTCAAATTGTGCCCTCAGCGGCGCGGAGGTGTTTCTCGTGGTGAGGGGATATGACGGCGTTTTTTGATTTGAGACGCGCTTGGGGCGCTGCTGGTCGGGACGTTCACTGTCTGAATCGCTTTCCCGGCCGCTTCCTCTATTCCCCTTGTTTCTTGCAGGCACCTGTTGCCACCCCTCACTGAGGATGACTAATCGCCGCTTCTTGAGGGCATGCTCTTTGTAGCAGAACCCGAGGTCCTGCGCGAATTTTGCAAATTGCTGGGATTCCCCATCCATATTTGCCAGCACATTCTGGTAGTAGATTATCTCTCCCTTTAGTTCATCTACTTCTTTCTGAAGTTTCTCTATTTCCATTGCCTTACGCTCTTCCTCTGTCATCTGCGTCTTCTTGGTTGGTTGGTTCGTGGTTCGTTGGCCGTTGGGAGCTGTAGTCAATGGGGCTGTAGTGGGCAGGGCGAGTGCGGTGGCAGTCACGGCTGCTGCGCTGGATGCCATCACTTGCCTGACTCCCTTCTCGGCAGCCGGCGGGTCAGGGGCATTCTCCATCCCCTTCTTGTTCCCGCTCCTAGTCGCAAGTGCTTCTGGGAGCCTCCACTTAGCATGGGCACACTATTCTTCGTGCGCTTTTTACACACTGTCACTTACGCACTATATTTACACTATAATTATACGTAGAATTATTTATACTGGGGACGGAGTACTATTTATACTCATATTCACATATTAGTTATTGCACTTCACTGAAAATATACGTCCAGGTGTACACAGGCACACTACACAAAACATAATTAATTAATTAATTATGGAGTTTGGGCGTGCAAGCACGCCCGGGCTGCTTAGGGAATGTCCCCTCTTCAGCCTAGCTTTGTTTTTTTCTTTTTTGGTGGGGCAGAAAAAAAATTATTTTGTTGTTTAACGACGCTGTCAATTGCCAGGATCACATCAGCGTCGCCGGTGTGCCGGAATTTTGTCCCGCAGGAGTTCTTTTGCATGCCAGTAAATCTACTGACATGGAGCTGTCGTTTTTAAGCACACTTAAAAACCATCGGTCTGGGCCGGGTTTGAACCCGCGACCTTGGGATCCGTAGGCCAGCGTCTAACCAACTGAGCCACCCAGACCGACTTGGTGGGGCAGAGATCCATCAGTTTGGGTGGTACATTTTCTCATTTTGTTGATGCTTCTTTTTTTCCCAGGTCACACATCTTGCTGCCGTTGCTACCCAAGAAGGCTGATTTTGCTGTTTGCTTAGTGCTTTTTCTTTTTGTTGCTGCTTCAGGCTCTTGTTAGTTTTTTATTTATTGTTTGTTGTCATTTGTTTGGTAAATTGATGGTTTTTTTTATTTATTTGTTATATGTTTGATAAATATTGTAGGAAGTCTTGTAGTTGTTGTTGTTGGTCTTCTTGTTGTTTGTCGTATATGTGGATAAGAGTGAGTAATGGCGGATTTTTTTTCATTTTGATTTGGTCGAATGGTTTTCATTTTTTGGGCTGTATTGATCAATCGTCGTCTGTATGGTCTGGTATGGGCGTTATCTATGTATCTGAGCATGAGTTTTGCTATGTGTTGATCAATAGGCATGGTTCTGGTATAATTATAGATGTTGCTGTTTTTAAAATTGGGTAGAAGTTTGTATGCGATGCGTAGACATTTCCTTTCAAAAGATTGTATTTTCTTCATTGAATCAGGTGTGATGAGAGGCATGGTGGCTACTGCGGCGTATGTTAAGTTTGGACGAATGAGGGCGATGTAAAGGTGACGAAGTATTTTTGGAGAGAGGCCTCGTTTATTGAGTTTGGCGAGATATGCTATTGTTCCAAGTATGGGTCTGGTTTTTTTTAAAACTTCATGGTAGTGTGGTTTTATTGTAAGGGAGCGATGAATTTTGATGCCTAGATATTTAATGCTTTTTTGACACATTATGTCTTCGTTGTTACTATATAACAACACTTATATAACAACTACACTCTGTACTCAATATCCCTAATCAAATTATTGTAGAAATGTTTCACGTGACCGTTTCTCGCGCGCACCAACAAACGGGATGCCTCAGGTGGCAACGTCTGTGGCCCGCATTTCGGATGTCCAGGTTTCATATCCTGTGGGCCGATTTAGTTGAGGATGTTGCATGTCTTCTCTCTGTCGCCAAGGTAATAACCGGACAGTTGTTCAATACCACGACCGAAAATTCACCTAGTGTCTAAAAGAACACCAAAAAATGCAAAGAACAAACGTTATATTCTAATAGCGAGTCCTGTGCCATCTATCGATCGATAGTGAAAGTGCCTAGCCTGGATTGCCATCTGTCTGTCACAGGCGGAATTTATAATCCAGACGAACTACCGCCGAATTCTCTGGGAAATACACATTTTCTTGAAATTTATCGTAAACAAGCCCTGAAAACAAACAGCTCTAAATCTACTCACCTAACCATCCTTCTAATTTTAAAAATGATGGAAATATTTTTACAGGCTATGTTTATTGGAAAAATAACGCAGTTCTTAAAGATAAAATAATTATAAAAATCGGCTACATGGCATCCCAGGGTTATACACACATATAAAAGCGTTTTACTTTTATACTATTTATACAGATGAGAGAGGCATTATTTGTTCACATTTTGACATCTGTTTTAATAGAAATTTCGCTTACATTTAATTCAACATTGGTTTCTGACTGAACGTGTTTTGTTTAATGTACTCTATTATGAATTCAGCAGTGGAAAACAAAAATAGTCCTTTCGGTAGTTGTTAAAAGGCCCGCATCTACCTGAAAATATTAATAAACGGGTTTCAAACATTTACAAGAGTTGGAACTGATGTAACCTGGCGATAGAACAAAAGCTCCGAGAAGCTCGCCTCCCAAGGGTGCACCACACCAGTACAACAAACTCACCCGCACCAGTCCTGCCAATACAAACACCTGTTTCCAATCAAAGCGATACAAACATAAAGGGGGCGCGTTAATTAGGGGACATGGGGGTCCCGGATTAAGGGGAAGCGTGTAAAAAAGCCTTTATTATAAACCTCGTGACACTTTTGTTTCACACATAATCTAACACCTGAATGGGAAACAAATCCAGCAGCACACTGGAAATTCGCTTACGGTCCACAGCCCTCTCGACCCTTCTGATTTCAACTGCCGTTCTGGGGAGGGAAAAAAAAGATTCACTAAAATACGTTTTCCAAAGCTTCTGAAACAAAAGATTTTACTCAGGAACGAAAATGATTAAATTTTCAAAGGCACATTTTGACAGTTTTTTAAACACGATATAAAACACAGTGTAATATTAAATGCCTTCCGATAAGAGCTATTTTATTTCTATTCTTGTAAATATAATGTTGTGATGTTAAATCCAATGTTTTATCTAATGACAGAGTAATCACTGTGGTTCTAACCTTTACACAGCTATCGCGAAACGAGGTGATCGCAAGTTACCTTCCACATGGACGGAGTGTGACGTCATTGTGCACGTACAATGACAGCACAAACAACTGGGTTATTACTTACGGTGCATAGCGTTCCTCGAATGTTGCATCGACTGTACTGCCGGCTCCAAATGTTTTCCAATGGACGAGAGGTTATAGGGAAAAGAGAGGAAAATGTTTCTTATGAATTACTTGCGGCTGGTCCGCCCGGCCCAGCGATGGCTTCACCAAAGTTATTTATTTTTGTGTGCGTTCCTCTGATGTGTGGTCAGCGGGGAGCAAATAAATAGCTAAATAATCAGCTTTATTCTATCCCCCCCCCAAAAAAAAAAAGTCAGCACATTCTTTTCTGGAGGTATTTAAACCAGTTTTTGTGGTAGCTATAACGGCGTTTAACAAATACGTTTAAACAATTCCTTAAACAAAGATAATGCATATAATGCGTTCTTCTTTAATAATAATAATAATAATGATGATGATGATGATGATGATGATGATGATGATGATGATGATGATGATGATGATGATAATAATAATAATAATAATAATAATAATAATAATAATAATAATAATAATAATAATAATAATAATAATAATAATAATAATAATAATAATAATAATAATAATAATAATAATAATAATAATAATAATAATAATAATAATAATAATAATAAAACCAATTTGGAAATGTTACAGCGGACATGCATGTGACCCATGAATAGCTTAAAATTATTTAAATGTTTTAATTTTAATTGTGATATGTTCACTCTCATATCAAATATTTAGTTTCCATCCTAGCTGCGAGTTCGTTCTGGATTAAATTGGAATTACTTTCTTTCGACCAAGTGTAGGTATGAGCTGGCAAGTCGACCTTTGAGACCACCTGGCATAACTAATAGATAAGGCATCCTGGCTTCCCCTTACCGCTAGGAGCATGCGACTTGGAAAACATTTGAAGCCGGCTGTACCTGGTCTCCTCTGTGTTGTGATCATGTGACAGACTACCCCTCCCATTTCCTATAGTCAAATTCCGCAACCTTTTGTTTCCTGTATAAAGTCTCGCTTCCTTGTAATCACATAAAAACCCCTGTTAGTGTGGTAGGTTTATGTCAGTTAGCTTTCGTTTGCAAGCCAGAGCTGCTATAATTTGAGAAGTCTTGTCGCTAATGAATAATGAACGGAGATAATGAACCGAGAGAGAAAAAAATTAAAGTTCGCTTATCAAAATGTCAAACAATAATTTTTGCTTGGTTGGCAGGTCGCTCCTCAACTTTCCGCGAGCTGAGGTTCCTGCCTTCGCACTCCGAACTGTTAATTACCACACCAATGATTAATTGCATGAATGCTTAATTAATTGGACAGGGTACAAAGGGAACAATGGCACGGAGGACGAATTCCTCGGGGGAAATAGCCAGTGTAATCGCACTAAAGCGGGGGGAGGGTACATGCAAACACAGTGTGAACAGGATGTGCAATCTACCCATTTAACTGAGAACCTCCGCCAATCGTAGACAGGTTAAGCTGCATCGCATCGCATCACATGAACCTCCGTCACCAGCATCTAGGTAAACACTGCCTTTGTACGAATTCCAAGCTTGTCACTATCAGTCAATCAATCGGTCTTAGTTTTCTCTACTAGGTGGCTCCAATTTCCCCTAAGTCTTCCCCCCTTTCCCCTTTCTACATTGTTTCGGTGAATTAGTCGTTTATCAGTCAACGGCGACTGCCTCATGCTAGCTTCCAAACCGGGTTCAGTTCCTGGCTGCAATGCAGGTGGTTTCATATTTTGAAGCTCATGTGAAACCTCACACTCGCACAATTGCTTCAAAAGTTCGTTGTGTTTTTCCCCTATAATAAATTTTATGGTGAACACATAACATAATCAAGGGAAATTGTATAACTCTGCAACTATGAGTACTACCTCGTGGAAGAAGGAAGCAGGGCAGGCCAAGAGCAACTTGGAGAGAACACATTTATAGAGTGATAAATTATCAATGCTTAGAAGAACATGATATCAGTGGATATTTGTCCTAACTCTGTTCATCACATATTAATGATATAAGTCAGTGATACAAAGATGGAATTATTTTGTAGAAGTTCAAATATTCAAAGTTCTCTTCTGCACTACTTCTATTTAAATTACATAGGGCTAGTTACACACATTTCTGCTGGGCACTGTTGTCATAAATATGCACTATAATGCAGTGGACCCACATCTCTAACTAGAGGTCACGTGATAAGTAAGTTTCCAGAAGACAAATGCCTTGGAAGACTGGTGCATGCAAATGTTGTCTTTTAATGAAGAAGTAAGGAATGCCTGGGACTTGCAACACAATTAATCAGGGGTCAGGGCGGCTGCTACCATCCAAATAATTTAGGGGCGAGTTTTACTAAAGTTAACCCACTCAGAATAACAAGGATAAATCGCGTGTCCCACCAGACGCATCCAGATGCTTCATTTTTCTTCTCTCGAGGCACCGCGCTGCTTTTTTGTTGCCACGGAAATGGGTTAGCAAAGGAGAGACGATTGCTTCCACTTAGAGGCAATTTTTAGTTAGCAAATATTATTGTTGGAAGATCAACAAACGCACGACTGGTTGATATGCAAACAAAAGAAAAGGCACTACTCCCATGGAAAAGAATATAAATGAGCGATAAGTAAAATTGCTACCTCAAACATTTATTTTGTAATATTGACTGTGACACAACATACATTTGTACAATATTGACATTAAAACGGCATAATTTGTGCAAAATTACCTTCTCTCTGGCGCCAGTACCAAAAAAAATGAATAACGTAATTACCATGGCAACAAGACAGCAATGACTTCACCGCCACAACATAATTTTCTCCAATGTGCCTGTAAGAAAACCTGAAACGCCGGTAATATGATTTCCTTCGTCAAATAAACGCATTTTTCGTTTCTCCATTCACAAAACTTTTCATATTCTTTTCTGTCCACATATTTTCATTTCTCTGGAATTGATACACTCTCCACACTGTCGGCTTCATTCAAGATGTCAAACGGAATACAATTCGTACTTTCAATAGCATTTTTTCTCTATATATGTTTAAACAAATGAAACAATATCTGCTTAGCGACCATATTACGTTACACATCTGTGATGTCTGATACATTATCTTGTTACATTTAGTAAATTTATTAATTATTTTTGCGTATTTTAATGCCACAATTCCATAAAACGTTGTGTGTAGCACATATATGATATTTTCATTATGACAGACGTAAAATAACATATAATTCTTTTACGTGCCGTAAATCTCCAATATGAGAACACGGGCTCTACTCCCTAAGGAACTCATGGCAAGGCTTTTTAAGCCAAAATATTCCATGGCGAAAAAATTATGACATTCCATTATCACCTCCCATAAATTTTAATTATCAGCTCCTCTTCTTCTTTCTGATCAGCTTAGAGACTCTAAAGCTCGTCTCAACCTTAAAAGTCAGGCGAATACCTTTTATTTGCCTTACACGATGAAAGAAAGGGGTTACAGCCTTCTGGTTTATCTTAAAAACTGTCTTTAAACCTTCTCAACATTTACTCTCACTTTGTCCCCGATGTAAACTCAATAATAGAAAAGTTTCCCACTTCTGCAGATATAAAATTTTCCGAAAATATTTAATTTAAAAAATTGTAACACTTGAGAGAGTAATCATAGAGACTTCAAAGTAGGCAGGTGGCGGCACCATAGTTTACTCTAGGTAAGAAAAAATATAAACTTAGTCTAGCAGTTAAGTTTTTATTTAGTGCATGATGAGTATAGAAACAGCAAATATCGGAGTTTTACTAAAAAAAAAAAAAAAAAAAAAAAAAAAAAAAAAAAAAAAAAAAGGTTTTCTATAGCAATTTGGACCTACAGAAGTGTAGAATGGCCCTAAAAAGCATATAGTCTATGAGAGAAAAAAAATCTGCATATAATGTGTTCAAACTTGAAATTTATAACAATTGAATATTTACACCATGCTATTGGGAACCTGGCAACAGCGCAAGGGTAGAAAAGGACGAAGCTAACGGCAACTCCTATGCGCTAGATAGAGACAGATATACCTCCATACGGTCATCTAAGGGTGAGACAGGCTATAGCTGCGATGACCTACAATTTATGTAATTTGGAGTAACAGAGACGCTAGGTTTAAATGTCCAAAATAGCTAACTCTAGCTTCGGTGAAGCATCTAGTGGTGAGATAGTTGAAATAATTTGAAGGGGGAAGTTCAGAACATAGAATACAACAGGAAATATATTTAATATATAAAATGGTACCAAACACTATCAAAATTGTCTTAATTAAGGGATTAGCAAAGTATTTTCTTTTGCGCAGAACTAATAAACTGTCAAATATGTATAGCATAGTAGTTATTCAAGGTTTAAATAATTTGGCAACCTAACGGAACAAAAGTCCCTGCATGGGAAGTAGGGTATTGACAGAAATGTTTGCACCTAACTGTACAAATACGTTGTACGTTATCTGTTGCAGCGTTATTAGCGGTCTTGGTAAGGTTAGGGCAAAAGTCGACTTAAAATTTCACCCAAGTGCACCCAGGAGTACAAACTTTGGTTATTCAGCTATTAAAAAGGAAATATTTACGAGTTTAATAACACAAGTAACTTTTGAAACAGTGGGCTATCTAAGAGGCAAGTTGTCATAGTTACAGGGAACAGATGAAAATCAGAACGCTGCTGTTTTAATATTAATGTGTGCTGTTGCACATTTTCCCTAAAGGGGTAATTACTTTTGTATCAGTTGGCAGAAGTTTGCCAGTGTAAAAATAATGTGGGTTAATAGCCCGCCACTGAGCCATTAGCCGAGCTACCGTAATGAGTTAGATGGTCTTCTCTGTGCGACACTTGGTGGTGGCTGGTCCCTAGGGGCCTGTTACAGAGCTGCACGATCGGCCTGATGCTGTGTTTACCTGTTTCTGCAACACCACACCCGTTATCTGCCTTCTGCAATCTTATCTTACAATTCCCTTCTTTCGTACGCCATTTAACACGAGTTACATTCTGTACTGCAAGAATACAATCCATCTCGTTTAGGTTTACCAGATTATTTTATAGAAATGTAGGACACAATGGTAAAAATCTGATGTGTTGCACTCACATGACTTTCTCTACTCTTGTACTAACCATTCTTACAAACTCTTATTCCTATATCTTCTTCGTGTTAGTTGAGATAAACATTTGTACAAATTATCTTATTGCTTATTTCCTTGTAGGTGCAAGGGGAATATTGGAATACAGTAGGCTTTGTGCGATAGTCAAATCTTTTAAAGCTTTGAGATTCCGATCTCTTTGTACACGTAACATATAAAAAAATGAACAACGATGATCCATTTCACGAAAGTTCTAAGTTTCTCGAAACTCACACACATAACAAGGTATATCTCCGAAATGGTTCACCCTACAAGAAAATTTATTGAGACATAAATTGTGTATTTTAGCAAGATCCACATTTTTTGTATAGTATAATTTGGTCTATCTCTAACGGTTTACCAGTTATGCAAAAGTCGTCCAGAGTAAATACGACTACAGGGGCTATAGCCAGAAAATTCAAGATATACATTTCATTTGTCATAAAAATATCTCAAACATATGAGATTTTAATCAAAACCGTTAGAGCCATTTTCAAGAAAATCAAAATTTTCGAAAAATTTTCCATGTAAAGGGTAGTTTAGGGTGGGGCTATTTTCTTCAAAATCTTCATGTCGCATCTTTGAAAGATATTAAATTTAAATACCAACATTGGTTTTTAACCGACTTTTCGTTTTTGAGTTATGCTGTCCACAGACTGACAGACTGACAGACACACGGACCTTTTTCTAAAAATGTTTTTTTTTTTTTTTTTTTTTTTTTTTTTTGATTCAGGGGGCCTCAAAAAATATATTTCCGGTGAAATCTCGACATCGAATTTTTGGGTGGAATACAATACTTCCCCTACTTACCAGTAGAGAAAGTAAAAATGAACAACGATGTTTCATTTCAGGAGAATTTAAGTTTTCCGAAACCGAAAAAAATAAGGAATATTTTCCAAATGGTTCATTCTACAAAAAACTTCATTCAGAAACAAATTGTGTGTTTTAGCGAGATCTACATTTTTATACAGTAAGATTTTGGCTGTCTCTTATGATTTATGAGTTATTCAAAAGTCATCCAGAGTAAACACGACTACAAGGCTATAGCCAGAAAATTCAAAATATACATTTCATTTGACATAACAGTATCTTAAACATGTCATTTTAATGAAAATCTTTATGGCCATTTTCAAGAAAATTAAAATTTTCGAGAAGTTTTCCAGGTGTTAAACGTTACTTGTATCAAGTTTGGTGGAAATCTATGCAAAAAAAAATCCCTATTAGAAATAAAAAGAAAGAACAAATAATATTTATATTAAGATTATTTTCAAGGACATTTATATATTTCTTTCTCAATCTCCTTTATAAGCTTTGCAAGCTTCCATGGGTTTGGTTCTAGGGGGTTAATTTGTATGGAAATATTTTATAAATAATTCGTGAGAAGAAGAACTGCAAAAGCATGTTTATGAGTGCTTTTATTTTTATTTTTGGGGTAGAGTAAGTTATTGAAGTGTATAACAAGCAATATTCAAATATATTTCTTACACTTTAGGAATACATTAACATTTTCAACTAGCTTGGAAACCTAAATATCTAATAAGACAGACAGTCTGCTGCTGAGTTTGGAGGCAAAAATCTAACCAAAACTTTATTGTGTTGCCGAAAGTAAGACGAGAAAAACGAGATAAGTGAATAACAAGCTGACGAAATGAGATTCTTTTGTGAAGTCACTAGGAGAGCCCAAATAATAAACATAAAGAACTTAATATACACAGCATAAATCATACAAAAGATGAATAGAAAACAAACGAGATAAAACATGCAAGGAAATAATAACTACAACACACATTTTCTTGCTTCTAAGTACAAAGACAGCACTCCTACAATGCAGCGTTTGTTTAATATTTGCTTTCGTTCCCATGTTTATATATTTCTGTTCACTAAAGAGCTCTAACGGTGAGAAAATGAAATATAAAATACAGCAGTACTCCATCGCTTGATCGAACCGCACAACTTCCATGTGAGCAGGCGCTAATTAAAATATAGTCCGTTAATTAACATGCAAAATAGCATTAAATTTAAAATAACTATAAGAATAATTTGTAAAAATAGTTTGAAAATCTTACAGTAACAATAAATAGAATATATTAACATGCAAATACATCGTTATTAAAAGCAATGCGAAATACACGCGTAGGAATACAATTCTGTATGTTGTACATATATGCGTATTGTGAAAAATGCAAACATTTAAGTATTGCATATTATTTTCGTCTGTTCGTTTGTTAAATAGTTTAGTATATTTCATAATGAGGTTTTTAAACTCAGTAGTATTTGGTTGTAGTAGTAAACTTTCTTATTTTTCTGCCTTCTTACTAACAATATTAAAAATCATGAAATCAGAAGTAATTGACATTTTTACTTTTTCCTACTTCGAGTAGGTATCTACGTATTGTAAGAAGCGGAAGTAATGTATTCCACCCAAAAATTAAATATCGGGATTCACCAGAAATGCATGTTTTGAAACACCCCAAATTCATAAAAGTGTCTCTGTGCCTGTGAACAGATTAACTCAAAAACTAAAAGTCGGTCGAATACCAAACTTGGTATATAAGTTCAGCATATTTCAAAGATGGGGCACAAGATTTTCAAGATCTTACTTCTACACCGAACTTTTTCAAAATTTTTATTTTTATTTTCAATAAATTGAGTTTTCTGGCAATGTCCTTAGAATGCTTGTTCATTCTGAATAACTGATAGGAGAAAGGTAAAATGCTACTATACAAAAAATGTAGATTTCTTCATAATACATAATTTACGTAAAATAGGTACTTTTTTTGGAGCGAGTCTTTTTGGGGATATTCCTTGCTATTTGTCTGCTTTTCTAATACTTATGTTTTCGCAAATGGAAGTCGTTAATTTTTTATTTGGAAAACTTTACATAGCGCTTACCTCTTCAATCCTGCATTCCCATATTCCCATAGCACCTACAAGAAAATTAGTAATAAAGTAATTTCTGCAAATATTTTATTCAATAAATAGATAGCTGAATAAGCATTTATAAGTATAGTTTGTCAAGAGTAGATAAAAATTATTTTCATCATTTTTTGCTAAAATTATTTGCAAATGCCTTGATTGCGTAATATTATTTTAGTCCTTAATTACTGATATTACTAAATTGGATACACGATGTGCGTCATCGACGCTCATTTGTGCATTACAGGAAATTGTGGAACTCATTATAGTTAAACAAATTTGAGTAACGTTGGTATCTGCATTAGACGTTTCCGAGAATGCAATAATTGTTCGTTTTAGGTGGTTGAATACTGTTATCTATGAGCGAATCGCGGTTTTCTTTTTACACAAAGTGACACAAAAACCGACCTTTTATTACTTGTTTTTGGTATCTTACACCCAAGAAAGTCCACGTTGTCAAACTGTAATTCATAAAATAAGGTCTAAATTGACGTTAACATTGAAACGCGCATGCGCACCGACTCTTATCATGCCTTCACGTAAAACTACGCCATTTGCATTGGTAGTGTTGCAGTGTGTTGTTCACAGTGTCGGTTCAAAATGTGTAAAACAATCAATGGGCCCGCGAACTGTGAAATAGGGTCTGTAATTCGGGTTTTCACAGCAAGGAACGTTTAAGCAGCAATATTCATCAACACACCACTGAAGTGTATGGACCCTATTCGATGAGTGGCAGCAAAGTATAATATAGTTTATGTTTTGCACAGGATTTTTCTCTTCACATCTTCGATGCATGGTATCCACACGTTAAAAAGGCAGAGAATACACACTGAACATCATTCTATTTTTGTTTTTCTATCTGCAGGAGTTGTTTGGGAGTCCTAGCTCTGTCCTTGTTTACAAATTCGTCGATTCCTTAGTCGTTTCCTGCAGGTAATCAGCAGTAAGACAACAAGCGCATTGCTCACTGATTCTCTAGGTCCACAAACCACACACAAGATACGGCCAGTCAATCTAGAAGCCCTCCCTTTCCACTTCCGGTTCCTGACAGTCACAAATTGCTGGACATGCGACTGACTCGCCCTAAAGAAAACCAAAAGGTTCTTCCCTTCCACCTAATCATTCCCATACTCCTGGCTTTAAAGCAGAACAACCTGAAGCCTTTCAGGCAGCCTCCTTATCTCGTAATAACGAACTCCCTTACCTCCAACCCTTTTGAAGCCCTCTCCAATATGAATTTTTGTCACACTATATTGTTGTTCTTCATATTGTTGTTATTATTGGTGTTGTTGTTATTACTATTATTATATTATTATTATTATTATTATTATTATTATTATTATTATTATTATTATTATTATTATTATTATTATTATTATTATTATTATTATTATTATTATTATTATTAACAGGCCCTTTCAACGACATTTAAATCTGAGCAGTGCTATTTTTCTAGCTCGATGCATTCTTGATTATTTTGTTGTTTAACGACGCTGTCAATTGCCAGGATCACATCAGCGTCGCCGGTGTGCCGGAATTTTGTCCCGCAGGAGTTCTTCTACATGCCAGTAAATCTACTGACATGGAGCTTTCGTTTTTAAGCACACTTAAAAACCATCGGCCTGGGCCGGATTTGAACCCGCGACCTTGGGATCAGTAGACCAGCGTCTAACCAACTGAGCCACCCGGACCGACGATGCATTCTTGACCTGGTCGATCTGAAAAGTCAACAAGAGTGTTTCCAAGAGCGAGTCTAGCAACTTTGTAGAGGAGTTTGTAAAACTTTTTTCCACCTAACTTCGAACCATGGATTTGTGGATTATATATATTTAAAGCCGGACGTAGTATATCGTCTAGGAAATAAATATCTGAGGGAAACTTCTATGACAGTTTTCAAAAATGTCAGACACGCTCTCTCGGCATCATTCATTGTTGTTTTTATTTGTGTAGCTTGAGAGAATCAAAAGCTGGTTGGTTTCCAGAGCCTTGCTAAGCCCGTGGGCGAGCATAGCATTGCTTTAAGCGCTCTTTATCTTGTGACGTACGTACACTATATGCCAGTGTATTCATTATTCATGGAGCACCGTCGAGAATAGCAAGCAATCGCGTGAAGAAATAGATAAATAATAAATGTGGTGAATAAATAAACTCTCATCACCTTCTTGTGCTGCTTCATCCTACGAGCGAGTATTTGCGGACATCACCCAAGTAGCATACGCATTAGCACATTGATTTTTAGTTACTCAACAGCTTACCAGCTCAGATCTACCATACTTTAATTAGTTATTGCTAAGAAGGTATGCGGAATTATGAGATGAAAGTGGCGTTAAATGAAAGAGAAACTCACAGTGTTAATACAAATAACAATCTGATACATCCCACTGCTGACACCAAAAGATAAATCCCTAGTCCAGTTACTTTCTTAGTTACTTCATTTCTGTTCCAAAACTGAAACACAAAACACAATTCTGTTGCATCAATAATAATTCGTTGAGCCCTTGCAAATCACAGCTGTTTTGTCTTATCGTAACCTTGACACAGACCTCTCTATCCCACAAACAGCTTTGACGATACATGCACTAGCTAAACGTTAACGACTGTCTCGTTCAATACTCAACCACTTCATCTAAAGACTTGCAGCACTCTCCGTCTCGACTAGCTCATATAGGCACGGATGACGTAGCAGGGATTTTTCCAGAAATTCACCTTTGCTCGAACTTACATACAAGAAGTTAGTTTTAATTAGTTATAAATTCTGTCACTACCGTGCCACGACATAAAACAATGTGGCAGCTCTGCAACAAGGTACACCAATTGTTTTCTGGTATGAGAAATGAAATCAGAAATTACCATTGACTGCTTCCGCGGTCAAGTGCTCGGCTTCAAGCCAGAAGATTCGGATTTGACTCCCAGCTGGAGTTGGGAATTATTCTATAACCAGCTCCCTATCCCCAAAGAGTGTGGCAGCATGAAAAAAATCAAACTTTTGCAAAACATTTGTATGCAAATAATGGTTTAGGATAGAGGTACATCTTCTTCGTGTTAAGATAAACATTTGTACAAATTATCTTATTGCTTATTTTCTTGTAGGTGCAACGGGAATATTAGAATACAGTAGGCTTTGAGCCATAGTCAAATCTTTTAAAGCTTTAAGATTCCGTTCTCTTTGCACACTTAACATATAAAAAATGAACAACGATGTTGCGTTTCACGAAAGTTTTGTTTTCCGAAACTCACACACATAATAAGGAATATCTCCGAAATGGTTCACCCTACAAGAAAATTTATTGAGACATAAATTGTGTATTTTAGCAAGATCCACATTTTTGTACAATAAGATTTGCTTTATCTCTAACGGTTTACCAGTTACACAAAAGTCGTCCAGAGTAAATACGACTACAGGAGTTATAGCCAGAAAATTCAAAATATACATTTCATTTGTCATAAAAATATCTCAAACATGTGAAATTTTAATCAAAAGGGTTAGAGCCATTTTCAAGAAAATCAAAATTTTCGAAATATTTTCAACGTAAAGGGTAGTTTAGGGTGGGGCTATTTTCTTCAAAATCTTCGTGTCACATCCTTGAACGGCATTAAACTTAAATACCAACTTTGGTTTTTAACCTAATTTTCGTTTTTGAGTTATGCTGTCCACAGACTGAGAGATTGACAGACAGACTGACAGACACATAGACCTTTTTCTAAAAATGCTTGTTTTTTTTTTGTTTTTTTTTTTGGATTCAGGGGGTCTCAAAAATATATTTCCGGTGAAATCTCGACATCGAATTTTTGGGTGGAATACAATACTTCCCCTACTTACCAGTAGAGAAAGTAAAAATGAACAACGATGTTTCATTTCAGGAAAGTTTTTGTTTTCCGAAACTTACACACATAACAAGGAAAATCTCCGAAATGGTTCACCCAACAAAAAAAATTTATTGAGACATAAATTGTGTATTTTAGCAATTTTCTACATTTTTGTATAGTATGATTTGGTCTATTTCTAACGGTTTACTAGTTATGCAAAATTCGTCCAGAGTAATTACGACCACAGGGTCTACAGCTACAAAATTGAAAATATAAATTTCATTTGTCATAAAAAATATCTCAAACATGTAACATTTTAATCAAAATCGTTAGAGCTATTTTAAAGAAAATGGATTCAGGGGACCTCTATATATTTCCGCTGAAATCTCGACATCGAAATTTTGAGTGAAATACAATACCTACTTCCCCTATTTACCAGTAGAGAAAGTAAAAAGTAAAAGGAAGGATTTAAAAAGTTGAAGAAGGTGGGCTTAAAGTAAATGTAATGTACCTAATTTTCTTAAAATTGTTTCCTTTACAGCAAGTGACACATGTAAAAATGATTAAATATTTTAAAAACTGCGAAGTCAATGTTCATTTTTCGGCCAATTTGAAATGGAATAGCCCTTATGTGAAAGGAAGCGCGGAATAGCAATGAAAAGAAATGGTAATGGAGGCCATGCTCGTAGGATTTTTAAACACATTTGAGGTGGGTAATTCATTCAGTTGTTTCTGAGAGGAGCGCTGACATTGAAGAAAGGGTAGATTACTTGTGTGACGTAAATCTGTTGTTAGCTGCCGGAATGGAATGTGGGCCGTGTAAATCCCTCACAGACAGTCTATTTGCAGGAGCTTACGCGTGGCTTATGCGACATTGATGAGATACAGGGCTGCGGCGGTGTACATAACATCAATACCTTCAAGATTGCCTTGCTATCTGTCGCTTTGAAATATGGCCCCTTCCTTGTGCGCGCCGTAAAACGCTCACAGAACATCCCAACTCTTATCGCTTATTTTCTCATGTGTTCTAGAATTTTTTTACATAGAAATTTCTTTTACACCAGTCCATTTTATTTGCCTAACAGATTATGTACGCAGAAATTGAGGGTGGATCTATATTCATAGAGCAACCAGGCTGTTCTAACATAGATGCTCAGCAGCAAGCAAAGGCCTGCAGCATGCAATACAGCTCGGCACTGAAAGAAGTTGCCATGCAAGGCTGATTGTAGTGCTACTCCTATAATGTCACTGTGCTCCATTTTCTTGTGGAAATACCATATATATAAGGACTTTCCCAGTTATATATTATTTTCATCTCTTCTCCACGGCTTCCTCTCCCATCCTTTCTCATTTCTTTTCATTGTCATCTTTCAGGTTCGGTTGCTAGTGCAGTTGGTTGCGGCGTTAGCGGGTAGATGGCATAGTTGCTTGCTCATTGAAAACTCTCTCTGGCCCTTCTTGTAAATCGTTGCCCACGCCGCTAGGGTCACCTTGTCGCCCTATGCCTTCAGGTGTGTGCCTGGTGTCACAATCTGGAACTGTTAGGGAGTTCTATGTGTTTATTGTGGCTCCGCTCTCCGCCGTGCGTTCCCCCTGAGCGGTGCTAGACCGCAATAGATCCACATCGTGGTCGTAGTGGACGAGGTGTCCCGCACACGCGCACACACACACCCGCGCACACGCACGCACGCACACACACACACACTATGGATAGCCTCTTACTGATCGCAGTTACCACAGTGTCGTATATAATTATGACGTGTACAGAGTAGTAGAACAGAAAGAAACAGAGAAAATAGAGAATTGCTTCTGCGTTATTTAATTTAATACTCTATCGAAAGGGAGTTTTAAATACATTTTCCTCAATGTTGCAGTACTTGAAAGCATTTTACTTTGATGTGTTTCCATAAAAGCATGAAAATAGGGATTAACTAGTTTATGAAACAGAATATCCATGCTAATCATCTCGCACAAATCTAGGCAAAACTCCACTGTTTATTTCAAAGGGGATTAAACGCTGTGTTGGAGAATCCTTTTTTTCGTTCTTTGTTACAACGTATTTATTCTCTTTGTGCTTTGTACTGTTAAATTGTCTATATAGGTAATACCGTTTCCTGCTGCTGAAAGTTACATTAGAGAGTTTAATTTAATATATTTATCACTCACCGCAAAATAAACGGCACTACATTCTTGTACAGAAGTATGCGCCTTAAGGCAGCGCTGGTTTGAACCCAGGGGACCACATGTGGGATTTGTGGTGGTCGAAGCGGCATCTAACCGGATTTTCTCTGGCTTCTGCGGTTTCTCCCGCCATTCATTTCCCAACTTCACTATCAATACATAGATATTGCTAAAACACACAATTTATGCCTCAATACATTTTTTTTGTAGAGTGAACCATTTCGGAGATATTCTTTTTTATTTATGTAAGACTTGGAGAACTTAAACTTCTGTCAAATGGAACACCGTCATTCATTTTTATATGTTAACCATGCAAAGAGAACGGAATTTGAAAGCTTTAAAAGATTTTACTATTGGTCAAAGCTTACTGTATTCCCATTTTCTCCTTGTACCTAGAAGAAGATAATGGTTAATCTCAACTAACTCGAAGAAGAAATAGGAATAAGAGTTTGTAGGAGTGGAGTGGAGTGGAGTGTGGAGTTTAAGGGCCCGTCGACAGCTGGGTCATTTGGGCCCAAGAGTTTGTAGGAATGGTTAGTACAACATTAGAGTAAGTTATATGAGTGCAACACATCAGATTTTTCTATGATTGAAATTCAAATGCCATATATTAGATTCACACAGTTTTCTCAACTCACCTTTGTTTTACGCAACAATTCGTCTACTCACGCTTCTAAAAATAATTAATATCATTATCTATATGATAGAAATAGAAATGTAATGTATTACATTCACACGGTTTTCTCTACTTGCTTTTGTTTCTATGGTATTTTTGGTTACTTAACAGCAAATTTGCGTAGTTTAACTTGTGTTTTATTTATTTTGTTTTTATGGTATGCTAAAAGTTTTAATTCACCCTTTGTTTAACTGTATTAAGTAATATTTTTAGATATCTCTAAAGAAACACAAGGTTATTGTTAAAGTGAAACTTAGGTGTAAAGGACGTAAGGATAAATCGTCAAACTACGGGTAACTCTTCAGCGAATATTTCATACATTTAACCTACCGTATCACGCGAAACAATTCCCCAGCTTTAAGTCACTTAACCACAACATATTAAATAACTTTATTGCGTTTCGACGTGTCTATTGGAGTAAATCTGTAGACATACGATTAGCAAGCCCGCAAAGCGGAAGGTCAGGAATGTTGACATTACTTAGTATACTCCTCGGAAAGCTTGAAAGCATACCACCGCTCCCCTCGTCTCTTGTATTGCTTTGAATCGTAAGCTTGGTACCTACAAGGTCAATTTTGATTGCCTTTTAGGCGAACTAAATTACAGGTGTAATCAAATTTAAAGTTTAAACCCAGGAAATTGTTTTCCTGCTGACTTCAATACATACACTTTTTTGTCAACGCTAAAGAGGCAAATGTTTTGACCTTATTTGACGGATATTCAGCTTGTGCTGACGTTTGTTTTTTGTCCAGATAGAACCAATTCCCTGTAACTGGTATTGACAGCACGATTACGATGATACGCAATGATAAGTAATAAGCAAATCTTATTTCTGCGCATGCGCACGCGCACGCCCACAAAGTGTCAAAGAACACATTAATGTGTTTTTGAACAGTTGTAGGTTTATTTGGTTCTAAAACTTAACGCTGCTTGTTTTGATATTGAAGTTTGTGTGCAACAGAACTTTTACGCAGATTATCGCGTCAAATTTGGGAGAGATGAGCCTGTGCCTATAATAATGAATAAAACAACCCAATTGTGATTGTGTAGTACGTGCCATGGCAACATGTAGGGGCTGTGCCCCACAAAAACAAGTGGAATGGGGGTGCATTTTACCCCGCTAAACTGTCGCACGATACCTATCGCTCGGAAATTGAGGCTAACTGCATAATTACATTATTTCGGAACTAACAGCTTATAGTGTTGCATGGAAACCAGAGCTGGCATGCGTAGTGTTGTTATCAGATTATGCAGGAAATATTACGACTAATGGTAGATCGCGTGACGCAATAAAATCGCCTTTGCTGTGGCGAAAACCTTGATAAGGGCAAATTAAGGTGTTTACGGACTAAGCGCGTCGTTGTGTGCAAGGTCATAATGTGATAGTCGCTTGTCTTTATGTCCTATGTGCTCGTAATAATGCTGTCAGTTTTGTCAGGCGGAGTAAGATAAAGAGAGGCCGAACTAATCATTTTCATCATCAAAAACATCGCTAAGGTTTTTGTGTGTTTATAGAGTCATATGGGCAAACAAATACCACACATACATATGACCTTAGTTGCATGGATATCTACTGCTTAACAAGCCCTCCGTATATTATAGTATATTTTATTACGCTGGGTAAATTTGAATGTGCAAGGATGTTCCAGAAAGGCTATAAAGATAGTAAACATAGTGAATTTTCTGACAAGAACTTGTTTCAATTTGATAATGAAATTGATAGTACACGACCGTGTCTAAATGTAGTAATAATTATACATCTTGTGGACAGGTATGAGCTGGCAAGTCGACCTTTGAGAGCACCTGGCACAACTAATAGATAAGTCATCCTGGCTTTCCCTACGGCTAGGAGCATTTTACTGGGAAACATTTAGAGCAGGTTGTACCAACGCTTGAAAGCGCAACTGTGTATTATGTTCGCATGTTCAATCGAAGAACAAGTAGTGTAAGTTTAGAAAAAGTAAATATGCCGGACACGAGTAACAGTGGTATGCAATTTAAAATTGAAACACATGAAAACCCGCATCCCCGAAAAACTTAACAACGTCCATAGATAGCTAAAGGGTTAAATGGCACAGAAAGAATAGTTATATAAAAATCTATTATTCCCCTATCGTGTAATATCTGTTTAATTTGATAAACAAAGAACAAAGTTATGCACTCCAGATTTTAAAGTACAAATACAGTAGACTTACACACATAATCTGAATTTTCCTACTGTCATTTTATGATATATCAGTGCTGAAATGGTCAGTGAGTAAACACTTGAAAGTTTTATATCCTGTTTTGTATTTTATTCAATATGCACCTTCTAGACTATGTATTAATTCTCGCACACTAATTGTGGCAATTTTGATAACAAATGTTAAAACTTCATTTTCATAAGCATTTTCACCTCTAACATGACCTATTGACCTAGATAGTGTGGGGTTATTGACCCTGCGGAATGCGTTGCAGCTTCCTTTCGTTGCATCAGATCGGGGCGAATCGTCGAAGAGCTTGAGTGACTAGTTTTACCTGTTAAATATACATACTATTATTACTACAAGGCCGTGAGCGGTCTGTCCTCAGAGAGTACCAGGTATCCAGTAAAATATAATTTCGCACAAGAAGCAACTATTGATGTAATATTGTTTATTAACTGTAAAATAGGCAGCACCGTGGCGTTTATCAACCACCTAGGCGTCCTGGATTCAATCCCAGGTACCGCATATAATATTCGTGGTGGACGAAGCGGCTACTGGACGGGCTTTCTCAGGTTTCCCCCACTACTCATTCGACTAATTGCTCCATCATCACATTTCCAATCATCCATTTCGCCTGCATTACATATAAACCTCCTCGTCACTCTCATACCTTGTGCTTGGCTGATCACCCGCTTCCAGGTCTTCACTCTGTCTGGTCCATAGGTTCGTCTACTCCCCGACAGGCGTCTGACTCTAGGAGATGTAATTATATCAGGCTTGGGGAAGAGTATACCAAAGGCGTAAACAGATGCATAGAGAAGCATTGTGTGAAACCGGTTTTCCCTACCGGTTTTCCGCTTTTGTTCTCACGAATGGGCAAATAGGCAAATAGCTTGAGTAGTGTTTCCGGAACTGTACTAGCAGAGAACAAAATAATGTGAGTGATTCTATTCTTAATCCGATGGAGATAGGGGTAAATAGTTTGACGTCCTCTGGCGGCATTATTTCGAAACTTCCTATGCGCCACTATACGTAATATTTGCAAACTACTAACGAAAGGACCAGGCAAACTTGATTATTGAGATTAAAACTTAACCGAAACAAGATTTGGTCTTCTGTTTTCACATTATGCTAGACATTATAAATTAATACCACTCCTATTGCAAGTGGCATTATAAAACACACTCGAAACAAATATGTTGAACAAAAAACTTCATTTTCGCACTTAATCGCTTCAACTGTTTCCCGAGCTGGAAGCAAAAGCTCGTTTTATTGGTGCGAACTGGTAGGTATACAATCATGGGCAATTGTCCGGTGTTTATAGATTGTTTTTTACACTCGAGCGGAAATCGGGGGAGGGGCAGGCTTGGCTATAAATACTTAACAGGAGTTTTAAACCTAGAAAAGGAGCACTTAGAGACAGCTAGTAATTTCCTCCTTTATAAAGTGATATTTGGGGTTTGTGCTAGATCCCTCCAGCGGCAGAAAGAACCAACAAAAAATATTAATTAACCACAGAGCTGTGCAAATGATTACAAAGGGCTAGCAGAAGTATAGCACAATTATTCTCAACTTGGTTACCACAGGAATGGCTAAAATAATGCTGCCTTTCATTAGGAACGTAATCATGTACCTCGACTAACCGGAGCGTAAAACAAAAACAAGGAAACAACTAATGGAGTGTGGAGCTTCCACGGTTACATGATATTTCTCATCTCTCGCTGTGTTGCCCATGGAAATAACTAAAGTGATATGTACTTGTTTTTGCATAATACTAAGATGGCCAAAAACATTCGTTCCTTTATTGTCTAGTTAGAAATTATACGATCGCTTTTGAGCTGTATAACAATTGACTAATGCATAATGCAAACACGTTGAAGGCCAAGGTACCTCACACCACTGCGTGGCGAGTAAACAAGACGACAACGAGGAAGGCAGAATAGTCATTTTAGAAGTTCTCCAATTCCGTTGACATAGCTGGCTCGTTTATAAGAGTTTTGAGAAAAGGTTATTTTTCATACAAAACCTGCATGGCACACGAAACCTAGAGTCGGGACAGAGAATAAGTCTTAAGTTTTGAGCGGAAGTCTTGAAGTAGGCAGTTTCAGTGAGTGTTGAGCGAGTGTATCGTCGAAACCAGCTGCTTGTAAAACACAGAGCAGATTTTTCATATCAATCACATATGGAAGTGCTACGTACCGTCTCGGCGGTGTCAAAACCTGGTTATCTGACGCTGAAATAATCTCAGACACAAAGAGTTCTAACTCATTGTTGTCAAAATTATGCTTTTAGGGCTCATTTGGTAGATGATTCTAATCTTTGGCGTGCATCAGAAACGGCAATAAATGGCGTCTGCTAAAATATACCATGACCACCCACAGTGAAGAAGTTTGTGGAGCAGGGTGTGTATAGGGGCAGGCCCAAGGGCACGCATGAAGTGCATCCTGTGCGTGACTGTTTGAAAAGGTGATTTCATCCTCCTAAATATCGATTGCGGGTGCCCACCCTCAATGTAACGCTTATTTCCGCCATAAGCCTCCAATAATATCATAACTAGTAGGGAACCACCAGCTCGAGGATGCCTACCGCAAACATACGTGTGTGTGTGTGTGTGTGTGTGTGTGTGTGTGTGTGTGTGTGTGTGTGTGTGTGTGTGTGTGTGTGTGTGTGTGTGTGTGTGTGTGTGTGTGTGTTTGTGTCCCTAACAACAAGACCGACAAATTGTAATCTGCGCTATACATGACGGACGACTTTCTCATAAGTAATTACGTACTTTTGTGTTTAGTTTTTATATTAATACCTGCAGCTCCGCCCATCTTGTTTCCCCAATTGTCGAGATCTTTTTCTTCCCTTCTCTCTTCTATTCTCTGCCCTTTACTTCATCTCAAATCACTCTCCCCCTATGTCGGTCCTTCTGTTCCTTTATCTCCCATCAGCCTGTATACATTTGCTTCATCTTCCTCTCTCTCACTCCCCCTCGCACCGAGCGCGGTAACATGTGACCCACGTTCAGGAGGTCGCGGGTTCGAATTCGCGTGGGCGACCTTCCTGATTTTTTTTTGGGGGGGCGGGGGTTCTCCCATGTTACTCGGGCGAATGCTGGGGAGTGTATTTACCTTACATCCCCCATTTCATTTACTTTCATTTCACTCTCTCTGTCCGTCTTTGAAGTATAATGCTCAGCTGAGAGGAGGCGCTGTGGTTGGCCGGCCAACCTGGCTCTCTGTGACGACCTGAAATTCCGTCAGCTTGAACAACTTCCTGCACTGTTAGGGACCCACCGTAGTTGTGGTTCCGACTGATACTTTCTGGCCGCCTGTAGGGCACTTTCATCTCATCCTTCCTCTCAAGTGTCTAACACACAATAAGCTTATCAACTAACAGATAAGAGTCCCCCTAACTCTTCTTTCTCCAATCTCATTTCTGTCCCCTCTTTCCCAAGTCCCATTTCCTCTATTTTTCTCTGCTCATCTCTCTACATTAGTCCCCTATTTCAGCCTTCTCGCTTCTTCTTCTTCTCCTTGCCCTCTTCACTCTCCCCACCTTCATCTCTCTATATATCACTCATTAGTTATCTCTCGTCCTCAGCCTCAGGATTTCGCACACTAAGCATCCACTTCCCAGAGGACTTGTTTCACTGTTTAGAATATCACAAATCCGCTGAAAATACAACGAATGCAAGCATTGCTTTATTAACGAGGATATACTAAAACAATAAAAACTATTGGAACAAAGTAGTAGATAATAAATAATACCCTATCTCGAAACAGAAAGTAAGAGAAGCAAATAAGGGAAGTCCAACTATATACATCCCGATTTGCACAAGAACATTTCTGCAGGTATCTCGAGTTCCAGAGCATAGCTCTATAACCAGTTGAGGGTAAACTAAGTTAATTATTCTATAGCTCTAAATTCACAAAGTGTTACAGTAAAAAATGTGTTTGTCTATCACTTCATATTATAAACACAGTTTCTGCTTTCCAATGAATGGTGTTTTCTAATACATATGCAATAAACCGTCTTTCTTAGGTGGTATTTAATTAAATTTCTGTGAATTTGTAGTTTCTGAAATTTGTGACTATATTACCAGATTGCTATAGACCAATAATCGGGCCTTGTGGAGCTTCTATATATTCGACTTGCTGTGAATCATCAAGCAATAGTTGAGTAATGATTTAGTGAGCCGTCAGACATAATCTATACTTCCCTTTCATGCAACGTGTCATTGGTTATTATATCCAAGGCCAGGCAATAGCATTAATACTGCTCAGTCATTGGAGAGAGGTAAAAATAGAAAAAGAAGCAACGAATATTGTAATAGTCTAACTAATAAATTATGTATTTTAGGACTCGGTCAAAATTATTAGAAATCGAGTCATATAAAGAATCGGGCGCTCCCTAGTCTGCGGCTGCGCAAGCTAGGGTTCTTTTTTTTTTTTTTTTTTTTCTTTCACTTTGTGATCATGCACTTTGTAAAAATCTGACTGTCGCTTTAGCCTACCTTATCGTATTCTGCTGATATGTGCAATGAATATGCTGTGTATCTTGATTAACAAGAAGTAGAGAAAAGAATGAGCTCTTTTAACAATAGTATGTAGACCGGTATGAAGCCGAAATTGTGAACGCTATAATTACGGACATAATACTGCGTCACATGGCACACTTAAATAATCAGGAAATGTTAAAGTCGTTACATGTCTAAATCTACAGAAGTAGCAAGGAGTAGTTACGGTTAAAGTTGTTAGAAGGGACACGTAATGTTGCAGGCAAGTCATTAGTGGTAAAGTCCAGGTAGTCAGCCTGATACACAGTAATACCGGTTTTCCCGGAAAACGCTCAGTGTAGGTGTTGAGTAGGTAAACAAGGGATGGCCGCGGAGACTTCCTCGAAACCCGTCGTAGGGACATTAAGAGCTGAAGAGCGTTGAGAGCGTCATGACGCGCAGTTTTCGCGCCATGAAATTGGAGGGTTTTTGAGGGCAAGTGAGAGGTGGCTTCTGACCGGGAGCGCACGGAGCAGGTATGTACTTGCCCTCCAGAACCCGACGGGGCAGTACTCGTCGCCCATATCTTCGAGCGAGCACTTCAGTTACGGGACTTGTATTCCGGATCCTCAAGTGTGAGGACACATTATAGTTAATATTAACAATCTTCGGTCTTAGTAAAGACACGGTAACGACTCAACGTATTTAATAAGATCGGCAAATCTCACACTTTCTTATTTTGGGAGAATAAAAGTGTTTCAACGAAGCTCTGGTTTTATTCGCAAACATCCACGCATACCCTGAGGTTAAGATCACATGCCAGAGCAGCCGGAGAAGAAGACACCAGAAAGCAGCATTCCGTGTAGGATAGCGGAACGGAGGAGCGGGAAGACCGCAACAAGTAGAAGAGAAACTTATGTGAACACATTAGTACAAACTTCTCCGAATGTTGCTGAAAAAAAATTAGTTTCGTGGCTTTTTTTTTTCTTTTTTTATACCTATATCTACATGGTCATATCACGACGCATGTGTTAGGACAGGGCCGATAACTGGTGCTCACTGAGCGCAGCTTCCTCTCGACTGTGCACTGATCAACGTATGTTAGCAGCAGGGATGTAGCGTCAATGGATGTGGGTAATGTGTTTGTATTCCCTACCAGTTTCCCTTTGTTAACTTTTTCTATTATCTATATATTAATCCAATTGGCGTAATGCTTGCTGAGGAGTATGTTTCGAACAACAATCTGGTATGAATTACTGTTGATAGTCAACCACGCTAACTGAGTGCTTCTGCTTGCCAATCACGTCAAACCATTTGCGCGCGCACGTGGATGCAACACAGGAAAGTGCATCCCGTTTGTTAATGTTAATGGGGTTTAAATCTATGCTTTTAAGTATTTTGTTTGGCAGGGAAGGTCTATTTCATATTTTTAACAACATCTGTACGTGTTGGAGTACAACAAGCAGCATTTAAACAGTAATGTGTGTGTGTGAACAGGCAAGAGAAATATACGCCAGGGTATGCACCTAGCTCTTGTGCTTCTGTGTGGTTCCTGAGAATGCAGTAAAAATAGTGACAGTAATAATTCTTGGTGAATTATAAAGTTATACAAAAAGTTTAAAAAAATTATTTTTCAAAGTTAATAATTTTTATTTAATAAACCAAAGCATTATTAAATTTTCTGTTCCCAACATTCTTTTAAGAGTGGTTGTCTATAACAGTAATATTTTATATTATCAAAATTTCAGATCTGCATCGTGTGTAGCATTTTATGTACGCTGCCTTGAAAATATTACAATGAAAATTTTAATGTGCATTATTCCTTTTAGGCAGGTATTGTCTGATACGAGTTTGAACAAAATCCGCTAGTAATTGTAGAAATTAGAAATTTCATCTATGCGTACCCTTAACACTAGTTCAAAGTCCACACACCAGTAGTAGTATTAAATATCTAAACCAATATTTACCTTGACACCAAAAAGCCCTATTCAGGTGGGTTGGACAATAGGATTTGAGCCCGCGAATTTGGGCCTCCGCCATACTGCCCGGTAATAGGTTTTCTTACACTGGTAAACAGTTGAACGTTCTCTATACATTCACAATGGACAGTTAATTTCCGATGCTTTCTTTCGAGTTGCTTTCACTGCTACATCTATGTAACCGTTCCAGGGTGAATCACTTTTGGAGAACCAGTGATTAACACTGTGCAATTCCCTTTCGTCACGAAACACAAAAATGAGAACACCCTTTTAGGCTGGAACACAACACCATCAATCAGCAGGCAGTGGTACCAACTCAATATCCGCTGGACCCACAGTTGATGTCTCTTGCCCATCTTACTGGCAGAAAACCGTACCAGTTCCATCAATTGTGTTTTGGAAAGCGAGCGAGCGAGAGAGCGAGTGGGTTACCGACCGCTCATTTCCGCTTTCTCCATCGTTTATCATTTACGTCATTGCGCATCCGATTGAGTTGCAGGATGGCATTAACGCTTCTTTCCGCCACATCATCAAACAAAAATAGCCCGATTTTAATTTCCGTCAATGTCCGCTGGCGGCAGCACAGTTCCGATTGTGTTTCTTAAATATTTCGGAAGCTATGTCGTTACACAAAGGCAGTGTGGTGAATAATTCCACAGCCCGCCACAAGAGTGCATTACTGTGTCCCTCTCACCAAATGTGACTATCTTTGACATACAGTGTTGCCAGAAATATGTAATACATTTTCGCCCGATTCATTAAAATGGTCGCAACATTTAAGCTGAAGTCACCTTATTACAATATGTACTTCACTTTAAAAGTGTAATGTTTTATGGCCTGGAATAATTGTAAACAAAACAATTCACCTTGCCGACTTATTTCTGTAACCTCTTTGTCTGTAAGTTAAACAAATGCTGCCTAAATAATATTGCGACAATGCCAAATGCAGTTACTTCTTCAGTCACTTTATTTCGCTTCTAAAACTAAATCACAAAGACCAGTTCTGTTTTATGGCAATTTATCGTGACCTTACAACTCATAACTGTTCTATCCCACTTTTGACACAAATTCTGGTCAGTTCTACCACTCTGTGTCTTACAAACAACTGCGACGCGACGATTAAATGTCTAACACTATCTCTGAGGATACCCAAACTCTCTCAACATTTACTCTATACAACAGTGGATCTGGGTAGCTCAGTTGGTTAGACGTTGGCCTACTGATCCCAAGGTCGGTGGTTCAAATCCGGCCCAGACCAATCGTTTTTAAGTGTGCTTAAAAAGACAGCCCCATGTCAGTAGATTTACTGGCATGTAAAAGAACTCCTGCGCGACAAAATTCCGGCACACCAGCGACTCTGATGTGATCCTGGCAATTGACAACGTTGTTAAACAACAAAAAATTTAATTTTAATTTCACACACCTAAAAACTAACTAAACAATTGCGTATGCTCTCGCTTTTTATGGTGCATGTGAAGTACCAGCGAATTCTCTGGAAAAGACACCTTCTCTTGTAAAAAAGTCTGCAGTCGCAAGCTTCTCCAATCGACAAAAAATGGTGTTCCCGTCCGTCCTTCTTGCCTTGTTTACGGTCACGCACTGCTTAACAACTAGTGGTGTGAGGTACTTGAACTTGAGCATCTTTGAGGCGCGCGGCCACTATAACAGTATCTTGTTCATCGTATCCAGTTGCCACTTGTTGGTAAACCTCCGTGTTGAAATTCAGCATTGCAGGGGAAGGTACAAATGTGCAATAACATTGACGATTCTCGCCTAGAGCCGTTTTTTATTCCTAAGAATAGGTGCAGAAGACTTAGGCCCAAACAAGTTCTTAATGCTGATTTCATTGAACTCACTCGCAAAAATATTCTTTCTGCTGTGGTAATATTTACGGGAACACAGAAAAAATTTCACGCAAATAAAAGCGCTGAGCTTTTAAGGTTAGTAGCTAGAAATTCGAGCCATCTTCAGGCAACTTATTATTGAAAATAGCTTTCTAGTCGAAAGTTAGAAGCATCTGACATGATGTTGAAGTTTTCTAATAGCAGATGTGTCCTATAGTAATTTAGGAGAATTTAGGACTTTCACCGTCTCTCATACACTTACCACGGTGTCCTCGACGCTCGTTAATCTTCTTACGACGCACATGCACAGTTGTCTCATGCTCGCTAACTTATGACCGTAGCTCTAATTCTAAAACTGAAGTAACTAAATCTGCTGCTGTCTCGCATTCCTTTATACTATGAATGACGTCACAGGACCTTTCTGGAATTCTTCAAACGCGCCGGCATCTAGAAGGTTCACGAAACTTGCAGCAATTCTTTGTTATGCGTCGCGCTCATTGTTGTCACGTGTTTTCTCGCGCAAGTGGTTTGGGTAAGGTTAACCGTGCGCGCCTTTGGTAGAGGTACGGTCAGGGGCAGGTCAGCCGGGCTTCCTGTCCCCCGCTGCGCGCCGGGGTCGCGTCATACTACAATTCTCGAATATTCTGGATAGTCCTTTGTGTTCCCATCGCCACCGCCGCCGCCATGCTGTGGTGCGCCGGTGTCACTAAGGTTTACGCCTCTTATAAACATAAGCTCTTGTGCTAGTAATACTGGGACGCAAACCTTAAGCGACTCATGTTAACAAAACTACGAGGGTGTCAATGGATACCTTTTTTTTCTTTCCCTGATTACCCTCCCCTTATGTAGGACTTACACCCCCTAGGACTTGTAAGCCAGTGCCTAGGGCCAGACGCCTGTCGGGGAGCAGAGGAACCTTTGGACCAGACAGAGTGAAGACCTGGAAGCAAGTGGTCAGTCAAGCACCAGGTATGAAAGTGAGGAAGAGGATGATATGAAATGCAGGCGAAATCAAAAAACAATCGACACATAAACAATCCAGCTGAAACACACACGATAAACCTAACGACACATGTCGCTTGAAAACAATAGGAAATCTGAGATTGAGGGAGGTGCAGTGACGGGCAGGGATCAAGGTCAACACTTTTTTCCGGCACTATTTATAACTGGTGACAGATACCGCGTCAACACCGTGTGAGACACTACTAAGTCTTTCTTAAACTCAACAAGCGACATTTTACAATACTACTACGATAATTTATTGTGCAATTTATGCAAATCAAACTCAAAGCGAATATTTAGCGTCCTTATAGATATGTTCTTCCTATCACAGTTAAATGTATTATCTAATGTAAACATTAAATTAAAAAAAAAATTTATATATCAGATTCGAATAATTGGAGAAAATACCTCGTAAAGTGGTGGACAGTCAGCCTTCAAGGTCTGATCCTATGCCGTGTTGCTTCGTCTTTGTGACGGAAGATGGCATTAGGGAGTGTCTCACCCAGTCTATCTGCTTTCATTTTCTATGGATAGATGGCACGGCATTCGGTATTACCATATATGTTTCATTTTTACTATTGTTTTAGATTTAAGGTAGAACTTTGGGTTGTGGTATTAAATATTCAATCCGGTATTTACCTTTGCGACTGAGGAAAACTAGAAAAAGACCCAGTTGGACTGGAGTATTCGTATACAACAGTTTTAAGTGTGTTGCAATCAATTCAAATTGGTGGCGATAAGACCAACGGCTTCAATTGACTTCAATTGAATTCAACTTCCATTAAAAAAATCCTAGTGCACAAACCATGAAAAAACTCCCTCCTGAACAACAAGAAGAAAATCCACCTCTACTAACCCTGATCGAAATTTATGACAAACACCAAGAGCAACAGAAAGAACAAGTAGAGCAATATCTCCAAGCATTAGTAAATATCTAATAGTCATCACCCCCCGAATCAAGAGAACAAAATCACAAATAATTTAAAAATCCAAGGCTGAGCTAACAAATAATAAAAAACATGCACCCAACAAAAGTCTGAGGGCAGAAGCAGAGACGGCGACATGTTGTGGGACCCGGGGCTTAACAAACACACTTAACATTGTAAATGTGTAAATATGCAAACACAAAAAAAAAAAAAAAACTACCAAAAAAAAAACCAAAAACAAAAAAAAAAAAAAAAAAAACTACAAAAAAAAAACTACAAAAAAAAACAAAAACAAAAAAATATATATATACATATATGAATAAATAAATACACAAAATATATATACAATTTTGTGTACAAATAAACAACAAGAAGCATATTTACACATCATAATAACAACAATAATCTGCCATGCGTACACGCTGAAGGATCTCTCACGAAACAAGACAAAAATAAAATTGCTAGGCTGAAGAGGGTAAAACCCTAAACTGCCTGGGTTTTGGTTCTACCAAACCCAAAATCCATTTTTCATTCATTCATTCAAAATCCTAGTTTGAAACACATAATGCCCAGTTTTTGCTTTAAACACATATATGATTTAATGATGCTTAATAAAAAGCAGCGAGTTCACGTAAAGGTCATAATTTAATGAACTAGCAATTATTGTTTTTATTTCAAGTCAAAATACATAAAACCTCAACTGCAGTTGTTCATATAACTAATGTTTGGATTAACGAATTAATTTGCTAGATCTACATAGACTCTCAGGGGGATATGCTGTGGCACACCAGCGAAACAACGCCTGTATTCGTTTACATACGTTTGCATGGATATAACAGTGAACGAACTGTGGGACCAGGCATAAATGGTATCTTTTAACAAAAAACACTGCTGAAATATTCGAAAGGGACTATTCTTTACTTTACGCCCAGCAAACATTTTGTTTAACTTTCGACATTAGTTATTCTATATTACATCATACAGGAGATCAGAAATATGATCTAAACTTAAAAAATAAATTTCATCACGCTCTAAACAGTCTTTACTTAGGAAATTTCTTTACAGAATGGCAGGGATCGACCAGGATATTCATTTTTACACTAAACACCTAAGGTAGTTTGTTTCTAACAATAGCACATGTGGTGGACACGTGTACAGTTTTAATACCACCTGCAAGATGTATATCTGGGACATTGGTGCAGAGGTTGGCAGCAAATAGCTCTGGAACTATTGAGGTTACCTGCACTCCTGTTAAAGGGTAAATTCGGCATATTTCGTTAGCGCTCGTTTAATCACCTCCGGTGTGGCACAAAATGGAAAAGGATATGCGAAGATCATATGGAACAGAGACTATCAATAAACTCTGCTACATGTTGGAGATATCAACTTATGTAAACCGCACTGCAACACGACGTGGGGCATATGAATATTTGCTCTGCTGATGCACTCAATATTTTTTTCCATGGGTGTACAATGGAATTTGGAGACTAGAACAGGCTTAAAGAGATTATTCTGTGTCAATTCGTGTTGCACAATGGACTATGGCCCCCCCCCCCCAAAAAAAATAAATTGCGTATGGTAGCACCCATCCCTTACGATGACATTTCAAGAAGTTGTAAGCCTGCCCCTCATCCTTCTTCCGCCGCTAACGGCATGAACACAATTGAAAGGGTCCTCTCAAATAGCGAAAGAGTGTGCTATTGCCAAGTCGGTTACAGTTGTGCATTCAGAATGTTAAAGATTCTGTTTATTGAGTTACACGTCAGAGCGAGCGAGCGAAGTAAAAGATGTGACAACACCGTGAACGTGACCTGTTGACACTTCAAAAGGTAGTGCAATGAGGAAGGGCAGAAGGTTAAGGCATCGGCGACATATGTACCACGTGATAGTGCAACCTGAAGGAAAAGCATTTCGCGAATCCAGCTATGAAGCTCTTCTACATATAAAGAATATATATCAGCCTTCAATATTAATATCATATCTTTCACAGTTCCTCATTACACGGTTCTTGTGGCGTATACTTTGAGGATTTCTCAAATAGAACTCACATAATCAGTCTGCTAAATTATTTTAATTTACTGCCTAATTATGCAAAAGTAAAATTCTACAGTTTCCATTACTCTCGGAGCATTTTATGTTTCCATGGACTTAACAAGGCGAATAAATCACCTATTTTGTCAGTACCAAGAGCATTTAAGGTTATTTACTGGTTGGTGTGACACAAAATTTAAATTATTACAACCTTAATGTAGGGGGCACACTGTGAAATCGATAGCTGTTTAACATTTCCATTATTACGGGCGCAATAAATTGTCTCTTCATTTTGTGTTTCAGTAATTATTGCATCCAACACAAAAATAAGCAATGCTAATTCAGCAATCCCCTTTGCTGATCTGAAAAATTAGTAAAAAGTGTTTTACCCAAAAATTAACAGCCAGCCAGTCATCGCGGAGTAGAGTAGAGATTCAACACGCTATGTCATTACGAGATTAACAAATTTGTATCACCATAATAAAGACAACTGAAGGTGATTTCAGAATAGAAGATATTCAATTGTCTCCTTTTGTGATAAGCCATTTCTGTCTTGATAGTTTATCACCTATCAATACCTATATTGCACACAGTTTTCCACTTGTAAGTATAGAACAGTCAGCATCGTGCGCGCATGCGCACAACACTGCACGCTACATGCATATATTGTCGTTTATCAGTTTGTGGACAATTTTCCAGCAAGATGCGACACGACCACACTTTGCCAATGCAATACGGACATTCTTGAACAGATAGTTCTCTGGAAGATGGATCAGAAGGGGATCACCGCATGGCCTCCCAGATCACCAGATCTGACAACATGCTGACATTCAACCAAACCTTAACACCGTGGCACAACAGCTCATGCGGGCCAAGGCCTACCTCCCGATCGCTGCGTTCCCCATCTCTGCTCACTACAGACATGGGGTGCAGTACTATAGAGGTTGGACCTGGTCAACGCCCCGTTTCCTCCCGGTCAGTTATGCAATCTTCTCGAGCAGGCTGACTTCATCATCACATTCTAAAAATGCCTTTTGTGACCTTAGGGGGTCAGAAACGTGTATTTTTGTGAACTCGGTTTTTCATTACATGTAAAACTTCCATTATCGGGTTTCCAGGAATCCCCTTTTTTGAAACACGTATTTCTGAGTAAAATACAGGTGTCACAAAAATAGGTTTTCTGTAAAAATCAAAATAAATCGCTAATTGTAATAATTTTTAATGACTTCTAATTTTAAAGGTAGTGTTCAAAGTGTCCTTGTTGAATATAGAATGTACACCTTTCGACGACTAGAAAATAAGTATTTTTTTTTATATTTCGGAGTCACGCCTTAGGTGTGTGTGTTACGGAGGGGGGGATACCTCACCCAATGCGACCTCGATTTCGATCTATTGCGGTCTAGCACCCCTTCCCCCAGGGAGAAGGGATGAAGTGAAGTGAGACCCGAAGGTGCAGCCAGTGAATCCATCAGAGACGCGTAACTCCTTTGTGACACCCGAAGGCTTACCATCTATCTACAGAGAGAGCGACAAGGCGACCCTAGTGGCCCGGACAGCAACTTCCAGTGAGCGTTTGAGCAGGTAACTATGCCATCTACGCTAACGCCGGAACCAACAGCACTATCAACCGAACCTGAAAGATGACAATGAAAGAAAATGAGAAAGGAAGCCGAGGAGAAGAGATAAAAGTACCCCAACTATTTGCCTAGTTGTCTTGGAGAAACAACGGAAAACCCACGTCAGAGTGCGCGGCCACCGTTTATGAAGATACACGCGGAACTTAAGATTTCGTACTCAAAATGTCAAGATTCATAACTCAGAAGCTCTTTGTGTAGATCTACATTGACTAATTACATAATTCCATGCAACAAGTTCCAAATTTTCAGTATTTATAGCAGTCCCTGATCAAACATACTATTATATGGTAAGTCTAACAATGGGCCACTATCACATTTATGTCGCAGATACATCGAAAATAAAAATAGCTTGCTTTCTCTCTCGTAGGGTCTGTATTCGCCGGGGAAAGATTGTTTTAAGAATATTAAAGGACAGATTAAATTGACTGATCATCTGTTCAAAGTAGAAACACTGTGCATTGGAGGTTTAAGTTGTGATGAGTGACTTAGGTCTGTCTTCCACTAACAATCAACTGCCTGAGGTAGGTGCCTCCGAACAAAAAGAAACTGAAGAGATAAAATTGAATATTTTTGAAAATTCTCGGATTTAATCCTTTTTAAAACCGATATACACAATAAATTACATTATTTTGTTCGCAAATAATTATTATTAGATTTCTTAATCGTTTTCTTGTTAAACTTGGGCCTAAGGGATAGAAAGTCTAGACAGGGCTATTTTTAATTTTTATATATTTTCATCTGTGGCATCAATGTGGTAATAGCCTCATGTAAGAGACCCATTTTCATTAGATCCAAAAAGACCAGAGTTGGAATCTTTTGTTTAGTTACGATGAAATAGTGTATTTTTTTTCGAAGTTTTTCCTATTCTGAAAACATGAATGTCGGGTAAATTTAAGCTCTATGAACTTCGGGCTCATTTGATTAATTTACTTTTAATGTGTTGCACTCACATGACTTTCTCTACTCTTAGTACTTACCATTCTTACAAAGTTTTATTCCTATATCTTGCTAGTTGCGATAAACATTTGTACAACTTATTGCTTATTTCCTTGTAGGTGCAAGGGGGGTATTAGAATACAATAGGCTTTGTGCGATAGTCAAATCTTTTAAAGCGTTGAGATTCCGTTCTCTTTGCACACTAACATATAAAGAAATGAACAAGGATGTTCCATTAAGTTTTCCGAAACTCACACACATTACAAGGAATATCTCCGAAATGGTTCACCTTACAAAAAATTTATTGAAACATAAATTGTGTATTTTAGCAAGATCTACATTTTTTGTACAGTATGATTTGGTCTATCTCTAACGGTTTACCAGTTATGCAAAAGTCATCCAGAGTAAATACGACTACAGGGGCTATAGCCAGGAAATTCAAGATATATATTTCATTTGTCATAAAAATATCTCAAATATATGACATTTTAATCAAAGTCGTTACAGCCATTTTCAAGAAAATCAAAATTTTCGAAAAATTTTCCATGTAAAAGCTAGTTTAGGGTGGGGCTATTTTCTTCAAAATCTTCGTGTCACGTCCTAGAAAGACATTAAACTTAAATACCAACTTTGGTTTTTAACCGACTTTTCGTTTTTGAGTTATGCCCTACTTACCAGTAGAGAAAGTAAAAAAGCCGTGAATTAAAGTGTAGTTTTTCTAAAATCATTCTGCACTCCGGCTTTCTAATGTTACTACGAATTACAGACTTGTGTAACCATGGAAACCAGACTGCAGTTTGATTGGTGCTGCAAACTTTACAATGCAACCTAAAAAGCAAAAGAGGAATACTGTTGTGCACTGCATTTGCTTCTAGAACGTTGATCGGGAAGAGAAAAAGAGATAAATGCAATGAAGTTCCACAAAAAGAATTACAGCGGAATAAAACGAGTAAAGCTGCGAAGAACGGTAAACATTCAAGCATACAATAGGAGCTCTAGATAGAAAATAAATCCCCTGTGGGAGTGAAGTTGTGATTCAATAATAATTCTGTTCAACAAAATATTTTATGGAAGTTTGCACACTCTGTCGCAGCATAGCTGAAGCTTTTCGAAATTTGGGCAGTTGGGGAGATAAACAGAGATAAACAGAATCAGTAGCGTTCTCACCCAGGATAAAGACAGATGAGCAGAATATTTTGGAGGTTTCGCTTCTTTCCAGTTCTGAAACGTTCTGACACTGAAAAATTTCCAATGGATGTACGGGAGAGTAAAATTATCAAACCAACCAAAATTAGGTGACTGAAAACGCAGAACAAGACCACTGAGTCAAATTCTTTTTTATTCTTACTTTTTCTCAATGAAACACGTTTTGCTTTGATTTCATTTCAGGTTTCACAAAGGGTTTTGATTTCAATTTTCACGCAATGTTTTCATTTTACTAGAGATTTCACGTAACTTTTAGATTTTATTTCGGGTATTACTTAAGGCTTTGATTTCATTTCAGGTTTCACCTAAGATTTAGACCTTAGTCATTTTACCCTAAACATACACTGGAGTCCAGTAATGTTCACACATTTGTATACGAAAGTGTTCTTGTGAATTTAAAAGGTCTTGTGTTCGACTCCCCAGAGGGTGAGCCGTCCACTTTGGTTGTGAAGAAAAGTGAAGTGACAGTCAAGCTGGACAAAGTCGCAGTAACAAAAGACTGTCTAACTTGCAATACGTCAGACTATAATGAATGAAATAAATGACGGGCTTATACCAGATACGGCTGTCTATCATTATCAATTTATCATTTTCTGACCACTGTAAAAAATTTATATAAATGGAACTGTAGAGAGATCCGTAACGCTTCTAAAATTAGCAATTTTTCAGCATTTGATATCCTTTCGGTCTGCAGAGTCGGTAAATGAAAGGGAAATACATTTTTCGTTGTTTTGTGTTTATGGTATTTGATTTTATGCTTTAGTATTTGTGGTTTTCTGATTAAATCCTTAATATTCGAGCTGAAAAAATTGTCTTTGAATGTATCTTGTAGAGAAAATATTATGAGTAAAATCTTGCTGGGGTACAATATATTTCAAGTGTGAGTTGAAAATGTGATTTGAGTTTTAGTATATTTTTATGTGTATTGTCTACAAAATCCAATCACTACCATGATTAGAAGCTTTTAAAAATTTCGACTTTTCATACAAATACACCAACAAAGGTTTATTTAGGTCGGCTACATTAACCAAATACCACTTCGTATTGTGACGCCAGTCGCGGCGAACAACAAAGGACGGTTGGAGCAGGGCTGCCCCACCCCGCTAGTGGTGTGTGTATAAGATCAGAATGCTTCGTGCGACTGTTGTGAACACGTGACAATAATTAGAGCGACAGAACCAAAAGGGTTTTTCTAAATCATTGGAGAAGTGTCTGGTGGCCGGCGTATTTGTGGAAGTTCGAGAAAGGATCCTGTTACACAACACCGATGTTGAGGCAAGGCGGTAGGAGAGTTTAGTTTAGGTTTTAGTTTTACTGTGTGTGTGCGTGTGTGTGTCAGCTGCGTGAGTGAACCGCTGCGTCGTGGGAGAAGATAGTGAAGCAGTTACTGAGTGCAGAGTGATTGTATCGTCAATGTCAGCTGTTTGAGAGACAGAGAGACAGTAGTGGGGCCCCTTAACGAGGATAAAATGTTGCAGACAACATGTTAGAAAATTAAATTCGCGTCTTTAGAACCTTCACTCTCATTGGTCGTGTTGTAATGTTACTAAAGCTCTACTTTTGTCAACTTGTACTGTAAGTAAGTGTGTTCTATTGGTGTCTGTCACGTGTTCCCGTGAGGGCAACGGAAAACATGAACAGCGCTCCAAATTCACTGCGGCTGGTAAGAGTGTAATAGAATTTTGAGCGGGTCTCAGTGAATAAAAATTAATTCTAGTAAATCCAGACTCTTATCAGTAGTTCTCAGAGCCGGGGAATATCGAAACCCAATCCTCGGTCCTCATTACAGTAATCCCTTATCTGGCTCACGGCGTGCACAGCCTCAAAGCGGCCGGCCATTGGTTCCAACTCCGAAACGGATAAACCTTCCTCTGTACTCCATACTGGACACACAGGAGTTTCCATGTGACATGTGCTTTAGGAGAGAGAAAAACCTGGACTTATTTCTCTAGTGAAATATCCACATTTATATATCATCCATTTAGGCTTTCTAGGTTTTGCTTACGAAAAAAGGAAGATTTTCCTTTTTATAGACAAATATCAAAATTTTCGACTTGCTGCCAAGTTTAGAGACAGGGCGCCATCAGGCATAGCAACCTAACTTGTGCTTCCCATTTGGCAAGCTGTTCGCGCTGCCTGCCTGCCACGTCTGTCTGTGGAGCAGTTTTAAACTGAGACACACGTGGCAGCAAGTTCACCTGGGATCTCTTTATAAGATTAAACTTGTTGTTTCTGAGATATTAGCAACATTACCTACCTTCTCTTACCAAATTACCGACTACGCCCTTTTAATTAAGCCTCAGTCGGTAATTTGCAGCCAAGATGGCGCGCGGAGCAAGATCACTTCCTGCAAGAATGTGTGCTTGATCATTCGCAATTAGCAGGAGAAGGAGGAGGAGGGGGAGGGGGAGGAGGAGGAGAAGGAGGAGAAGGAGGAGGAGGGGGAGGGGGAGGAGGAGGGGGAGGAGAAGGAGGAGGAGGGGTAGGAGAAGAGGAGGAGGAAGAAGAATCCAATAAGCACTGAAGTGTTCTAAAATCCTATACTGAATGATGGTTCGTCTGAAGCACCATTAGTTTCTCTCTGCAACTTTACTTTTTTCACTACAGAGTTCATTCACATTTTTTGTTAATGTGTATCTCGTTAAAACAAAACGCAATTTTAGGTACAACCATTGTAGCTATGTCATTAAAGTAGGCTAAGCAACAAGTTTTTAACTAATGTGTTTGAGCTTGGTAGTGACATACTTTACTTTACCTTAATGAGGTTGTAAAGAATTATCATCATCATTTAGTTTATGCGTACTATGTATAATTTGTAACGTGTATTTAACTAACTGTTCATTCACAGAGATATGAGTGGGTTTGCTTTTTTTCCTCTCACAGAAGCTGTGAATGAAGTGTTATATAAAACCGCTACTTCAGTTATTTTGGAAAATATTTTAATATTACCTATGTTTCTCTCAGCTGAAATACCCGAATAGAACGTAAAAAACTGGGATTAGTAAAACATAATGCAATAAAAGAAATTTTAACCGAAAATATGTGTATGTAACGTGAGATACAATCATAGACATTTAGTCGTCGCGTCGGAATAACTTGTTGTGTGAAGCAGCTTTAGTGAGTGTGACCCTCGAAGCCAGTTGCTTGTAAGACAGAGTATTAGAGCTGCGAGTAGTATTTGTATCAATATCATGATAAGACAGAACAGCTGAGAGCTGTAAATTGACTAACGATAAAAAGGAGCTTTATTTTTGTGATTCAGTTATAGAAGAGAAATAAAGTGAAAGAAAAGCTGGATTTGTCATTTGGCACACTGGTGTCAGAGGTGGGATTTGTCACACTGTCATATATTTCCCACTTGAACTAAATCACGTGCTAGTCTTTACCGTTATAAACACCTTAGTTAATTTAAAGTGGGCTATACCTACACTAGAGGGACAGAAAAAGAACAATACTACAGGGCGCATTATCAAATTTCAAGCTAGACTAATTTTGCCTTAAGTTAGAGGTTACCTGCACAAAACTTGGTCAAAATCCGTGCAAAATGTGTATTTGTACAAACAAATAACTAAATCCTCATTATTATACACATATATTAATCGTAGTAAGGCTATTAAAATCGAGTTTGCTTTGATGCGAGGTAAGCAGTATTGTTCACTCACACAATAAACTAAACATAACACAATATCACATCCACTGAGGATTATATCAATAATAAAGTAATTAATCCGACATGCATTATTTACATACTCAATCCGATTGCCATTTAATTAAAATAACTGCGTACTATTCTATAAGCATGAGATTTAGTTATAAACTAAAGCTGTAGTGTGTTAAAATAATTGATTATGATTATATTTATGCAAGGTAAAAGCTATTCAGATAATTTATGAAAATAATCACACGGTCAAAACATTCTCGATGACGTATGCCATTATCTGAGACTTGAATATAAGCTTTTACGTTTATTAATTTCTCAACTACGTAAGCTACACCCAGTGTGTGTGTGTTTGTGTGTGTGTGTGTGTGTGTGTGTGTGTGTGTGTGTGTGTGTGTGTGTGTGTGTGTGTGTGTGTCAGTCTGTGGACAGCATAATTCAAAAACGAAAAGTCGGTTAAAAACCAAAGTTGGTATTTAAGTTTAATGTCTTTCAAGGATGCGACACAAAGATTTTTAAGAAAATAGCCCCACCCTTAACTACCCTTTACATGGAAGATTTTTCGAAAATTTTGATTTTCTTGAAAATGGCTCTAACGATTTTGATTAAAATGCCACATGTTTGAGATATTTTTATGACAAATGAAACGTATATCTTGAATTTTCTGGCTATAGCCCCTGTAGCTGTATTTACTCTGGACGACTTTTGCGTAATTGGTAAACCGTTAGAGATAGACCAAATCATACTATACAAAAAATGTAGAGATAGCTAAAATACACATTTATGTCTCAATAAATTTTCTTGTAGGGTGAACCATTTAGGAGATATTCCTTATTAAGTGTATGAGGATCACAAAGCATTAAAATATTTGACTATCGCTCAAAGCCTACTGTATTCTAATATTCCCTTTGCACGTACAAGGAAATAAGCAATAAGATAATTTGTACAAATGTTTATCTCAACTAACACGAAGATATAGGAATAAGAGTTTGTAAGAATGGTTAGTACAAGAGTAGAGAAAGTCATGTGAGTGCAACATGAATTTCAAGTTTATACCGAGATAAGTTTGGGCGTTGTGTGGGTTAGAGTTTGGTAAGCAAGTTGTTAATTTGAAACTCTATCATCGCGTGGTTTATTTACCAAGGTGTGTACAACACTGTCTTACCTACCCCGTTATAAGACTGGCAGAGTTAGTTTCACAAACTGACGTACAAATTACCCACTAAGCTCTGGATGGTATTGGAAATCAATGCGCCTCGCTGGATTAGAACAGAACACGTATGTAGTAAGCTGCAAGATCACCCCCATACTAGCTCTAATGAATTATTTAAACTTCCAAATAGAACCCATATACATACATATGTACCATGTGCACGTCTGTACCGCGTGTTGCTATGGAAACTCCACTCACAGCTCGGCAGCCCTGTTCCACTCACTGGTTTGTCTTCAATGTTACCTACAGATTCAATACCACTTCTGACACCACTTCCGAAAAACTTCCTAAAATATTCCTGAAAGCTTTAGATTCAGAATGCAATAAATTTTTGAAAAAAAAGTATTTAACTAACACAGCTTAATTTCATCAGACACGAAAATAGCGGTTTAATGCTTCATTATTAAGTTAATATTCACTATTTAATTGCTCTTTACACTTTGTTAGTATGGACTAAACTTCACTTGACCAAATTGGACGAAACTTTCAAGGCTTATGCAAAATAATTTGCTAATAAATACTAGCAAGTTTCAAAACTCTAGGGTGAATACGGGCAGAGAAAACATTTTTTTCTTTTGAATTTGAGGCTCAAACAGGACTTCCTCTTTTCGAAATTATCATATTATGTTTATGTGGATTGGATATTATGTCCAGTAAAGTTCAGGAAATAACTTAAAATATTAATAGTTTTTATAGTTACGGGAATTACGGTTCAAATATATAACCATAATCTCCAATCAATATATATGCAGCGCCCGGTTAGGTAACCTTTGCAAATAATTGCTAAAATGAAAAAATTAGATATCAACTCATATTTGATAGTCATTTTGATAAATCTTCCGGAGAAGGCCGCGTCTTGGTTGCTGTTGCTGTTGCTAATGTTTCGCCCGACTATGAAGGGCTTCTTCAGGGCTACTTCTCTTCTTGACAGCACCGCAGGAACTGTTGGCAATAGCAAACCAAGATGCGGTCTTCCTCGGAAGACCTAGTTAATATGGACACCAGCCGCCGAAGGCTACGAACTGATTTTGACAACTGATATAACTAGCACTTAAAAATATAATTTTAATACTCTTAAAATTTAGTAAAATATTTTTTTCCCAGAATAAAACGTTGTCCGTACGTTTTACTAGTGTACAATACCATAAAGGAGGTAAAGCTCCAATATTCAAGACTAAATTAAACGTTAAATTTGGTGAAAAAGTTCATTTTAATGTTTGAGGTTAACTGAAGCATTTTTTTCTTCATTTATCTGCAGCAGATATTTACTCGTCTACTGTTGGTATTAATCTTTGGGTTGCCTTAATACTCATACATATTCACGTTGTCACTTATACTTCCAGACTCTATTGTGCGTGGCTAGCGAGAAATTCCCACCTTCTAGACCGGAATCGAACCCCGGCCCTTTTCGTAGCAAACAGGTGCTCTACGACTGAGCTACGGGGCCAGCCTAGAAAAATCTGTTGTCACTTTCTCTACGCTATTCTTACAAAAGCTGATTTTCTTTTTTTACTTCTTGTTTATGGAGAGAAATTGTCCCAGAAATAGTTCAATTACACATTCGGCTGTGCGCAACGAAGTGCTGGCTAAATACATGAAGTGGATAGCTGCATTCTAGCCTTTAAATTCCATGCCTTTTCCATGACAGCGAGAAACAAATGAATGTTGGATTAGCTCTTCAAAATATGTAGAATTATTGGACATTATTTCAAAGCAGTTGTAACGAGCAACTCTGAAGTGGCTAATGCTAGAAAAGACTAATTTTCTTTACGGTATTTTCTTTTTCTGCTATTTTTTTTTCTAATCCAGGGTATATAATTATGGTTTTTGTTCATTTACAGGACTTAAACCTTGTGCTGAAAATTTTAATAACCAAAGTAAGGTATACGACTCTTTAGCCATTTGTGTACTCGGAAGAACATGAGCTTAATATTCCTGCGCATGCCCTAAATTGCCCCATAGAGTCCTTGGTGTTTTTAAACAACAGTGAGACACGTAACAGTTCACAGCTGCTGAAATGGCCGACATGAGCTCCAGCACATTTTGGTGTAAATGTGCGGAATCACCTCAGCGTCGCAGTAGGTAGGGTAGGACAGAGCTGGGCCACTTTTTTATGCGCAAGATGGCCGCCACGCGTAATCTAAGGATTACTAGGTAAGGTGGTAGGGGAAGCAGGACGTTGTAGGTGTTTGAAGGAATCTCTAGGGATAACTTTTGAAGCCTATAGCAGTGTATGTATGTTTGTGAGCATTCATGATAGTTGAATATGCCGTTCACTATATCGATGTATGTCTCCTAACACAGGAGCTTTCTATCTTGATTGAATATATTACCCCAACATAATGTTACCTCGCCCCACATAGCCATGCTAACCTAACCTACCCTAGCCTAAGCCTCCATACTTCTACTCGTCTAACCTATCCTAACCTAATCTAACCTAACCTAAGCCCCCCCATACTTCTACTCGTCTAAGCTATCCTAACCTAACCTAGCCTCACCTAAGCCCCATAGTCCTAACCTAACCTAACCTAGCTCCCACTCTTTTTTACTTTGAACTTTCATAATTTAACATAACCTAAGCCCCATACTTCTACTCATCTAACCTATCCTAACCTAACCTAACCTATCCTAATCTAACATGGCCTAGCCTAACCTAAGATAGATCCTCTTATTATTATTTATTCTATTCTACTAACATGATACGTTTCTAGACATTCATTCTATCCTCTTATCATCTATCCTATTCCCTCCTCTGCTTATCTATTCTATCCTGTCATACGCTACCCTGATCTCCCTCTAGGAATTTCATAAACATTTTGATACTATTTTGAGTCCTCTGATAGATCTTTTTAAGCACTTTTAGCATATTCTTGATGCTTTTACAACATTTTTAAGACGTTTCACCCCATTTTGCTGCAATTTTGCACCCTCTGTTAGATCTTTTAGACGCTTTTAGTATATTCAGGGCGCTTTTACAACATATTTAACATCTTTTCAGACAATTTTCAGTGTTATTCAGTCATTTTCATACATTTTCAGCGTGTATTGAGACCCGTTTAGACTCGTTGATAGATATTTCAGCCTGTTTCCAGATATTCTGAAGACTTTTACGTCCAGTTTAAACATTTTTCAGAGTATTTTAGACGAATTTGACATTATTTAAGGCAATCCGAGAGTTATTCTGGACGCCCCTGTCCATTATTGTTTGCTTTAAGCACTTTGAAGGGTAATGGAAGATAATTTTCACGATATTAGGAATACTGAACCGTCTATTTCAAGGCTGTTAGACGTATCTCTACCAGTTAAATATCGTTTCAGCCATTTAAGAGACATTTTAAGCACTATAGGGATATTTTAGACTTTGTCACCAACATTTTGATTGGTTTTCAGAATCCTTTGAAACACTTTTATAGGCGTTAGACGCTTTTAATGGTATTTTTCGAGCGCTAATTAAGACATTTCAGCTCCTTCACAGTTATTTTGAGGATTTTCAGGGCATCTTAAACTCGTGAGAAGCATTTTTTTCGACAGTTTGAAGATGTTTTAAGGCACTGAAGCAGGTATTTTTGAAGTTGCTAGGGGTATTTTACTAAGCTTTCTTCAGTAATCGATTTGTTTTATAGTAGTTGAAGAGCAGTCTAACCTATTCAGTCATTTATTGCATTTCATCATCATCATCAATTACTCTATCTTATAGTCCATCTAACCTAACCTAACCTAACCTGACCTAATGAGGAAATAGGAATGTTAAGGCAAGCAATGAAATAAAACAAGAATAATCGCAATGAGATAATTTTATTTAATTTATAAGGATACATACACTAGCATTAATATTTAGAAAACAAGTATACACTGCTGAAAGACGATAGCGCCCTCCTCAGTTCTTCTAATTATTCACATTATCATTCTTCTCTCTGGGTTAGATGAGCCATTGGCGCGCGAAGTTCATAGTTCAACAATCTTCATTTTTTTCTACAGACAAGCTTTAAGTATCCATGTCTAGGCACTATTCTCGACACTGTAATGTCCATACGCATACGTCGATATTCCATCCTCTTCAATCACTCTCTTGTCATCGTGAGGTGATAAGGCTATTTTATTAGCTTCAACCGTAGAAATATTATGATGTCGGGATAGGATTAAATTCATAGGAGTTCTAACAATTTTCAAAGTTTTAAGGCACTCTACATAGCTATTGAAGTTGATGTATTGCTTAATGGCGCTACGTTTTATACCTTTAACTTTTTTTATCACAGAACCATCAATATCGATAGCATACATTTTGGGCCTAAGACCAACGAACCGATGAATGATTTTTCCACAGGCTTCATCTTTAAACTTTCCCAACACTTTTTTGTTTTGTGTAGAATAGCATATATGGTTAGCAGGGTAATCAGATGTATCCAGATGTTCAAGCATGTGTAATTTATCCTGGTATATATCAGCTGTAGTCACTCGATGGACGAAAGAATCTGTATCTGTATACAACAGTTTAAGATTTTCAGCTCCATAATATGGAAGTAACACATCGTATTGATACGAATACATTAGCGTCTTGGAGATGTCTAGTACACTCATACCAATGTATATAGGCTTGTTGAACACTATTTTACGAGAAGCCATATGTACAGCAGCAAGATTAGGTCCATATATGGTTCGATCAATGAATGTAGGTTTGGCTATGAGTTTTTCTAACGTTTTGCTGTTTGTCACAAGCCGTATATCCATGCGATTACGAATATTTTCCATAGTTTTTCCAAACATAGCATTATTGAATAGTTTATAAAGGTCCTTCTCAAAATCATTTCTAGCTTGTTGTCGCAGTCGGTTATTAAACTCGACGTAAGGTTTTAGCCAACACGACTGATGAAACTGAAGTGCTCGATGAATCTTTGTTAATAGTAGACCGTGACTAAGAGCTTGTTTCAAGGCCATGTAGTGTACCACATACTTCTTTCGGCACCCAAGATGAGCAATTAACTTCTCTGAAGACGATTTCCCCGGTTTCAGACTCTCAGGCAGGAAGGGCAAATCATTATGAAGATCGTGGAGCTCGACGGGATATTCGACATCGACTTCTAAGATGTATCCAAGGGGGTCATCTTCCTTCAATAAATCCAGGTCTATGTCTTCAGGAGAAACCCATTTAAACCCTCCATAAGGAAGGGCCTTACACATAGCCCAGCCATATTCGTTGTTTGCATCTTCGTATGTAATAAACTGGGAAGGTTTACGAGGATCATACTGTTCCATATATATATTATTAGCTTCAGCATACCGATGAGAAACCTGGCATAACCCTCCTCTTATACCAGATTCAACCATGAGCAGCTGATCGTAGTCCAGCAGCAATTGCAGCTCAATTCCTGTGTACAGTAGCATAGCATCCCACGTAAGTCCTGGAGAAGTGAAATAATGCGCAGGATCCACTTTGTGTGTTTTCAGAGTTTGGTCTCTGAACGTTTCAAAGACATCCGCTAGGAGAAGAACATCAGAGGTTAAGTAAATATCACTGTATTCACCTAAGTTTCTCACATTAAACTGGTTCCATACATTTCTAGCATGCTCATAGTCATCGCCGGTAATTTCTTCTTCATTTAATTTATTGTAGAATGCTTCTCTTGGAGGCAGCTGAGCATCATTCAAAACGTCCCATGATGCGAGGTAATCGTAGGGGAACACTCCCTTACGAGTCATCAAGCTAATCTTCTCTTCTCCAAAGTACTTCTCTGTTTCGGGATGCGTCGTGAGGTTTTTCACTAACTTGTCCAAGCTTGTACTCAGGAAACGGAAGGTATCCACAAACCTGAGTTTAATATCTCCAACATATTTTGAGAATGAGATATAGCTTTCTTCAGAGCTTGGTATTACCTCCACTCTTTCGCTTGTGCATCCTAACTCCTTAACAATGAAATGAGAGTCATACCCACTCAGATTATGCATGAAGACAGGTATATAATTAGGTGTTTTACAAGCCAGGTTACATTTATTGTGTAAAGACCCTCTATACATCCCGGAAACATGATCGTGATCGCGAACCTTCCAATTATCTTCTGTAAATTCATGCCCGCACAGGTAGCATATTGTAGAAGCATCGAACGATTCTTGTTCTTCAGCTGTAAGTTTCAGAGGCTTAGCAGATTTATATAAGTCACCTATTTTCTTCGCAAGGGAAGTTAGATACCCTATGAACTTCTCAGCAGCATCATGACCTCGATACACGTAGGGGTGTGTAGGAAGATCGGTTTCTACTTTGTCAACGCTGGATGATGGTTTGACGTAAACAGCAAAGCTCATTGGAGAATGACTTTGATAGGGAGTTGTATAGGACGTTTCAGGATTAGAAGCGCAGGTATGGTAAGGAGTGAGAATGCTCTCAAAATCAGCATATATGACATATGGCAGTTTCAGCATTCTTTCCACGTTTTTGAATCTGACGATAGAGTTTTCCTTTGTAGGCATAACGCATCTAGCAATAGCATGTTGCACGCACATTTCTCTATGCTCCTCCAATTTTTTCATTCCGCTTAGTCCATATCGGTCATCAAAATGGCTGAAGCAACGTTTACACGTATATATTTTTCCATCATGTTTAGTTTTCTGCTGACGAATAAGTCTCTCAAAATCCTTTATATACACATAGTGATGTCTGGCAGTAGCATCACTTAACAGAAGGAGATCGCGATGATCATCTAATTCTTCATCAATCACCTTTATCGGAAACACTTCATGTTTTTCATCCAGTCCAAACACATTTATGGACATATTGTTGAGCTTTTCAAATTTAGAGATTTCACCCAAGCTCGTAGGAAATGAGACGCATGAGAAATCGTATTTTTCTTGGAGATCCTTATACTTGCTAACACGCTGAGGTTTATTTCGAATGAACTTAGCAAGAACAGCGTACATAAAGCATTTCTCATCGCTGTAGTTCTGAGGGTTTATACAGGCTTTTCTCGCTTCCACAGATGCAGGTAGAGGAATATAGCTGCTCCCTCGAAGGGCATTGTACTTGTTAATTCGGAGTCGAACTCCATCAACTGATAGCAAGGCCCAGTTACTACCTTTCAGTTTACTTTCTTCCATTTCAACACGAAGCTTCTCGAATTTTTTTTCCAAGATGGCGTTCATATCAGTTTCTAAAAACACAGGTTGGTTACGTGTTTTAAATGTTCTGTCACATGTCTCTCCATGAACATTCACAAATTGACAGTCGACCATGATGTTAATTTTCACACTTTTATGTATCGACAGTTCTTTCTTTATAGCTTGAATTATACGAGGTTTTGACTCCTGTAGGTAAGTTTTCATATCCTTGAAGGTGTCACAACGTATATAATATGATTTGAGTCGTCCTTCAAATGATGTTTCATACTCGATCATATCACACTCATCAGTCATTGTCAATAGATGATGCTTGCTAGGTTCAAACTTGATTTTCTTGCGAGATACAGTTTTTTCACATCTTTCTTCATGTACGTCTCTTCTATGCTCAGTATTGCAAACATCACCAAAATGTTTACAGCTGTAGACTCGACCGCATACCAACTCATGTCTCTTCTTATCATAGTTGCGTAGAAAACGCTTATCACATTTGCTACAGCTATAGTCTGGCATAGCATTCAGAACCGATTCCATCACTCCACCATTCCACATCTTTATAATATGTAGTGCGACACTTGTAAATTATATAAGTCAATAAATGCTTATAGCACTTTCCACTGACTCGCCTTGATAACTTGTCAAAGCTATTGAACGGTAATCTCACTAGGAGAAGCTGATGTGCTCTACTCTAAGGTTAATTACTGAATAACTATGTAAGCTCAAGCAAACCCCACTTATTCCACTAGCACGTACCTTATAAATGACTACGCGATTCAAGATTAAGCTTGTATTTTTAAAATATATATCATTAAACTACGTGAGTCAAGATTAACTTGTTTCATTTTTATTTGCCAGTTCAACGTTAACATGCATTTCCCCCACATTTTTTAAAGTTTAAACAAGGTAAATTACATATCACCCATTATATTTATACAAATAAATGTATATAATTTTATATACTTTAATGCCAAACACACACATACTCACACCCTCACACACACTCTCCCACACACATACACACACCCCAACCCACACATACATGCACAAGCACACATACACACATGCACGCAAACACACACATGCATACACATACACGCACACCCACACACATACATGCACACATACGCACATAGACATACATGCACATACACACCAGCAAACACGCACACATACACACGTCCGTAAACACACACACACACACACACACACACACACACTCTCTCCCACACACATACACACAAAAACATACACACACCCCAACCCACACATACACACGCCCGTAAACACACACATACATGCATAAACACATACACGCACTCCCACACACACATACACACAAAAAACATACACACACTCCAACCCACACACACATACACACATGCACACACGCACACATCCGCAAACACACACGCAAACACCCACATTCACATACGCACAAATATGCATAGCACACGCACATACACACATGCACACAAACACACACACATACACATACACGCACACTCACACATGCACAAACACATACACACTCTCCCACACACACACACACATACACACAAAAACATACACACACTCCTACCCACACGCTGATGACCTAGAAGTTGAGTGCCCTTAAACCAAACCAAACCCCTACCCACACACACACACACACACACACGCCCGTAAACACACACATGCATACACAAACACATACACACACTCTCCCACACACATACACACAAAAAACATACACACATTCACATACGCACAAATATGCATAGCACACACACATACACACATGCACACAAACACACACACATACACGCACACACGCACACATGGACCTTGTTTCTAAAAATAATTTTTAGGGATTCAGGGGGTCTCAAAACATATATTTCGGTGAAATCTCGACATCGATTTTTTGGGTGGAGTACGATACTTTCCCTACTTACAATTCGTAATAGAGAAATCGTTTGTCTCATATAAACGTCTTTATTAGAAAGAACATGAAAAGTTTCGAGAACACAAAAATGCATTTTAAATTCTCACAAGTATATAAATTAATTCAATAATACTTTTTCCATACGTTTATCACAGTCAGTTTGAGCAATATTAACACGATAAGTTTTACCGCGTACAGGGTTCGTTCTGCAAACCTACAGACAAAGTAAAACACATCGTAATAACTCATACATAGAGAAAACGGGGTTCTTTCCACATTCCAAGAAGTTATTTGGCCTAAGAGTAAATTCATTTAAAGATGTGTTCCTTAACCCACTCTTGCATTAAATGGAGTAGTCATAATGTGTTCCTGCACCACCAATTTGAATCTCATTAGTATATCAGAGGGTTCTAGTAATTGTATCGTATGAAAAGGGTTTCTTCCCTTACGTTCTTTTTTCGAAAACACGTGCAGACACGTCTATACTTGCCCCCCCTTGCAAGTTGTAACTTGTTCTTTTCAAAACTGTCAGAGGGGAACATTTCCAACTGTCACATAAATATGTCAGTTTCTCAAAGGATCCATTCAGATAACCATCTTTTTCATCCTCACTTGGAAGGGTGCGAAGACCACCCCCCACTGACCTTCAGAATTTGGCGGGAGAGGGCGAAGACCACCTGCGCTGGTCTTGAGAATCTGTCAACAGTCAGAGGGGGAGGGGGGGAGGGGGGGGGGGGCGTGACAGGATTTGATTAATGGGGAATTTATGCTAAGTGGGGCAGAAGGAACATACTGCCTTTTGGAAATTCCCGCATGTGGGGGAGGGGGGGAGGGGAGGGGGAGGTGGGGAGGGGGAAGGGGGGGGTGTATTGTTATGCTAATGAGATGCAAAGTGGAATAGAAGGAACACTATATGACTACTCCATTTAATGCAAGAGTGGGTTAAGGAACACATCTTTAAATGAATTTACTCTTAGGCCAAATAACTTCTTGGAATGTGGAAAGAACCCCGTTTTCTCTATGTATGAGTTATTACGATGTGTTTTACTTTGTCTGTAGGTTTGCAGAACGAACCCTGTACGCGGTAAAACTTATCGTGTTAATATTGCTCAAACTGACTGTGATAAACGTATGGAAAAAGTATTATTGAATTAATTTATATACTTGTGAGAATTTAAAATGCATTTTTGTGTTCTCGAAACTTTTCATGTTCTTTCTAATAAAGACGTTTATATGAGACAAACGATTTCTCTATTACGAATTGTAAGTAGGGAAAGTATCGTACTCCACCCAAAAAATCGATGTCGAGATTTCACCGAAATATATGTTTTGAGACCCCCTGAATCCCTAAAAATTATTTTTAGAAACAAGGTCCATGTGTGCGTGTGTGCGTGTATGTGTGTGTGTTTGTGTGCATGTGTGTATGTGTGTGTGCTATGCATATTTGTGCGTATGTGAATGTGTGTATGTTTTTTGTGTGTATGTGTGTGGGAGAGTGTGTGTATGTGTTTGTGTATGCATGTGTGTGTTTACGGGCGTGTGTGTGTGTGTGTGTGTGTGGGTAGGGGTTTGGTTTGGTTTAAGGGCACTCAACTTCTAGGTCATCAGCGTGTGGGTAGGAGTGTGTGTATGTTTTTGTGTGTATGTGTGTGTGTGTGTGGGAGAGTGTGTATGTGTTTGTGCATGTGTGAGTGTGCGTGTATGTGTATGTGTGTGTGTTTGTGTGCATGTGTGTATGTGCGTGTGCTATGCATATTTGTGCGTATGTGAATGTGGGTGTTTGCGTGTGTGTTTGCGGATGTGTGCGTGTGTGCATGTGTGTATGTGTGTGTGGGTTGGAGTGTGTGTATGTTTTTTGTGTGTATGTGTGTGTGGGAGTGCGTGTATGTGTTTATGCATGTATGTGTGTGTTTACGGGCGTGTGTATGTGTGGGTTGGGGTGTGTGTATGTTTTTGTGTGTATGTGTGTGGGAGAGAGTGTGTGTGTGTGTGTGTGTGTGTGTGTTTACGGACGTGTGTATGTGTGCGTGTTTGCTGGTGTGTATGTGCATGTATGTCTATGTGCGTATGTGTGCATGTATGTGTGTGGGTGTGCGTGTATGTGTATGCATGTGTGTGTTTGCGTGCATGTGTGTATGTGTGCTTGTGCATGTATGTGTGGGTTGGGGTGTGTGTATGTGTGTGGGAGAGTGTGTGTGAGGGTGTGAGTATGTGTGTGTTTGGCATTAAAGTATATAAAATTATATACATTTATTTGTATAAATATAATGGGTGATATGTAATTTACCTTGTTTAAACTTTAAAAAATGTGGGGGAAATGCATGTTAACGTTGAACTGGCAAATAAAAATGAAACAAGTTAATCTTGACTCACGTAGTTTAATGATATATATTTTAAAAATACAAGCTTAATCTTGAATCGCGTAGTCATTTATAAGGTACGTGCTAGTGGAATAAGTGGGGTTTGCTTGAGCTTACATAGTTATTCAGTAATTAACCTTAGAGTAGAGCACATCAGCTTCTCCTAGTGAGATTACCGTTCAATAGCTTTGACAAGTTATCAAGGCGAGTCAGTGGAAAGTGCTATAAGCATTTATTGACTTATATAATTTACAAGTGTCGCACTACATATTATAAAGATGTGGAATGGTGGAGTGATGGAATCGGTTCTGAATGCTATGCCAGACTATAGCTGTAGCAAATGTGATAAGCGTTTTCTACGCAACTATGATAAGAAGAGACATGAGTTGGTATGCGGTCGAGTCTACAGCTGTAAACATTTTGGTGATGTTTGCAATACTGAGCATAGAAGAGACGTACATGAAGAAAGATGTGAAAAAACTGTATCTCGCAAGAAAATCAAGTTTGAACCTAGCAAGCATCATCTATTGACAATGACTGATGAGTGTGATATGATCGAGTATGAAACATCATTTGAAGGACGACTCAAATCATATTATATACGTTGTGACACCTTCAAGGATATGAAAACTTACCTACAGGAGTCAAAACCTCGTATAATTCAAGCTATAAAGAAAGAACTGTCGATACATAAAAGTGTGAAAATTAACATCATGGTCGACTGTCAATTTGTGAATGTTCATGGAGAGACATGTGACAGAACATTTAAAACACGTAACCAACCTGTGTTTTTAGAAACTGATATGAACGCCATCTTGGAAAAAAAATTCGAGAAGCTTCGTGTTGAAATGGAAGAAAGTAAACTGAAAGGTAGTAACTGGGCCTTGCTATCAGTTGATGGAGTTCGACTCCGAATTAACAAGTACAATGCCCTTCGAGGGAGCAGCTATATTCCTCTACCTGCATCTGTGGAAGCGAGAAAAGCCTGTATAAACCCTCAGAACTACAGCGATGAGAAATGCTTTATGTACGCTGTTCTTGCTAAGTTCATTCGAAATAAACCTCAGCGTGTTAGCAAGTATAAGGATCTCCAAGAAAAATACGATTTCTCATGCGTCTCATTTCCTACGAGCTTGGGTGAAATCTCTAAATTTGAAAAGCTCAACAATATGTCCATAAATGTGTTTGGACTGGATGAAAAACATGAAGTGTTTCCGATAAAGGTGATTGATGAAGAATTAGATGATCATCGCGATCTCCTTCTGTTAAGTGATGCTACTGCCAGACATCACTATGTGTATATAAAGGATTTTGAGAGACTTATTCGTCAGCAGAAAACTAAACATGATGGAAAAATATATACGTGTAAACGTTGCTTCAGCCATTTTGATGACCGATATGGACTAAGCGGAATGAAAAAATTGGAGGAGCATAGAGAAATGTGCGTGCAACATGCTATTGCTAGATGCGTTATGCCTACAAAGGAAAACTCTATCGTCAGATTCAAAAACGTGGAAAGAATGCTGAAACTGCCATATGTCATATATGCTGATTTTGAGAGCATTCTCACTCCTTACCATACCTGCGCTTCTAATCCTGAAACGTCCTATACAACTCCCTATCAAAGTCATTCTCCAATGAGCTTTGCTGTTTACGTCAAACCATCATCCAGCGTTGACAAAGTAGAAACCGATCTTCCTACACACCCCTACGTGTATCGAGGTCATGATGCTGCTGAGAAGTTCATAGGGTATCTAACTTCCCTTGCGAAGAAAATAGGTGACTTATATAAATCTGCTAAGCCTCTGAAACTTACAGCTGAAGAACAAGAATCGTTCGATGCTTCTACAATATGCTACCTGTGCGGGCATGAATTTACAGAAGATAATTGGAAGGTTCGCGATCACGATCATGTTTCCGGGATGTATAGAGGGTCTTTACACAATAAATGTAACCTGGCTTGTAAAACACCTAATTATATACCTGTCTTCATGCATAATCTGAGTGGGTATGACTCTCATTTCATTGTTAAGGAGTTAGGATGCACAAGCGAAAGAGTGGAGGTAATACCAAGCTCTGAAGAAAGCTATATCTCATTCTCAAAATATGTTGGAGATATTAAACTCAGGTTTGTGGATACCTTCCGTTTCCTGAGTACAAGCTTGGACAAGTTAGTGAAAAACCTCACGACGCATCCCGAAACAGAGAAGTACTTTGGAGAAGAGAAGATTAGCTTGATGACTCGTAAGGGAGTGTTCCCCTACGATTACCTCGCATCATGGGACGTTTTGAATGATGCTCAGCTGCCTCCAAGAGAAGCATTCTACAATAAATTAAATGAAGAAGAAATTACCGGCGATGACTATGAGCATGCTAGAAATGTATGGAACCAGTTTAATGTGAGAAACTTAGGTGAATACAGTGATATTTACTTAACCTCTGATGTTCTTCTCCTAGCGGATGTCTTTGAAACGTTCAGAGACCAAACTCTGAAAACACACAAAGTGGATCCTGCGCATTATTTCACTTCTCCAGGACTTACGTGGGATGCTATGCTACTGTACACAGGAATTGAGCTGCAATTGCTGCTGGACTACGATCAGCTGCTCATGGTTGAATCTGGTATAAGAGGAGGGTTATGCCAGGTTTCTCATCGGTATGCTGAAGCTAATAATATATATATGGAACAGTATGATCCTCGTAAACCTTCCCAGTTTATTACATACGAAGATGCAAACAACGAATATGGCTGGGCTATGTGTAAGGCCCTTCCTTATGGAGGGTTTAAATGGGTTTCTCCTGAAGACATAGACCTGGATTTATTGAAGGAAGATGACCCCCTTGGATACATCTTAGAAGTCGATGTCGAATATCCCGTCGAGCTCCACGATCTTCATAATGATTTGCCCTTCCTGCCTGAGAGTCTGAAACCGGGGAAATCGTCTTCAGAGAAGTTAATTGCTCATCTTGGGTGCCGAAAGAAGTATGTGGTACACTACATGGCCTTGAAACAAGCTCTTAGTCACGGTCTACTATTAACAAAGATTCATCGAGCACTTCAGTTTCATCAGTCGTGTTGGCTAAAACCTTACGTCGAGTTTAATAACCGACTGCGACAACAAGCTAGAAATGATTTTGAGAAGGACCTTTATAAACTATTCAATAATGCTATGTTTGGAAAAACTATGGAAAATATTCGTAATCGCATGGATATACGGCTTGTGACAAACAGCAAAACGTTAGAAAAACTCATAGCCAAACCTACATTCATTGATCGAACCATATATGGACCTAATCTTGCTGCTGTACATATGGCTTCTCGTAAAATAGTGTTCAACAAGCCTATATACATTGGTATGAGTGTACTAGACATCTCCAAGACGCTAATGTATTCGTATCAATACGATGTGTTACTTCCATATTATGGAGCTGAAAATCTTAAACTGTTGTATACAGATACAGATTCTTTCGTCCATCGAGTGACTACAGCTGATATATACCAGGATAAATTACACATGCTTGAACATCTGGATACATCTGATTACCCTGCTAACCATATATGCTATTCTACACAAAACAAAAAAGTGTTGGGAAAGTTTAAAGATGAAGCCTGTGGAAAAATCATTCATCGGTTCGTTGGTCTTAGGCCCAAAATGTATGCTATCGATATTGATGGTTCTGTGATAAAAAAAGTTAAAGGTATAAAACGTAGCGCCATTAAGCAATACATCAACTTCAATAGCTATGTAGAGTGCCTTAAAACTTTGAAAATTGTTAGAACTCCTATGAATTTAATCCTATCCCGACATCATAATATTTCTACGGTTGAAGCTAATAAAATAGCCTTATCACCTCACGATGACAAGAGAGTGATTGAAGAGGATGGAATATCGACGTATGCGTATGGACATTACAGTGTCGAGAATAGTGCCTAGACATGGATACTTAAAGCTTGTCTGTAGAAAAAAATGAAGATTGTTGAACTATGAACTTCGCGCGCCAATGGCTCATCTAACCCAGAGAGAAGAATGATAATGTGAATAATTAGAAGAACTGAGGAGGGCGCTATCGTCTTTCAGCAGTGTATACTTGTTTTCTAAATATTAATGCTAGTGTATGTATCCTTATAAATTAAATAAAATTATCTCATTGCGATTATTCTTGTTTTATTTCATTGCTTGCCTTAACATTCCTATTTCCTCATTAGGTCAGGTTAGGTTAGGTTAGGTTAGATGGACTATAAGATAGAGTAATTGATGATGATGATGAAATGCAATAAATGACTGAATAGGTTAGACTGCTCTTCAACTACTATAAAACAAATCGATTACTGAAGAAAGCTTAGTAAAATACCCCTAGCAACTTCAAAAATACCTGCTTCAGTGCCTTAAAACATCTTCAAACTGTCGAAAAAAATGCTTCTCACGAGTTTAAGATGCCCTGAAAATCCTCAAAATAACTGTGAAGGAGCTGAAATGTCTTAATTAGCGCTCGAAAAATACCATTAAAAGCGTCTAACGCCTATAAAAGTGTTTCAAAGGATTCTGAAAACCAATCAAAATGTTGGTGACAAAGTCTAAAATATCCCTATAGTGCTTAAAATGTCTCTTAAATGGCTGAAACGATATTTAACTGGTAGAGATACGTCTAACAGCCTTGAAATAGACGGTTCAGTATTCCTAATATCGTGAAAATTATCTTCCATTACCCTTCAAAGTGCTTAAAGCAAACAATAATGGACAGGGGCGTCCAGAATAACTCTCGGATTGCCTTAAATAATGTCAAATTCGTCTAAAATACTCTGAAAAATGTTTAAACTGGACGTAAAAGTCTTCAGAATATCTGGAAACAGGCTGAAATATCTATCAACGAGTCTAAACGGGTCTCAATACACGCTGAAAATGTATGAAAATGACTGAATAACACTGAAAATTGTCTGAAAAGATGTTAAATATGTTGTAAAAGCGCCCTGAATATACTAAAAGCGTCTAAAAGATCTAACAGAGGGTGCAAAATTGCAGCAAAATGGGGTGAAACGTCTTAAAAATGTTGTAAAAGCATCAAGAATATGCTAAAAGTGCTTAAAAAGATCTATCAGAGGACTCAAAATAGTATCAAAATGTTTATGAAATTCCTAGAGGGAGATCAGGGTAGCGTATGACAGGATAGAATAGATAAGCAGAGGAGGGAATAGGATAGATGATAAGAGGATAGAATGAATGTCTAGAAACGTATCATGTTAGTAGAATAGAATAAATAATAATAAGAGGATCTATCTTAGGTTAGGCTAGGCCATGTTAGATTAGGATAGGTTAGGTTAGGTTAGGATAGGTTAGATGAGTAGAAGTATGGGGCTTAGGTTATGTTAAATTATGAAAGTTCAAAGTAAAAAAGAGTGGGAGCTAGGTTAGGTTAGGTTAGGACTATGGGGCTTAGGTGAGGCTAGGTTAGGTTAGGATAGCTTAGACGAGTAGAAGTATGGGGGGGCTTAGGTTAGGTTAGATTAGGTTAGGATAGGTTAGACGAGTAGAAGTATGGAGGCTTAGGCTAGGGTAGGTTAGGTTAGCATGGCTATGTGGGGCGAGGTAACATTATGTTGGGGTAATATATTCAATCAAGATAGAAAGCTCCTGTGTTAGGAGACATACATCGATATAGTGAACGGCATATTCAACTATCATGAATGCTCACAAACATACATACACTGCTATAGGCTTCAAAAGTTATCCCTAGAGATTCCTTCAAACACCTACAACGTCCTGCTTCCCCTACCACCTTACCTAGTAATCCTTAGATTACGCGTGGCGGCCATCTTGCGCATAAAAAAGTGGCCCAGCTCTGTCCTACCCTACCTACTCGTCGCATATTCATATCGATGGATTGGTAGAGGTGGACCAAATCCATGGCCAGTGCGGTCGTCAGATCTATGGCGCTCAGGCTGCATTATTCATAAACATCACTTTTTACTGTTAATTTTTATGGCAATATAGAGGAGAACCCTAGGTTTAATAATTCTGACCTGATAGTATTGGAGTTTTAAAACTGAATAATTCATCAATAGAAAATCACTATATTCCAGGGGTGAGGGCAGGAAACATGATCATTTCATAGCCTGTAAAAAAATTGCAGATTATATACTTAAATTTCGACTCCTTTGAGGAAGTTTGTTAAGCAGGAATGCCCAGAACGCAGATCCACAAGGCTTAAATGAAAACAAATGATTTTGGGGGTGAGATGTAGTGAACAAAAGCTATCGCAAACAATGAGAAAGAAAAGCTGGTTTTTAGACTGAAGGTTTATAATTGAATTACACGGCTCCTGCTGGTATCTCGCATTTTACGAGACTCACTCTCTCCCAGGGCGAGATGTGTGCTGCAGAAGAAAAGGCTGGTCGAGTTATTTTTATCTGCTAGAGACGGCAGGCAGGCAGGCAGGCAGGCGGGCGGGCGGGCGGGCGGGACACCTGTTGCAATCACAGCACTACTTGCATGACTGACAATGTACCTACTGGACAGATTGCGAACAAGTCTTCAAGGGTTCAAACCATCTTCACGTTGGGAACAAATATCTACAATTTTATACACAATTTTTAAAAATTGTTTGCTAAAAATTGACATAAACTAGAAAATTAGAAATATTAACATATCCAACACTTAAAATACTTTTTTTGGGTAATCATAAAAGACTCAAAATTGAAATCTTAATATATTTTTCAAATTCTTTAGCTTCTATAAAAAATAGAAATATTTTATACTTTAATACAGTAATTTTTTTATCTGAACATATGCAATGATTTGAACCTCAGTTTTATCATATAAACTAGCCAAGTAGAAAGGTTGTAAAATTTTAAATTTATAATTCCTCTTGCTGGCTCTAGATAGGTGACTGAAGTCTCAAAAAACACAACTTTTTTAACCTTAGTTGTTCTGAACAGAATAATAATGTTTCTGCTAAATGTATTTAAGGGTAACATAACCTAATTAGATTTTTCTGATTCTTCCTCCCACCCCCTTTCTCTCACCCTCTCCCACTCTACGGACACGTCTTCCCTCCACTGACCTCCCCTCACACGCTTAGTAAAGCATACGTCATACGAGTTGTGAAAACGAACACTAAATCTAGCAATAAAAGAACAGATTTTAACACAACCTTCGACCCTACTAGAAACCAAAAATTTCAACTTCCCAAAGAAATAAACCTTTTTGTTATATTTACTTTCTCTAATACGTATAACAGGTAGAGGAAGTATTGAATTCCATCCAAAAATTCGATGTCGAGATTTCACCGAAAATGTATGTTTTGAGGTCCCCTGAATCCATGAAAGGCATTTTTAGAAAAAGGCCCGTGTGTGTGTGTGTGTGTGTGTGTGTGTGTGTGTGTGTGTGTGTGTGTGTGTGTGTGTGTGTGTCATTCTCAGGTGATTATGCAATAGCTACAAAAAAACCGTTACAAGTTCGCGATGACGTCACGTATACGTCACCCGCCATGACATCCTGTGTCAAATTCGTTTTGTCTTACCAAAGTTAACCTTATTGCAATCTAGACAGTCAACTTGATAAATGCAATTTCGAATTTTGTCCTTTTGAGAAAAATTGAGCACATTTTTTATATTATATTTATTTCAAAGAGCCGACATTATGCCATGTTCTTTAAAAATTTTGTTAAATCTTTTATTAGCCCAAGGGTGGTAAGTACACTTTTTAAATTTTTATTTTTTTAAGAAACTTCATTTTAGCCTTTTGATATTTAAATTTCTCTATTCTTTTATGTATAAATTCTGTACTAAAACAATTAACTAACGTCGTGTTAATAATGTGTTCATATTGTCTATTAAATTCTTACTTATTAAGGTGTATATTTACCAACCTATAAGTTAAACTGTTAAAAACAGCGAATTTATGTGCAGAAGGGTTAAAGCTTTTGTTTTTTATATAATTATCCGAATGTGTTAACTTTGTATAAATGCCAATAACACGTAATTTATAAAAAACTATTTAATTTCAAGCCGTGTATACAAGCCATGGTCCTAGGTTCGATGCCAGTGTACGAATACATTTAGCCTGCTACTATAGCTTTCTTCAAACTGGAATCACAAGTATCCAAATGAGATACATTGAATTACCCTCCGCATCCCCCAAAATTGCCACGAAGGGTGAAATATGGGCAGTCTTAACCCTCTGGAGCCCCTAAAGCCCACTTTGGGTCCATGATACAGTTTACCTGCACCTTTGTTTCGCAATAATTTAACTAAACGTTATCGACATGCAAAATCAAATCCCAATTGCCCATTTAAGCACAACTCCGCTTCTCTAGGCAATTGCAATGATTCACAACATAAACAATGATGAGATAAATTAATAACTCACCTCTAGTAATGCTGTGATTGGCCAAATTATTGCTGGAACACTATTTCATTTATATGTTTATTCACAACACTCCCGCACCTGAAGAATGCCCGCGAAGAACTGACTCTCGGTTGTTTAGCAAGAGTTGACTGATCTAGATGCTCTTTTGTTCGTTGATGAAACAAGAGAAAGCGATATCTGAGACAAGTGAAGGTTAAATGCAGCGTAGTCACTTATGTTCTCTGCGTGTTTGTGAGCCCTTAGTGTTTGTGTGCTGTGAGGTTATGTCTTGTGAAATTATGTCCCAAAATTGAATTTTCAAACACTGCTGGTTTAGAGGACACTGAAAGGTAAGTACATATGTACTAACTTCATAAAAATAGTTTCCTAACCTAGCTATGAAGCATGCAAAAAGCCAATATGAACAAAAATCGTAAAATATTCCCAATCTTGGATATTCAGCCTATGAAATGGATGAGATATACGGTGCTGTTAAAATATATTAATAATTACACAACAAATATTTGCAGTACTAGCTACAAAAGTGGAGGTTTAGTAATGATTGGCTCGAGTTGGAACACGACCGAAGGAAGTTGGTGTTCTAAGAGTCGCGAGTTACTAATCCTCTACTTTTCTAACGTATTGTTTACAATATTTGATCTACGTTAAGGATACATCGAAGTAAAAAGGTAATTTTCTAAAGTCTATCTCCTCCAACAGATATAGAATGACAGAGTTTATACATTTGTAAATAAATGTATGTAAACGGATATAATACTATATTGATTAATGCATTTACGTTGAAATTGTTTCATAAACACTGCCCAAGTTGTAAATTTTTCGATAACACAGGACCCTGTTACCACACTCATATACATACACTAAACCTAACCTAACCTAACCTAACCTAACACGGGCAAAATTTAGATAACACAGGCCCTGTTACCACACTCATATACACACACTAAACCTAACCTAACCTAACACGGGCAAAATTTAGATAACACAGGACCCTGTTACCCCACTCATATACATACACTAAACCTAACCTAACCTAACCTAACACGGGCAAAATTGAGATAACACAGGCCCTGTTACCACACTCATATACACACACCAAACCTAACCTAACACGAGTAAAATTTCGATATCAAAGGACCATTACCCCACTCATATACACACACTAAACCTAACCTAACCTAACACGAGTAAAATTTCGATATCACAGGACCATTACCACACTCATATACACACACTAAACCTAACCTAACCTAACCTAACACGAGTAACATTTCGATAACACAGGACCCTGTTACCACACTCATATACACACACTAAACCTAACCTAACCTAACCTAACACGAGTAAAATTTCGATAACACAGGACTCTGTTACCACACTCATATACACACACTAAACCTAACCTAACCTAACACGAGTAACATTTCGATAACACAGGCCCTGTTACCACACTCATATACACACACTAAACCTAACCTAACCTAACACGGGCAAAATTTAGATAACACAGGACCCTGTTACCCCACTCATATACACACACTAAACCTAACCTAACCTAACACGGGCAAAATTTAGATAACACAGGCCCTGTTACCACACTCATATACACACACTAAACCTAACCTAACCTAACCTAACACGGGCAAAATTTCGATAACACAGGACTCTGTTACCACACTCATATACACACACTAAACCTAACCTAACCTAACCTAACACGAGTAACATTTAGATAACACAGGCCCTGTTACCACACTCATATACACACACTAAACCTAACCTAACCTAACACGGGCAAAATTTAGATAACACAGGACCCTGTTACCCCACTCATATACACACACTAAACCTAACCTAACCTAACCTAACCTAACACGGGCAAAATTTAGATAACACAGGCCCTGTTACCACACTCATATACACACACCAAACCTAACCTAACACGAGTAAAATTTCGATATCAAAGGACCATTACCCCACTCATATACACACACTAAACCTAACCTAACCTAACACGAGTAAAATTTCGATAACACAGGACTCTGTTACCACACTCATATACACACACTAAACCTAACCTAACCTAACCTAACACGAGTAACATTTCGATAACACAGGACCCTGTTACCACACTCATATACACACACTAAACCTAACCTAACTTAACACGGGCAAAATTTTGATAACACAGGCCCTGTTACCCCACTCATATACACACACTAAACCTAACCTAACCTAACACGAGTAAAATTTAGATAACACAGGCCCTGTTACCCCACTCATATACACACACTAAACCTAACCTAACCTAACACGGGCAAAATTTCGATAACACAGAACCCTGTTACCACACTCATATACACACACTAAACCTAACCTAACAAAGGAAAAACGAAAATGAAACTTGACCACCAAGTAAAACTTTCAAAATCGTAATCAGTAATAAAAACTGCATCCATTTCACTATTTTCATTCGTTTTCTGGAGCGGCCGATTTTGTTTACCCAAATTGTAATTGTTGTAATATTACAACTAATATTAATTATGGGAGGAAGTCTATTTAATGCACATTACTTTCGAGAAAAATGAGCTACAGATTATCATAATCAAACTGTATTTTACGTTTTGTTGAACCTGTGTTTCATTTTCCATAGTTCTTTGTGCTTTGTTAGAATTTAAATTTTACCTTTTGTTGCTTAATAGCTATGGACTAAAGCACTACTAATTGTTATAGCAGTAGATAAAATTATTCTTTCTATTAATATGTAGGAATTTTTCTGTGTATCACAAAGTTCTAAGAATTAATTAATCATCGTACCTTGAACTGCTGCGCAAATGTTTATTTTGAACAATAAACGTCTTCATTTAGATGAGTGATCGTATTTGAGAGTGCAGTTTGGAAACTTTCTCCCACTTATTTTGTCTCGCTCAAAGATTTTAGTCTCGCCACTGCTCCCTTTCTATTTAGCACTTAAATATTCAATCCAAAAATTAATTACCGAAATTGCAGCATAAATACACATTTTCAGAACCCTGAATCTTTGCTTGTTTTTTCTTGCACTTGCCTGTAATAAATAAAAGAATAACTGCGCTCCACCCAAGGATTTCGTTTCGAGATTTCAACGGAAAATTAGTTTTTAGAAATCCCTAAATCCAAAGTGCACTTCCAGAAAAAAACGTCCACCCTGTCTGCCCTTTTTCTCTCTGTCCCTTCCACCCTCCCTCTCACACCATCTGTCATCTCTTGTGTATGCGGTGAACACCTTAAAATATTAATTTCTTATAAATACTAAATTCAATAATTATGTTAAGCATTTATTTAGATAGGAGACCAGGTTTCTGAAAAAAAATCTTGCTAATTCAAACTACCCTCCAAAGTAAATATTTACTTTTTATTGTCTGCAAACGCCTTTAGCGATTTATATAAAATATTGTATTGTATATAATATATTTTTGTAAGATTTTGTTTGTTTCTTACAAAAATCATCCATAATTAAGGCTCCTCTGAGAATATGCTCCGAAAATTTAAAATACACGTTCTATTTGTCAGGAAAATACAAGCAGATGTATGGCATTTTTTATCAAAATAATTAGAGCCATTTTTGAAAGAATCAGAATTTCCTAAAAATGCTTTATGCAAGTGGTATGGGGAATTTTCATTGTATTTCATACCCGGGGGGGGGGGGTTAAATTATCATATACAAATTATTACCAGGTCATTCTTTGGGTTAGTGTTGCCAACTGTATGCCTAAAATCGCCGAATAACAATTAGTTACATGTTACAATAGATTAACCATCAGAATAGAACTCCACTACAATTTTACAACTGTTTTTAACAACTGCTCTTTGAATAACACATGCATTTTTTTCCAGGTTATTTGTTAATTATAAACTGGTTTTCTGTTACAACAAGAGAATATCGAAATGCGTGTTATTCTTGGGTTTCGTTTTCCTCAGTTGGCAGCTCTAAGTCGAACTATACTAGTCCTAGTGGGTACATTTTAGGTTATTTTTCTATAGAATTTAACATTTTATGCTCAAATCTTTGGGATACAGTATATAAATTCATGTTATTTATGAAATAATCTAAGGTCTGGCCTTTCCGCATAAATTCCAGAGCTTCCAGAATTTATTGGTTAGGACAGTCGTGTTTTATGATATTACTTCTGATAATCCTTGTGTTGTAATGTTGGGAGATGTTGATATTTTATATTTAAGTTTGATATTTAACCGAATTTTCGTTTTTCAGTTATGGATTTCGGACACGCACACACACATGCAAATAAACATACACACATTCGCTTTAATCTTTCTTTTCACTCCCCTCTCGCTTTTTTCTTTTCTTTTCTTTATTATTATTATTATTATTATTATTATTATTATTATTATTATTATTATTATTATTATTATTATTATTATTATTATTATTATTATTATTATTATTATTATTATTATTATTATTATTATTATTATTATTATTATTATTATTATTATTATTATTATTATTATTATTATTATTATTATTATTATT